>BLAL01000064.1:0-87092 GCA_015698045.1 Rhizophagus clarus | reverse complement strand
AATTTTTTTTTGACGTAATGCCGTATTAGCCGTATTGTATTTTTTACAACGTAATTTGCCGAAATGCCAAATTATGTCGAAATCGGATTATTGCGATAAAAAACCACTTCTTCAGCTCGTTTATTAGTTTTAATAAAAAAAAACGATTTCTCTTTAATCGTTTTAATAAAAAAAACGGAAAAAAACGATTACTTATTAATCGTTTTAATAAAAAAAAACGGGAATAAACGATTACTTATTAATCGTTTAATAAAAAAACGAATTTTAACTTTTTTTTTAATTCGTTAATTCGTTTAATAAAAAAAAACGTTTTGTACGTTTTTTTTTTAGTCATTTAAAAAAATGCCTTTTTAACGTTTTTTTTTAAATTCGTTTAAAAAACTTTTTTTTAACTGTTTTGAAAAAAAAAACGATTTTTAACGTTTTTTTTTAAAATCGTTTAACGTTTTTTTATAAAAAAAACGATTTTTAACGTCTTTTTTAAATCGTTTAAATAAAAAAGACGATTTTGACGTTTTGTTTTTAAAATTGTTTTTAATAAAAAACGATTTTAGCGGGTTTTCCCTAAATCGTCTTAAATAAAAACGTTTTTTTCCCTATTTTTTAATAAAAAAAAAAAACGATTTAACGTTTTTTCTAAATTCGTTTAATTAAAAAACGATTTTAATTTCTTTTAAATCGTTAATAAAAAAAATGATTCCGGCGTTTTTTTTAAAGCGTTTTTTTTTTTAAGTTAAACGTTTAAAAAAGCAGTTTTTTTTAAGTTAAACGCTTAAAAAAAGCGTTTTTTTTTTTAAGTCTAAAACGCTTAAAAAAAAGCGTTTTTTTTCAAGTCTAAACGTTTTTTTTGTCATTTAAAAAAAAAACCGATTTTTAACGTTTTTTTTTAAAATCGTTTATAAAAAAAACGATTTTTAACGTTTTTTTTTAAAATCGTTTGATAAAAAAAAAACGATTTTTAACCGTCTTTTTTAAATCATTTAATAAAAAAAAAAACGATTTTAACGTTTTTTTAAATCTTTAATAAAAAAACGATTATCGGTTGCCATTTTTTTTTATAAAAAAGAGCGCCTTTTTTAGATCGTTTAATAAAAAAAACGATTATTAACGTTTTCTTAAAATCGTTTAACGTTTTTTTATAAAAAAAAAACGATTTTTAACGTCTTTTTTAAATCGTTTAAATAAAAAAGACGATTTTGACGGTTTGTTTTTAAAAAATTGGTTTAATAAAAAACGATTTTAGCAGGTTTTCCCCTAAATCGTTTAATAAAAACGTTTTTTTCCCTTAATTTTTTAATAAAAAAAACGATTTAACGTTTTTCTATATCGTTTAATTAAAAAACGATTTTAATTTCTTTTTTAAATCGTTAATAAAAAAAATGATTCCGGCGTTTTTTAAGCGTTTTTTTTTAAGTTAAAAAAAGCGTTTTTTTTAAGTTAAAACGCTTAAAAAAGCGTTTTTTTTTTAAGTTTAAAACACTTAGATCGTTTTTTTTTTTATTAAAACGATTTAAGCGTTTAATTTTAAAAAAAAACGCTTTTTTAAGATAAAAAAAAAAGTTTCAAATCGTTTTAGCAAAAAAAAAAAAGGATCAAAAATCGTTTTAATAAAAATCGTTTAATAAAAAACGATTTAACGTTTTTTTTTAAAAATCATTTTAATAAAAAAAATGATTTTTAATAATAATCAATCAACTGTCCGAAATGCATTACGTCTGTCGAAATGCATTGCGGCTGTCGAAATTCTGCCGAAATAAATTACGGTTACGTCAATTAGGATTCCGGCACAGCTGCATCTAATTCGCGGAAAAAGTATAACCTCCACTCAAAGTCCGGTTCGTAATTTCGTCCGGCGTTCCTACAGAAAAAAGAAAGAAACGTTAGAAAACGTTTCTTTATTTGCCAACTTGCTTCATGTGTAAGTCCAGTCCGGCATCCTAAAAATAAAAGATTTGGATCTAATCTGTGAACCGCAGATGCCGAAACTATATGAATCAATATGATATACTACGCCGAAATGCCGAAACAGTTCGGCAGTTTCGGCAGTTTCGGCATTTTGGCATTTTTAGGTGCTTGCCGAAACCTAGTTTTCGGCAGTTTCGGCAGTTTCGGCCATGCCGAAACTCCCTAGTTCGGCAAGCAACCTTAATTATAGTCTATGTGGTTTTATATTTCGCTTCGGAAAAATGGTAAAACAAGTTGGGAAGAAAAAGAGATGGTTAACGCGGCACAATAAAAATCAATAAAAATCTACGTACAACGCAAAATCAGGTCACATGAATTATTAGCAGAGTGGTGGCGCTATGATATATTGTAAATCTTTAATTATCATAAAGGAATAAAAAACATATCAATGTTATCACGGTCCTTTTATGTGATATATACTGTATTTATGAAAAAAGATGGAGTTTTAAAGAGCTAGCAATGTTTCTTCCGCTACGGAAAGGAATTTCTAGATCTTCTGTAATAACATCTAACTCCTTAACCTTTTTCTTTGATATTTGCGCTTTCAGTTTCAACCCAGACTATTTTGAAGCATTTTCTGGAGAATTCTATTAATTTATCTAGTGAAGTTTCCGATAATTTTGTAAAATCGATGGCTGAAACGTATCGGCTTAAGATTCTCTTTAAAACCACCTCACGTGATATGAAATTGTTTACTTCCTTGTCGGTAGGATCTGAACTTTCCGTATATCCACTTAATAGAAAAAAAATTTAAATCATTAAATCATTGTAATAAAACAACAATATAACGATATGAACGTATCGATCACCTTTCTACAATTTGTCGAAATTCTTTTACTAATGTTGAAAGTACATTTTTCAATTGATATCGATAGTCAGAAAATGATTTATGATATCGTTCGTTAATTGACTTCGCCACGCTTTGATAAGCATCATGCCCAAAAATTTTTTGTGTTATTTTATCAAACGCATGATCGGGCGGATTTCTAGTTCGCAAAAAAAGGCATTTCATTTCTTCGTCAATAAGACGATAATTATCCTAAACAGTAATAATATCAATAATACATAATACATCAGTAATTCTGTGTAATAACGATTGTTCTTAATTGGTAAGAATGTAACAACCAAAATAAGAAATGGATTTTACGTTGTCAGATGGTGACGAAGTCGAGGTGGTTAGTGGCAAATTTGTTGATGGCTGCTTCGTCGAGGCATCAAGCATTTTGTTTGCCAGATGTAGTACACTTGGATGTAAGACCAACCAATTGCAAATTTGCAATTGATTGGTCATTGCGCCAAATTGAACCGGAATTTCTTCTTCACTCTCTAGAAGTAATATTAAATGAGAATAAAATTATATTCATTAATTATGTTCAGATTTTATGTTTTTACCGCTTTCATCATTTTCATTTTCTTCTTGTTCTTTATCTTTCTCTCTCCTATCCCTCTCTCTTCTCTCTTTCTCTCTTCTCTCTTTCTCTCTTCTCTCTTTCTCTCTTCTTTCTTTCTCTCTTCTCTCTTTATCTCTCCTCTCCATCTCTTTCTTCTCATTTTCTCTTCTTTCTTTTTCAATATTTCTTTCTTCTTGCTCTGGAAGCATATCTTCATTATAACGAAGTAAATTTAGTTTTAAATAAATTCGCAGAAATATCATTTCAATTGAATAATAAAACAATTATTATAACGTATTTACCCAAAATAATTCTTTCAATATCATCATCTTGTCTATTATTACCTTCTCCAATATCTACATCTTGTCCATGTAAATTATCTTGTTCATGTTCACTTCCTTCCTCTCTCCTTTCATCTCTTTCCTTATTATAATCACGTGAAGAGTTGGCAACATATGTACGAATAGTTTTTGTAGTCTTTGCAGCTTTTGTTGCCTTGTCTTTTAGGTATCATTATAATAGTATTAGGCGCAATTACTATATAAATTTTAAATCAAAAATATAATATTATTACCTTTTTCTGTTATTCCTCTGCGTTTAGTCATGATAAACAAACAAGATGGTACTTATCGGTATTGTGCTAGTAGCAACGTAAAGAAATAGGTGATTTGTCACGTAAAGAAATAGGTGATTCCTGACGAAACGAATACAGCATCATCTTTATTTATTTATAGAGATTTCTCCTAATATTAAGAAAAAATTACATCGTGACCGCAGCACATAAAAGGAAATTGGGTTAGCATTCTCAAAAAAAACGTTCATGGTTACATTAAATCTTGGATAGTTGATCGGAAGAATTTGTTAATGGTTACATCGATTCTTTATGAACGAAAATTTTGGGAAAATTTGACGTCTTAACGGTTACATGTAAAGAAATTATATATGAGTATCGTAACTGTAGGACATAAACGGAAATTTGGCCAACAAAATTTTTCAAATTATTGGAATAATTGATCGGGAAAATCCTTAATGGGTATATTAGCTCTTTGTCCACAGAACATTAATGGTAATTTCGAGCAATATTAACGGTTACAAGTAAAGAAACTTTATATGAATATCGTGATCGCAGGACATAAACGGATTTTCGGGATAATTGATCAGGAGAAAAAATTTGTTAATGGTTACATAATCAGGGTTGAAGAATTATACTGTACGTACTATATTATGCTGTCCTAATACTTAAATAGAGTACATTTTTTCATATGTTTAATATATTATATATTTATTTTAATAATTAGGATTGTTCTTTTAATCTAATCTAAATAGAAAAAATATTATATTAAATATTTAACAGTGCAATATTAATGCAATGTTTACAGTACATTGATGAAATTTTGGGCAATGGAAAAATTGCGGTTACATGTAAGGTGATCGCAGGACATAAATAGAAATTTAGATCAAAAAATTGGTCGGAAAAATTTTGTCAACAGTTCTGTTGATTCTTTATCTGCAAAAGATCTTTATTTGCAGCACATTGGTGGAATCTAGGGTAATGATCTGAAAAAATTTGACATGAATATCGTGGTCGCAATAAATAAATAGAAATTTAGATCAATAATTGATCGGAAAAAATTATTAATGGTTACATTGATTTTTTATCTGCAGCGCATTGATAGAATTCAGGGGTAATCTGAAAAATTTGACATGAATATCGTGATCGCAAGACATAAACGGATTTTCGGGATAATTGATCAGGAGAAAAAATTTGTTAATGTTTACATAATCAGGGTTGAAGAATTATACTGTACGTACTATATTACTATGCTGTCCTAATATTTAAATAGAGTACATTTTTTCATATGTTTAATATATTATATATTTATTTTAATAATTAGGATTGATAATAAATTATTAACTATTCTTTTAATCTTAATAGAAAAAATATTATATTAAATATTTAACAGTACAATATTAGTGCAATGTATACAGTAAATTGATGAAATTTTGGGAAATGGAAAAATTGCGGTTACATGTAAGGTGATCGCAGGACATGAACAGAAATTTAGATCAACAAATTGATCAGAAAAAAATTTTGTCAACAGTTCTGTTGATTCTTTATCTGCAAAAGATCTTTATCTGCAGCACATTTGTGGAATCTAGGGTAATGATCTGAAAAATTTGGCATGAATATCGTGGTCGCAATAAATAAATAGAAATTTAGATCAATAATTGACCAGAAAAAAATTGTTAATGATTACATTGATTTTTTATCTGCAGCGCATTGATAGAATTCAGGGGTAATCTGAAAAATTTGACGTGAATATCGTGATCGCAAGACATAAACGGATTTTCGGGATAATTGATCAGGAGAAAAATTTGTTAATGGTTACATAATCAGGGTTGAAGAATTATACTGTACGTACTATATTATGCTGTCCTAATACTTAAATAGAGTACATTTTTTCATAAATTTAATATATTATATATTTATTTTAATAATTAGGATTGATAATAAATTATTAACTATTCTTTTAATCTTAATAGAAAAATATTATATTAAATATTTAACAGTGCAATATTAGTGCAATGTAAAGTAAATTGATGAAATTTTGGGAAATGGAAAAATTGCGGTTACATGTAAGGTGATCGCAGGACATGAACAGAAATTTAGATCAAAAATTGATCGGAAAAAAATTTTGTCAACAGTTCTGTTGATTCTTTATCTGCAAAAGATCTTTATCTGCAGCACATTGGTGGAATCTAGGGTAATGATCTGAAAAATTTGACATGAATATCGTGGTCACGATAAATAAATGGAAATTTAGATCAATAATTGATCAGGAAAAAAATTGTTAATGGTTACATTGATTTTTATCTGCAGCGCATTGACAGAATTTGTTACATTAGTTCTCTATCTCAGAATTATGTAATGAAGTTTTAAAAAAAACTTTTCAAGTTGTTGACCCAAATTTCCTTTTATATAGTGCAGTCATGATATCACAGTCGTAATATTATAAAAAAATTTACTTTGTGCTTTTTTCCCAAAGAATTCAATTGATATTTTTTTTAAAGTTTGACTGTCCATATCTTATCAGTTACATATAAAAATACCACATCTCAGATCAGAGTTTTTAGATTTCTAATAAAAAAAAGATAGAAAGAAAATGTCCTCTCCCAAACCTAGTAGAGAAGAAACAGGTATAAAAAAAAATACCTGGTATATTAATTCATTAAATAACGTATGATAATATTCAAATAGTTTCTTTCATATATAGATAATATGATATTGATCTTGCTAGACGATCTAATAAAAGAACAAACCCGATCGAACGATCTTCTCCAGACCAACATTAAAAAGAAACGGAAACGTCCGTCTCGTAACAACCGAGCGAAGACCATGGGAGACTGGGCTCAGATGGTGAAAAAAGTATGATCATTTGATTCTTTAATATTTTGTGATAATTTGAAATATTTAACACTTTAAAATTATTTGTTAGAATTGATATTGCCATTATATGAAATTAATATCTCATTAATATTATATCCACCTTCTTTTCAATTTATTTCAATAAAAAAATAAATCTTATGTAATTTTATAATTGTATATATCCGTAAAGCTCACAACTAGTGATTTTATCATAATAATTGATTGTAATAATTTAAAATCATAAAAATCAAAATTTCATATAAACTGGAACACGAATTGCTAACAATTTTTTTCTGATCATTTGTCTTGTCTAAATGTGCTGCGATCACGATATTCTTAAAATGTAATGTCAATTTTTCAGAAAAGCTTTGTTAACCAATTTCCGTTATGTCCAGCAGCCTATATAAATTTCTTTACATGTAATCGTCAAAACATCAATCCTAAATTCAAGAGCTTTGTTAACCCAAATTTCTATAGTTACGATGTTGTTCATTATATAATTCATTAGTTAATGTAACTAACTATTAACGAATTTTTTTTCCGATCAATTATCCCAAAATTCGATGATCTAAATTTCCGCTTATGTCCTGCGGTCACAATATTCATATAAATTCCTTTACATATAACCGTTAAAGAAGTCAACTCTTCAGATCATTGCCTCAAAACTTCGTTAATGCATTGTAAGTAAAGAACCAATGTAGCCATTAAGAAAATTTCTGATCAATTCAAATTTCCGTTTATGTCCCGCGGTCACAATATTCATACAAAATTTCTTTGCATGTCGATTTTCCCAAAATTTAAGAAATTAGTAATCTAAATTTCCGTTTATGTTCTGCAGTCACGCACGATATTCATACAAAATTTCTTTGCATGTAACTGTTGTTAACACGTCAATTTTAGATCATTTTCCCCAAGATTTCCATTAATGTACTGTGATCCAAGAACTAATGTAACCATTGACAATTTTTTTTTCTCGAAATTTCAATATAAATTTCTGTTTATAAATTTCCGTTTATGTCCTGCGGTCACGATTTCATACAAATTTCTTTACATGTAACCAGATCATTGCCCAAAATTTCCGTTAATGAGAAATTTGTTAACCCAAAATTTCCGTTTATGTGCTGCGGTCGCGATACTATGATTTCCAATTAAAAATATTATAAAAGCAGTTAATGAATTAAATACACAAACGCGCATGGACATTTTTTAAATTTACTCATTTTATTATTCCTTATTATAATTATTATCATAGCCATGTTACGAAATAAACCTCGAAAAGCGAATATTGCTACATTACCTTTTCGTATCCGTAATAATTTTAGAAGGTTGCCCAACAGATTTTTATTATCGGATAATGATGACAATGAAAAAATGGTACAAAAAGATTTTGAAGATGATAATATTAGCGGCGAAGAGTATAATGAATATGGCGACGGAGATGATGATTTAGAACAACGAAGCGATGATGATCATATAGAACAGCGAAGCGATAATGGTGATGATTTAGAACAACGAAGCGATGATGATCATATAGAACAGCGAAGCGATAATGGTGATGATTTAGAACAACGAAGCGATGATGATCATATAGAACAGCGAAGCGATAATGGTGATGATTTAGAACAACGAAGCAATGATGATCATTTAGAACAACGAAGCGATAATGATCATTTAGAACAACGAAACGATAATGATGATGATTTAGAACAACGAAGCAATAATGAAGAAGGTGATACCAACATGATTTCAACATTATCAGAGAATGAAACAGAAAGCGATTATATAATGTTCTTAGAAAGTGATGAAGAATATGAAATAATGTCGTCAGATAATGAAGAAAGACATGATTCTGATATCTCAGAATAAAAGCTATTCGTTGATGAAGCATTGGCTAAAGATAAGTTACCATCTTATGATAGTGATTTTGCTCCATATTTTCAAAATTTAACTACTGCTGCCTTATTTTGTTGGATTTATAAGCATAATATTTCAACAAATGCATATGAAGATCTTGTTGACATTATCATGAGACCAGAATTTAATAGAGATCATATTGTAAAGAATATTCGGAGATTTCGAGCATGGAGGGAGCGTCTTCCTCTTCCCTCAATATCAGCAAAATCTATCTCAATTTCATCAAAAAAAACACCATCAACTTTAAAGGATTCAAAGATGGCATATCAACTTTCAATAAGTGATATCATTTGGAATGTTCTTAACAACCCATCACTATTAAAGGAAATGTATTTTGGTGCTGGTGTCGATTCAAAAACAAAATCCGAGTACTGGCATGGTACCTTATGGGCAGAGTCACCTCTTTTCGGTCAAGAACAATTAATGATATCAGGGGGTAATTATTTATTAAATGCAAGCTGATGGTAGAGAGGCGAAGCAATAAAGTACAAGAGACTAACACTTTTTTCATATGTATATAATAGAGATATACCAATGCGGCGATTTTGTTTACTATTACGACAATGAGCGAAAACTTGGCAGATTGAGAGCGATATTATTAAATGAAGAGAACCAACAGTATCGGCTGAGAATCCAAAAAGTTCTAGATTATAGTGACTTGCCTGGAACTTTTAAGGGAGAATTAAGACAAAATCGCTCTCTTTCTGGAGAAGTTTGGTTACAAGATGAACCATTCTTGACAATAACAACATCACAAATTTCAGAAAAGGTTGCTGCAGATACACTACGAATTACCGAAATACTTTATAAACATCATACACACTGGCGCATTCGTGATGCAACGTTCTCTTATCAACATCCTTCAGAATATATTTCCATAAGGCAGCCACCATCTCCAACAATTCCGGTTTATAAGCTGTTTTTGGACATATACTACGATGATTTTGGAACATTTAGGAATGTTTATCATTCGTTAGGAGGTGTTTATGTGCAGTTTGGAAATATGCCTGCCTGTCAAAGAAAGTTGCTCAAAAATCACTTTGTTCTCAGGTTTGTTCCTTTCGGTGGTAATTTCAATGAATTCATGTTGCCATTTATTTCTGAAATGAAAGAATTCGAACAAGGAAAATTAATGGAAGTGAATGGCCAAGATGCTTGGGTGATAGCCGGTTTAGGTGTCGTAACTGCTGATTTACCACAAGGGAATGACATGTGTGGTGTATTACGACATAATGCCAATAAAGGTTGCCGCACTTGTACAGCCTCTCGAGAATCACTTACCAACTTCTCTCAGGATGTACCAGCAACATCAAGATATCATCACATCACTGACGATCAATTTAAAGAGATATTTAACGAACCTGCTACCACAAGGCAAAGACGACTTTGTACTGAGTTTGGACTAAGAACAAGGCCTAGCATTTTGGATAGGCTGCTAAGAGAAAGGCATCTACAGACACCTCAAGATGTATATCATGCAACTGCTGGGAAGATTGGACGACTTCTTAAATTAACGTATGATCTTTGAATTTAATTAACTTTAGCTAGATATGTAACAAACAAAATCTTTTAATAAAGCTTTTTGATTTCCACAGGTGCGAATTATTTTCACAAAAAGGAGAGGACGAGTTTATCAAAGCCTGGAAGAACTTTGAGAAACCAAAAAAATGGTCTCGTTTGCCAAATCCAATTAGTCACAATGCTAGTTTCATGATGTCTGACTATCTTAGGCTCGCTATGATAATGCCTTTTATACTTAATAGTTTTTTAGAAACATCAAGCTTAAAGGAAAATGAATCCAGAAGCATTCTGCGACGAATTCAAGAATCACGCATTAACATGGCGAAAAATGTAATAATTGCTTGTTGGGTATATGTAGCAAAAACAATGAGGATGGTTTTTGAAAGCAAGTTTACATTAGATTCGTATGACGAATTACAAAAATACCTTGAAGAAGAAATGAAAATTCTTCCAAAGGTACAATTATTCATAATTCTTATATAATTTTTTATTTTTTATTTATCAATATATAAAATATTATTTAATAATGTGGCTTTAGGTTTTCCCTGAATTTGCTAATTTACCAAACCTGCATATCAATATCCACTTGCTGGTGCATGCAAGGACTTATGGTACTCTTATAAACACTCAAGTTGGTATCAAAGAGATGGTGCATCGGATCTTTAAAGCAATGGTACCACAAACAAATTGCAAGAATGTCGAGCTAGACTTGTTAAAGCGGTATACTACGCTCTTTGCAATTCGTCATTTAGTAGATGGAGGCGCAGATCAAAGATTATCACAACCTTGTAGAGGTTTCGCTACTATGTCCTCAAATTTTAGAAATTTATTGACTAATTGGTATATTACTGAAGACAAGGTATCAAATGAACAAGAACCGGAAGAAAATGAAGAAGGTTTGTATTACAATTTTATAATAATAATATTTCCGCAATTATTAACGTAATTTTATTTATATAGCGATTTCATCTCCAGTGGATTTTATTACAAATATTATCTTAAAGAGGAGCTTGCCCTGTCAGGATCGTAAAAATATCATGAAAAATTTGCCAAATTTCAAATCTGAGCTGCTTCTTTCATTTATGGACATTGGACAAAAGTCAGCTCTTATATATTCTCAAATGGGCTGGTATGAATTGGCGACATACACTATGGAAGAAAGCGATGGCGTCTTTTCCAAAGTACATCTTCATATTGGTAACGTCGTAACAATACACGAGGAAGACAGTGGTGAATGTTATGCGATTATAAAAGGAATCTTCAAATACAAAGGCAATGATGATAAATATTATGCCTTTATTACAATTGATTGGTTTGACAATATTAACAGAATTCACAACGTATTGAAATGTCCTCTTTTTCGCATTCAGACAAGCCAAGACATTCGCTGGAGAAGAATCTTCCCGATATCAATAATTGACCACGTACAGAAAGTTCACTTTGTCTATGATACGAAAATTGATTTGTGGATAAAAAATAATTATTATTTTACGGCTATATAGCTTTATTAGTAATATTATGTTAATAAATTTACAATATAAATATAAGTTTATACTACGTTTACTCATTAAATTCATTATTGTTTTAACAATATCAAAATGATACAGTATCTTTTTTTTATTAAATAAATGCAACAATATCGTTTTGATATCGTTATGGTATCGTGACCGGTCCATTACTTATCACGTGATAACGTGACTTTGTATTGATTATCCAATCAAAATCATTGTTTGTTTGTTAAAACATTCGCACGACGGTTATTTCTACTCCATTCTCTACATTTTACTGTAATAACTTACATTTTAATATTGTCAGTCTATTTAAAATATTTCTTAATAATATTAACAATCATATACGCGTCTATTTTTTATTCCGGCGTAATCTCAACATTGAAAAATAGTTTATTCGACACCTTGACAGGTACGAAACAAAAAGTTATTTATAATAATATTAATTGTTTTACAAATTTTAGCTCTCGCTGTGCAAATATTGTTTAGAAATATTTTTTAACAATATAACAGAAATTCGGGATGTATTTTTTTATTTATTTATCTATTTATTATTATTTTTTTTTAAAAAAGAAAAATTTTTTAATAGTAGTGTATAATAATATTTGTGACGAAATTCGGACGAAATTCGGAATGTGCGCAAAGAAAGTTTCGGTATAGTATTATTTCCCCTCTTTTTTATACTTGGGAATGCGATTGTTCTAGCGTCATAATGATATCATCACGTTGTTTTATATTAGCATTCGGAAAGAGAGATGTCTAAGTAATTTACCAGGCACGACCGTATCTTTAATTTCGCAGAAACTTGCGTCGTAATCAGAAACTTATCAATTCAACATTTTAAACAAGTTTCAAGATAATATTAGTGTCATAACGATATCGTCACGTTGTTTTATGTTAACCATCCGGTGAGAGAGATGCGAAACTTAATATTTTTTTTTTTTTTTGTAAGAATATATGAATTTTCTTTTTTTCTTTTCTTTTTTTTTTTGTAAGGAACGTTATAATAACGTTTCTTCTGTTTCTTTTAGGTTCATCAATTCAACATTTTTAACAAGTTTCAATATAATATTAGTGTCATAACGATATCGTCACGTTGTTTTATGTTAACCATCCGGTGAGAGAGATGCGAAACTTAATATTTTTTTTTTTTTTTTTTTTTTTTTTTGTAAGAAATGTTATATGAATTTTCTTTTTTTCTTTTCTTTTTCTTTTTTTTTTGTAAGGAACGTTATAATAACGTTTCTTCTGTTTCTTTTAGGTTCAAGTGTTTCGGCTTAATTTAATCAGGTACGATCGTAACTTTAATTTTGCAGAGCTTGCGCCATAATCCAGACACTCTAATTCAACATTTTTAACAAGTTTCAATATAATATTAGTGTTGAACCGATATCGTCACGTTATTTTATGTCATCCTATCCAGAGATAGGGATATTCTTCCTTTAATTACCGTAATTCGCAATATTTAACAATTAAATAACAATTAAAACATCATAATTGTCATAATTGCATTATAAAAAATATATATATATTAATTAATTAATAAACAAATTAATTTAAACCAATTAAAATTGATTTAATTTATTGAATGTATCTACTACGTTTCATTATCATCCTGATACAGTTTAAATGTCGTCACGATATTTCAATAAAATATTTAGCGATCTTAATGATACCATAGTGACATAATTATAATATCCTAACGATACATTTTCAACAACTTCACGATAATATTAATTTTTAAATGATATCGTGACAATATATTAAATGATATCGTGACGATATATTTATGATAATCTTAACGATACATTTTCAACATCTTCACGATAACATCACAATTTCCATTTCAACATCATCATGACATCGAGACTATAAATCGATATAATATCAGAATGATATCAGAACGATATCAAATTTCAAATATCGCGAGGATGTTGAAAAGGTATCGTTAAGATTATCATAAATATATCGTCACGATATCATTTAAAAAAATTGTGATGTTATCGTGAAGATGTTGAAAATGTATCGTTAAGATATTGTGGCGGATTTGAAGATTTCAGCAAAGTTACTTTATATTTAAGTAAAGTTGTTTAGCAATGTCAAAAGTACTCAGATCTTAATTTTCTTAAGGCTAGGTATAATATTTATGAAGAAATTTGTATTTTTTAAACAGTACTAATTCCAAAATTTTTTTTTTTCTCTTTTAACTTCAGGATGTAATTACATCACTTTGGTCAAATGAAATCACTTTTTTCTGCTTAAGTAAGTTGTTCAGAACGGTTGAAAATAATTGTGCTTTATTTTTTATAACTCTAGGTATAATATTTATTGAAAGGTTAGTATCCCTATAACAGTATTAATTTTTAAATTTTTAATATTTTGGGTATTTAAATTAAGTTATTTATCACATTAAAATTTATTTGTATTTTAATTTTTATAATAAATTGTACTATAAATATAAATTTATAAGTTATTTATAAAAGTTTTTATATATGTCATAAAATGAATTGCTTAGCAATATAAAACTTTTGATGTTATAATAAAATTTTGCTTAGCAGAGTTTAAAATAATTTGCTTATTGATCATAGTAAAAAATTTGGATTTTAATGTGACCTATATATATATTGTTCGGGATCCTACTATAGCATAAAAAATTTGTCATATATCACAGACTATGTTTTGAACTTTGTATTTATTTTTTACATGTATTAATAAAAATTTTTCTTGGCAAATTTCTTGAAAATTTTTGTCAATCAAAATCACATGTTCATTTTATTAGTCAGATTTACAAAAAACTAATAAAAAATAATGTTTTCAATTGAATAAGCATATTTATGAGTCATACAAATTGATTTACAATATATAGTTAATGAAAAATATAATAAAACTTTGATTTTTAAATTAAAAAAATTAACATAAAATAAATCATATTAGAAATAAATTAGCTAAGATAACTCCATCATTTTTTTTTTACACATATACCCTAATTATTTTCATCTTAAAATTAAAAGAGATCAAGAGCTACAAAAAGTTTGTCTAGAGTATTTTTAAAGACTTCCATATTTTTAAGAAGTGAACTTAATTTTTCTTGTGCCTCTGTTCAAGTTTTCTTTCTATGAAATTCACAATTATTCTTGTATTTCATTAGTATCAATAGTTCATATTCATCAAGTATCATATGAACTTTAGTTAGTGCAATTTCTAATTGTGAAACATAATTTCTCTCAGAAATAGAATAATTGGCTATTTCAATTTCTATTTTGTTATAAATAGCTGATTGTACTTTACTCTATACATTAAAATCCACCTAACCTCTTAAACATTTATTAAAAAGAATATCCAATCTCTATACTTACTCAAAATATTTTTTATTTCTAGTTTGTTTAGTAAACTTTTTGAGAAGACAATGAGATCATTATTAACAATTCTTTGTTGTTCTATTATACTGATAACCTGTTTTGTGTTGTCTTTTAAATTTTTTAAGGATTTCGTATATTCATTAAAGTTTTTGTTATAAATATTTTGCTTAAGGGTTTTAATAAGTTTTTTATTTTTAACACATATATTTTCAAAAGATTTGGCAAAGTTAGAGTCTTATTAAATCAATCTATTTAAAGTTGCAGTTTTTATAATTATTAGAAAAATTTAAGATTATTATTTCCAAGTAAAAAATGTAACTTCTGAAGCATCAATAAAGTATAGTATATATCAAAGAGAAAAAAATCAAGAATTATGAGAAAGTTTGAAATTTAATTATTTGAAAAGTTTAAAAAGATTATTATTTTTATGAAGTATGAAATAAATATATATCAAAAAAAAATAAGAATTATAAAAAAATCTGAGAGTATTTAAATACTTTATATACTTTTTTAAATAGACTCTTACATGTAACATAAATACTGACTCATTAGATGCAAAAGATGAATAATGTTACATAATTTTTAGATTATATAAGTATTATATATAAGAATACTGATAAGTAGAAAATATATTATGTATATAGATACCACCCAAATCCAAAATAATTTGGGATTATGATAGCCCAAATGTACAAATCCAAATTAATTTACAAATTACATATATGAATTTTGCAATTTGTACATTTGGGATTTAGGAATTATGGCTGTCAAAATGTACAAATTAATTTGGGATTTACTTAAAATAATTTGGGTGGCATCTATAATCATGCATACAACCCATTGTATGTCACATATAGTATTGTATACATATTTATGTATAGTTTCTTTTTTTACCATATATACATATATTTTTATTATATTATGTATAGTAAAAAATAACATAACTATGATAAATTATTATAATACCCTTTATTTATGTACTTGCATTACTTTATAAAATAAATAAAAATTTTTATACTAACAAATTATGAACTTTATTAAACTTTTATAAAAACATTGAATTTTCTGTTTTTGTTGTTAATTAGTTAGTTCTAGTATCTTAGTCTCAACTTCTTAGTTTTCTAACTTCAGCTTTAACAGCTTATGCTGTGTTTTAATAACACACTCTCTCAATATCATTTTTCTTTCTTCAATTTTTAATTCAAAGGATTCTTTTTTACTTTTTTTTTAATGATTTTCTATTAATAAAAAGAGAAAGTTTTCTTTTTAATAAGGATTTATTATTATTGGTTAAATCAATAATGGATTCTTTATTTTTTTGATTATGAAGTCCTATATATTTAAAAATATTAGTTTTTACATAAATTAATAACTAATGATTATCATAATTTTATATATATTATTACTACTTTTACATGTTATTAATTTACATGTTTTCTTGATTTCACTTCTATTTCTATGTGTATAAGAAATATCTGCTTTATTGTGAATTTCAACTGTTTTATAGCACTTTTAGTCATATTTCTTTTTTTTTTATAAGATAAAAATATTTTAATAATTATGTATAATAATTTATCAAAGAAAATATAAAATAATTGTAATTAACCTTAAAATGGCTAATAATAATTTTAATTGCTTTTTCTTTCTATTTATCATAGAATGAGCTACTTCTATTTTCTGCATTATTAGTATTTTTTTTATTTTTATATCAAATCTCATAATTAATATTTAAAATAAATTGATTTAAAGAAGATAATACATATGGTTATTTATAATATTTTAACCAATTTATAAAAAAAAAAATTTTTTTTTTAAAATAATATTACTTAATTTATAATATTAAATAATTTAATATATACCTTTTATTTTGTTATCATTTATATCTTTTATTTGTTGTAATCTGAATATTTACTTCTTCTTTACTAGATATACTAGGAATTTATCTTATCAGATTTTTGTAATTTTTTAAATGTTTTATAATGTAAATTTCTTAAAAATAAATAAATAAATAAATAAGCAAATATTTAAAAATTTATAAATTAATAAATTAAATACTGTTCAAAGTGTATAAGATAAGACTTAAAAATAAAAGTTAAGTAAGTTTTCCAATCTTTTTTATAATTTAAATCATGTAAAACTAATTCTAAATTTTTGGCTTATGCACTATTTAAGTTTGCTAAGATATATTCAATATCTTCTTTATAAATATATTGCTTATATTACTTTATAAATTACTTAAAACAAAGATGAAAATAATTTATAATACCTTTCAGTTGTGAAGACATTTGTAAAAATTCTATAAAATAATTATACTTTAAAATAAAAGTTATATATAAAATGCATATTTTATTATTGTAGAGTAATAAGTTAATAGCTAATAATTAATAAAATTATACTAATCTAAAATAAGTATTAAAAATTTTATATATAATTAAATAGAAGTTATCTAGGTGCCACTCCAGGTGGTATCAGTTTTTCTGCCACCCCTGTCACGTGATTTAAAATAAATTTTAATTGCCCAATCTTAATCAGTTAATTTTTAACTTTAATTTTTTTCATATAAAAAAAATTTTTTTCGCAAAGATAATCTTTAATAAATTACAATTTAAACCAAAATTAAAAAGTATACTTATATCTGATGTGATTTTAAAAAGAAACTTTAGTTATTGTATTTAGTACTTTTTTAGTTAATTATTTTATTAAATATATGTTACAAGTGAATTTAAATCTAAACGAGATAAAAAAGAAATAATTAGTAAAAGCGAAAGAAGATCAAAGGGGAAGCAAAAGAAGATGAAAAATAAGGAAGAGAAGAACAAAAAAAAAAGGAGAGGTGGAAGAATAATAAGAAACGAAAAAAAAGGAAAGAGTTGATGTGAAATGAAAAAAAAAGATATGAAACGAAAAAAAAGAATGATGCAAAACGAAAAAAAAGAATGATATAAGACGAAAAAAAAGGATGATATAAAATGAAAAAAAAGGATGATGTGGAATAAAAAAAAGGATGTTGCAAAATGAAAAAAAAGGATTATGCGAAATGAAAAAAAAGAATAATGCAAAATGAAAAAAAAAGAAGGAAGTGAAAAAAATAATGAAGAACGAAAAAAGGAAGGAGAAAATGATGAGGAAATGATGTGAAAAGAAAAAAAGGGGAAATGATGATGAAAGAAAAAGGAAAATATTATGAGGAAAGAAAAAAAGAAAAGGTGATAATAGAAAACAAAAAAAAAGGGAATAAGAAATGAAAAAAAGGATAGGAAAGGAAAAAGATGATAGAAACCAATAAGGGACGAATGGTAATGAAAAAATGATAAGAGACGAAGTGGAAAATTGAAATAGAGAAATAAAATTACAAAAAGAACCCCAACCAAACAAAAAGAAAAAAGAAAAAAAAAGTTAGTTACTAACGAAAATAAACTCCCAAAGACCCAAGATGTTCAAAAGTGTTTGAACTTACCACTTATTAAAAGTTCTAATATCAAAGTCTAAGGTTACTAAAAGCTGAAAAGAATTACCTACAAAAAAATGAGAACAGCTTAAAAAGCGTTAACGCTAATTAACGAAAAAAACATGCATAATGTTAAACAAAAACTTACCAAAAGCCCAAAGTTAAGAAAAAAAGCACCTACAAAAAAGAGAAGTCAGTCAGTGCTGAAGTGCTGAACTGCTGATTAATAAAAACAATATAAGTAATATCAAAAACTTACCAAAGTCAAAAGCCATAAAAAAAAAATCGTGTAATAAAAAACATTAAACAAATGATCAGCATGATGTAATTTTATAATTTAAATTTGAATCACATGATAAGGGGTGGCAAAAATCATATTACCACCCAGGGTGGTACAAGGACTTTTTCATTTAAATAAATCACAAATATTACTAAATATTGAATCTAATAAAAAATAAAAAAGAAATGATTAATAAATTATAGTTCATAAGAATTTGATTCATAAAAATCTTTTATATCTTTATATTAATAAAAATTAATTTACAAATTTTTTTTAAATTTCTTTATTTACTAAAAGATAAAGCTAATTATTTTTCTATATAGCTATATATGTGATATACAAAAAAATTAAATTATAAAATATAAATTAAACATATATTTTTTAATTTTAAGATAAAAACTAATAATTACTAGTAATAAGTTACTTTATAATAATACAAATGTATTTTTTAAATGATTTGACAATAAAAACAAAAAGAAAAATACAAAAATAAGTAAATTTTTAGTATTATTAAAGAAAACAAATTATAAGAATATATCAACTTCTTAAATACTTAAGTTTAATACTATTTGTTTATAAAAAGTTACATATTTTTTTATTCTAACTATTATAGTATTATTGTTAATAAAATATAAGTATAAATTAACCTTTTTATTTTCACTTAATTTATTAGACTTTTTAGAAAAATTATAAACAATATTACTAATACTATTAAATAATATATAACTATATAATTCTATATAAATATAGGTTGACTTTAATTAGTTACATTCTATTTAGTAAATAGAAATATAAATAAATAAAAAAAACTGAATTGATAGATATTCAAACTAATTGAACAACTCTTCCCACTGATCACCTTGCCCAAATTTTCTGCGAAAAAAAATAAAAATAAATTTTTTTTTCTGAGGTAGTCGAAAGGAAACAACTAACATGTCTATACAAGCTTTCGAAGTAGAAAGAGAGGACTTAGAGTTGACTATTACAGAAGCTGTTAACAAAGTATTTTACAAAGATATAGTAGATATATTTCCTAATATAATACAGAATACGTCTAACAAGCAACATATAAAGAAATATGTCTAAAAACATTTACCTGACCACAGCTGGTCTACTATAAGAGAACTGTGAGAAGATAACTACGGGTTCTGAAAAAAGGACCACTTTCTAGAAATGGTTGGCTTTATTCTAGCGTTGAGTCATCATTTGCTGAAGCATTCCTGGAGGTATATTCAGGTCTGTAATGGCGAAGGAGAATCAGATGACTCAGAAGATGGTAGTTCCAAAGATGAACCCAATTTTCCCATATCAGGCAGTTCTACAGCAGCTAATAAATCCAAATTAGTTGTTACACCAAAAGCTTCTGAGGAGGAAATGGATATTTCTTTTACAGAGGAGGATCAATCAGCATCCCAGTTGCACATCACAAATGATGATCGACCTAATATGGATAGTTCCATGACAAATGATAAGAAAAAAAGGAATAAGAAAAATTCTAGCCAGAACCAATCACAAAAAACCAATCAGGTGAATCAACCAATCCTTTCCTCTTCATCACCAGACCCCACCGTATTAAAGAAATTAACACTAACATCGTCCAGTATACCAAAGAATGGCAAATCTCTGGGAAGGAAAGACAAACAAAAGGATATTTATGGTGAAGATGAAGCAAACTATATTGTCATAGGATTTCGCCCTTCACCAACGTCGAAGGCCGTTCGTGACATCCTGATATATGACATCCCTGCCAAATAGAGCAACTTAGACATCCTGCAACACTTATCGTCTTGGGGTAGAGTCATTTCAATACAAGTCAAGTGGCAGAAAAAATATAAAACTGTACGTTGTAAGTTTGAAATGACAGAACTTTTTATGGAATATGACCACTAGTCAAAATCGATGCTATTGGGTACATATCGGGTACATATCGGGTACCTGATATGTACCCGATATGTGTGAAATATGTGTATGCTATTTAATAATACTACACATATCGGGTACCTGATATGTACCCGTCGGATGCAGAAAATCGGTGACATATAACGTACATATCGGGTACATTTCTCATACATATTGGGTAGTTAAATATCGGTTACATATCATAGATTTATTGGGTACCCGATATATTTTAAAAAAATATCAGACAGATATTATACACTTATCGGATAGTGCTAATAAGTATCCTATATATACCCGATATGTATCCTATTTGTATTTGAAATATAAGCATAATTTCATAATTTTCACACATATCGGATAGCCGAAAAGTATAGCATTTATGGGGCATTAATAGTAGTAGATTTATAATTTAAATACAATTGTAATTTAAAAGTAATTTAATTCATTTAATTGTAATTACTGAAAGTTTTATTTATATTTTCAATCGATAATAAAAAAAATATTATACAAAAAATATTATAAAAAAAATTCACTACTCTTTACACAAATTTACAATTAATGTTTACTTGTTTGCTTGTTTTCATTTCATTATATCTATTTAATTTGAAAGAAAGTAAAATGTTAGTAATAAAAGTGTTAGTATGAATATTAGTAGAAGTGTTAGCAAAAGAAAAGGAACGTTAATAAAAAAATTTTTACATTAGAAAGTGTTAGTATTAATGTTAGTATGAAAGTTAGTAGAAGTAGAAAAGGAACATCAATAAAAAAAAAATATAAAGTATAAGTATTAATGTTAGTGTTAATGTTAGTAGAAGTGTTAGTAAAAGTAAGAAATAAAAAATGTTTAACAGTAGAACATTGTTAGTAGGAACGTTAGTAGGAACGTTAGTAGGAGGAAACACATTAGAAAAAAATATTAGTAAGAGTGTTAACAGGATGGAAAAAGAAATTTCAACAAAAAATGTACCTTTGTATTTATTTTTTAGAAAAACCAATAAAGTAAAAAACTCGATAGTAGAACATTGTTTAGGACGTTAGTGAGAAGAAATACGTTGGAAAAATATATTAATAAGAGTGTTAAGAATAACATAATAATGGGAAAAGAAATTTCAACAAAAAATATACCTTTATCTTTATTTTTTAGACAAAAACAATAAAGTAAAAATTTGAGAGAGAGAGAAAAAAGTTTTGAAAAAAAAAAAAAAACGATAAATAAATAATTAAATCGTGATCGTGCAATCACATGATCAACAAAATTATCAATTTTTATTGGTTATTTGGGTAATATTATATTCAGCCACATCAGCCACAAAATTGGTCACCTATCGAATACACAAGTCAATATTAGCGAAGCAGCACAAACTTGATTATTCACTATTCGTGCTCAACTTGAGTTGATAAAATTATTAAAAAATCACTGATTTTATTAAATTTATCAGAATTTTTATACCTAATTAAAGATGATTAAATTAAGTTTTACTACCGATTTCATTATAACGTTACCAACTTTTTTGTTAATCTTGGATATTTTATTTGGAATTTAAATTGTTCGCTTTGAACTCGAGTTGAACTCGAGTTCAACTCGAGTTTAACTCGTTCGCTCAAGATCTTTGTGTAATGTATTGTAGATCCGTAATTGTTTTATTTGTAGTCTATAATTGGCAAAAGCTTATTATAAACCAAAATAAAAAACACTATTTATTTACGTATCTGTATTATTAGATTTTACCTTTTTTAGATTTGATATATAATTAAAAAAAAGACCTTTATCTTGATATTTTGGAATCACGATCATAACAATTGAGTTTAGGTCAAGTTTAACTTGTTCATTGTGATTGATTGTATTGTAGATCCGTATCTGTATTATAATTAATATAAAGAAGACAGATCATAACAATCATGACATATTTGAGAAATTAGAACAATTTTCGTAAATGTTCTTGAAGGGTAATTAATATAATAATACAAGGTGATAAAAAATTGTTTATAAAAAGAGGATTCATCTTTTTTTTTTTCTTACAATAAATTTGTTATCGTTATTTTTATTATATATTCTTTTTCTTAAAATTTGTTGCCGTTATTTTTTATTATTATATATTCTTTTTCTTAAAATGCCCGCAAATTGGACTGATGCAATAACTGAATATTTAATAAGATATAGGAGGTAAAAAATTAAATGAAAACTAATAAATAACTTTGATCATATTCTAGTTTTTTTTTCTCTTACGTTTCCTGATCTAAAAATTAAATAAATAATGTAAAGGAGAAGGAACAACTACTACCATGACATACTCGGGAGGGACCGCTCCGAATTCTGGGAGAGCCTAGCTCGAAGAATTTGGAGATGGTTCTGCGTGAGGTTCACTGGCCAACAGGTAGAAAGAAAGTGAAGAAACTTGGTCAGGAATTTTAATGTTAGTAAAATAATAATAAATCATAAAAAAAAATAAAAAAAATAAAAAATTAATAGTATTAACATTTTTAGAATTTCTGTGAATGGAGGAATGGTGCGCGAAATGGAAGGTGGTCCCGGGAAGGAGAAAGATATTATAGGCAGTTCCGCACAAGGTTTTGGGACAGACCTGGTAATTATTAAGAATTTTTTTAATTTATATTTAAGTTATTTAAGTTCTAAATTTATATATATTTCTTAGGGAACCACCACAGTCGTAGGCGGCGTAGAAACACTGCGCATCGGCGGCCTCGGAATCTGTAAATTATATTTTTTTATTTTTATTTTTTTTTTATTTTGTATTTTTTATTTTTTATTTTTATTTTTATTTTTTATTTATATTTTCATATTTTTATTATTTTTATTATTATTATTTTTTATTTTTTATTATCTTTTATTATTATTATTTTTTATTAAATAAATATATATATTATATAGTCATCTAATTATTATTTTAATATTTTTACTATTTTATAATTTGATTTAATATCGGCCTATATTCAACTGAAATTAAAAAATTCGACCTCAATTATAAGTAATTAAAGCTTATTATAATAAATTGCTTTTATTCAATACACAGGTCGAATGGTGGCAAATCAGTCACCAATCAGCTATCAATCGGGTATCTTATTGATAACTGATTGATTCAATAAGTATTCAATCGGGTGGCCGATTGATAGCCGATTTCCGCCAAAATCCGTCATCAATCGGGCAGGCCGATTGATGGTCAACTGATGGTCGATTGATGGTCGATTGATGGTCGATTGATGGTCGATTAATGGTCAAAATATGGTCAAATGGTCGAATTATGGTCAAATTATGGTCAAATTATGGTCGAATTAAGGTCAAATTAAGGTCAAATTTAAGGTCAAATTAAGGTCAAATTAAGGTCAAATTAAGGTCAAATTAAGGTCAAATTAAGGTCGAATTAAGGTCGAATTAAGGTCGAATTATGGTCAAATTATGGTCAAAATTATGGTCGAATTAAGGTCGAATTAAGGTCAAATTAAGGTCAAATTATGGTCGAATTATGGTCAAATTAAGGAGGCCAAATTAAGGTCAAATTAAGGTCAAATTAAGGTCAAATTAAGGTCAAATTAAGGTCAATTTATGGTCAATTTATGGTCAATTTATGTGGTCAAATTATGTGGTCAAATTATGGTCAATTATGGTCAATTGATGGTCGAATGACCGATTTTTGTAGAATAATATAATGAATAATAAAATTTATTATAGCACATAATAAAACACATATTAATAACAGATAAGTATTTAAAATAAAAACATTTATTATAATAATATGTTAGTATATGACTAATAAAGTTAGTAATATTTAATAAATAAATAGTAAAGCGTAAATATAAAAAGTTAGTAATAATTATAATAAAATACACAAATACAAAAAGTTAGTATTATGAAGAGTTTGATAAAATGTATAAAAAAAAAAAAGAAAAATACGTGATGATGTTAGTAAAATATAAAAAAAAAAGAATAACATTAGTAATAATAAAATACACAAATACAAAAAGTTAGTATTATGAAGAGTTTGATAAAATTTATAAAAAAAAAAAAAAGAAAAATACGTGATGATGTTAGTAAAATATGAAAAAAAAAGAATAACATTAGTAATATTAAAAAAAGGTAAAGTTAATATTATAAAATAAAATATAGTCAGTAATCATTACCATAAATTTAATGGCAAAAATACAATAATTAATATACCTGTAAAATGTAATGAGTAAGAAGAAAACAGAAAAGAAAGGGTGTATGATTTTTGAAAAATAAACAGAGTCGCGTTTGGTTATTTATATGCATGTTAAGATCAGGTCACGTGCATAAGATCAGACCGAATTTTGATTGGTTAATAATAGATAAATTGAAAACCTACTATCGTTAGTTGTAATTTTTCATCTCATATAGTCATATATTATAATTTGCCTTGGACTTTCGGATACCTAATTTTTTTAATAATATTAACTTATTTAAAATAAATTTAATAAAAAGTGTATTGTTTTTTTAAAATGTTATGAAATCTAAAAAAATCCTCTATTAAAAATATTTCATATAAATTCTTAGGAAACCTCAAAAAAAAATCTATTTATCAAAATATCCTATACGAATCTTAGGAAATCTCAAAAAAAAATTTCCTATCAGATAATCCCATACGAACTCTTCCCATATGAACTTTTAGAAATCTCTCTCAAAAAAATTTTCTATCAAAAAATCCCATGCGAATCCTTTCCATATGAACCCTAAAAAATTTCACAAAAAAATTTCCTATCAGATATCCCATACGAACTCTTCCAATACGAACTCTTAAAAAATCTCTTAAAAAAAATTTTCTATCAAAGAATCCCATACGAATCCTTTCCATATGAACCCTAAAAAATTTCACAAAAAAATTTCCTATCAGATATCCCATACGAACTCTTCCAATACAAACTCTTAAAAAATCTCTTAAAAAAAATTTTCTATCAAAGATATCCCATACGAACACCCTACTATATGAACAACTGGAAAATCTTTATTAAATTATCCCATACGAACTCTTTCCACACGGACTCTAAGAAAATCTCTTAAAAAATTTTCTATCAAAGAATCCCATACGAACCCTTTCCATATGAACTCTTAGAAAATCTCTTAAGAAAATTTTCTATCAAAGAATCCCATACGAACCCTTCCATATGAACTCTTAGAAAATCTTTTAAGAAAAATTTTTCTATCAGATATCCCATATGAATTCTTCCAATACGAACTCTTAGAAAATCTCTTAAAAAAAATTTTCTATCAAAGAATCCCATACGAACCCTTTCCATATGAACTCTTAGAAAATCTCTTAAGAAAAATTTTACTATCAGATATCTCATACGAACTCTTAGAAATAAAAAAAAATCTATTTATCAAAAATATCCTATACGAATCTTAGGAAATCTCAAAAAAAAATTTCCTATCAGATATCCCATACGAACACTTCCCATATGAACTTTTAGAAATCTCTCTCAAAAAAATTTTCTATCAAAGAATCCCATGCGAATCCTTTCCATATGAACCCTAAAAAATTTCACAAAAAAATTTTCTATCAGACATCCCATACGAACTCTTCCAATACGAACTCTTAGAAAATCACTTAAAAAAAATTTTCTATCAAAGAATCCCATACGAACCCTTCCATATGAACTCTTAGAAAATCTCTTAAGAAAAATTTTTCTATCAGATATCCCATACGAACTCTTCCTACATGAACTCTTAGAAAATCTCTTAAGAAAATTTTCTATCAAAGAATCCCATACAAACCCTTTCCATATGAACTCTTAGAAAATCTCTTAAGAAAAATTTTTCTATCAGATATCCCATACGAACTCTTAGAAATAAAAAAAAAAATCTATTTATCAAAAATATCCTATACGAATCTTAGGAAATCTCAAAAAAAAATTTCCTATCAGATATCCCATACGAACTCTTCCCATATGAACTTTTAGAAATCTCTCTCAAAAAAATTTTCTATCAAAGAATCCTATGCAAATCCTTTCCATATGAACCTAAAAAATTTCACAAAAAATTTTCTATCAGATATCCCATACGAACTCTTCCAATACGAACTCTTAGAAAATCTCTTAAAAAAAATTTTCTATCAAAGATATCCCATACGAACCCCCTACTATATGAACACTTGGAAAATCTTTATTAAAATATCCCATACGAACTCTTCCCACACGAACTCTAAGAAAATCTCTCTCAAAAAAATTTTCTATCAAAGAATCCCATACGAACCCTTCCATATGAACTCTTAGAAAATCTCTTAAGAAAAATTTTTCTATCAGATATCCCATACAAACTCTTAGAAATAAAAAAAAAAAAATCTATTTATCAAAATGTCCCATGCGAATCCTTTCCATATGAACCCTAAAAAATTTCACAAAAAAATTTTCTATCAGATATCCCATACGAACTCTTCCCACACAAACTCTTAGAAAATCTCTTAAAAAAAAATTTTCTATTAAAGAATCCCATACGAACGCTTTTCTTATGAACTCTTAGAAAATCTCTTAAGAAAAATTTTTCTATCAGATATCCCATACGAACTCTTTCCATATGAACTCTTAGAAAATCTCTTAAAAAACAACTTTTCTATCAAAGAATCCCATGCGAACTCTTTCCATATGAACTCTTAGAAAATCTCTCAAAAAAAATTTTCTACCAGATATCCCATACAAACTCTTCCCAC
Organism: Rhizophagus clarus; assembly: GCA_015698045.1. Lineage (NCBI taxonomy): Eukaryota > Fungi > Glomeromycota > Glomeromycetes > Glomerales > Glomeraceae > Rhizophagus > Rhizophagus clarus. Next base: position 59,703 of record BLAL01000064.1, on the reverse strand, counting down.
ACTAGAAAATCTTAAAAAAAATTTTCTATCAAAGACATCCCATATGAACCTTTTTCCATATGAACACTTGGAAAATCTTTATCAAAATATCCCATACGAACTGTTCCTTTACGAATTCTTAGAAAATCTATAAAAATAATTTTCTAACAAAGAATCCATACGAACCCTTCCCATACGAACTCTTAGAAAATCTCTCAAAAAAAATATTTCCTATCAGATATCCCACACGAACCCTTCTCATACGAACTCAGAAAATTTCGCAAAAAAATTTTCTATCAGATATCCCATACAAACTCTTCCCATACGAACTCTTAGAGAATCTCTTAAAAAAAATTTTCTATCAAAGATATCCAACAAACCTTTCCCATATGAACTCTTAGAAAATCTCTTAAAAAAAATTTTTCTATCAGATATCCCCATATGAACTCTTTCCATACGAACTCTTAGAAAATAAAAAAAATTTTTTATCAGATATCCCATATAAACTCTTTCCATACAAACTTTTAGAAATCTCAAAAAATAAAAATATCTCTATTTATCAAAAATATCCTATATGAATCTTAGAAAATCTATCAAAAAAAAATTTCTATCAGAGTTTAGAGTTTTAAAATGGTTTATAAATTAAATATTTTAAAACGACATTATTGAAAAAATCTAAAAAATCCGCTAATATATAATAAGCCAATTAGCAACCAATCGGTCATCAATCTGATATAGTCGATTGGTAACCTATTGATAACTGGTAAATTCAACCGTACACCAATCAGTCATCAATCAGTCATATGACCAGTTGATAACCGATTTGGAATTTATACCTGATTGATGACCTATTGAAAGAATCAGTCATCAATAGGTATCCAATCGGTTACCAATCAGTCACATGACCGATTGATGACCGATTTGACTCCATTCGACCTGTGATAAACATTCATTTTTTTTTTTATTAAAGTATTAATTAAATAAACAATCTGTTGTCATATATTATATAATATATTGTAATGATGAAATGTCCCCAATAAATTTTTAAAAAAGGTACATTTAGGCGTGACAGATCTAATACCGCTGATTCTTCCAAAATGTTACTAAAATCTTTCCATAGATCAAATTGAGAGAACTAATCTATCAATTTACAATATAAAATCTTGAAATAATCTTTCACATTTTCAAAATATGTGATCAAACTCATTTTTGCTAAACTGCCGAAACCTTTTGGCGTTTACATGCAATAGTTTCGGCATTTTAATTTAATTTGACGATCATTGATTATCATGATCAATCTATTTTTACGGTTTTCTAAACCATAATTTTTTTTTTATTTTTTTTTTAGGTTGCTGGACTCCCGGACTTGGAATGTAAGTTGGAAGGGGTGGGGGGAATTTTTTTTAATATTAAAGAAACGTTACTAACGTTTCTTTCTTTATTTTTTTTAGGTTGCCAGCCTTCTTGGACGAACCGGACTTGGGAAATAAGTTGGAAAGGGTGGTGATTTTTTTTTAATATTAAAGAAACGTTACTAACGTTTCTTTCTTTATTTTTTTTAGGTTGCCGGCCTTCTTGGACGAACCAGACTTGGGAATGTAAGTTAGAAAGGACGGGGGATTTTTTTTAATATTAAAGAAACGTTACTAATGTTTCTTTCTTTATTTTTTTTAGGTTGCCGGCCTTCTTGGACGAACCGGACTTGGGAATGTAAGTTGGAAAGGGTGGTGATTTTTTTTTAATGTTAAAGAAACGTTACTAACATTTCTTTCTTTATTTTTTTCAGATTGCTGGACTCCGGACTTGAAATGTAAGGAGGGAGGGAGGGATATTTTTTGAATATTAAAGAAACAGTTTAACGTTTCTTTTATTTATTTTAGGTTGCAGTTTCCCTTGTTCCTCTTGATCCTAACGTGATCACGATTAAGAAAAGTTTGAGCAAACTTTTCTTAAAATTGTATTATAAATGACTGTAACTTTTTTATTAATTTATTGTAATAAAATACGTAATAAAATAAAAATATTAACAATAATAATTATACTTTTAAACACTTTACAAAAAATTTATAAACTTGATAATGCATTCAAAAATAAGACAATAAAAATTTTTTAACTACATTAAACGAATTAAAAATTTCTAAAAAGAAAAATCTATAAAGAAAGTAAACTCTAAAAAATTTCTTAATGCGTTATATAATATGAAATCTAACGTATTAAAATTTGTATCACATATCGGGTACCCGATATGTGTAAGATAGAACTGTGCCTGATATATATTAAATAACATATCGTTGACCAATAGTTTAGATATCGGGGTCTTGGTAATTAGGCATATTTTGAAGTGTAATAAATTGGGTACCCGATATGTAAAAATACCCGATATTTATCTGATTAGCCGCCGATATATAAGTCCCTGATATGTACCCGATAGAATTGATTTTGACCAGTGGACGTAAATAAGAGTTGGATGGCTCCCTTAAATGCACTACCAGTGCGTTGATTCCCAGTGTCTTGGTTGTTCAAAGAACGGAAAGAAAAAGAGCATTACCAAGTTGTGATCGAAAACCCACCTGATGATATGAACATGACTACGCTGGCCCTCAAAGAGAATATTGTATCCCTAACACAACGTGATATATGCATGTTCAAAGAAATTAAACTTTCAGATGGATTTAGGAAAATCATCGGCTATCTGTCAACATGGGATAGCATGAAAGAATGCATTGATAACCCTATGATTTGGAATAGCGTAGCGCTGCAATGATCCTGCCATCTAGGCCTCTCTAACAATAAGAAGTCTTACAAACGCCAGAATAAGATCAAAACAAGTAAGATTCCCGATACTAATAATTTACAGAACTCATCCCGCAAGTCCAATACAGTCAGTACAGGTTTGAATCGTATTCTAATTGGTAATCACAGAGATTTCAAACAAGTAAAGAAAACTAAAGAAGAAACACCCCTAATCTCAAAACGTACTTTGGACACAACTAAGAAATCATCTCTGAAGAAACTCCAGATTTCTAAAAAGAAGCTAGCAGCAGATATAGCAACAATCATAGAAACTCTGAAAACACTTGTTAGGCAATAGACTAGGGTAGTAATATCATAGGTCTAAGAGTGTACGTGTGATTTTTAGTTTTTAGAATATTTTCTTTTCTTACCCCTTTCCCCTTTTTAGGATGTCTAGATTAGCTAACATCACTCAGTGCCCTGGTTTAGAGGCGATATGGTTAGACTGGAAGGTTTGGATCCTAGGAGCTTTCTTTCATGTAATTAGCAGTAGATTATTTCTGCCAACCTGTTTTACTCAATAAAGTATAGTGCTATTAACGCCTTTAAAAGTAAAAAAAAAAAAAAAAGATGTTCAAACTAATAATTTTTCTAGGAATACAGTATATAGAATAAAAGTAATATTTTGTATTTTTTCTTTATTTAATAAATACAAGTGCCTTTTTAACATCAAAAAAAAAATAAAAAATAAAAAAAACTAAATGAAATTTCATTAAAAATTTTTAATAATATACATACATATAATAAAGTAGCTAATTCTTGAAGTTAAGGTTATTTATATTAATTCTATATAGATAAAGTTTTTTTATCCATAATGCTAATTGGTTCAAATAATAGTATTACTAGTATTTATTATCATTGTTTTCAAATAATAATGTAATACAAAATGATTTAATGATTATGTTTTTCAGTTTATTTTCCATAATAGTATAGTTAACCAAAAAATTCAGCTAAATGTACAGTAAATTTTTGACTAATAATATCTAACCAAAAAAATTTATGGTTGTAAATATGAAAATTTTGATTATGTATAGTATTTAATATTGAAGTTGCTAATATAATACAATAATTATATATAACAATCACTAGTCATATTATAAAAAAAAAGAAAAATTTTAAAATTTGTAAAAAAAAGTTTGTAATATAGTATCCTCTTTAAATATATAGTATACAGTGGCTCACAAAAATAATATATCATTTAAAAATTAATTTTTAATTACATGTATTGATGTCAAAATTAAAGGTAATCAAAATAAAATTTAAAATGTAGATTATTTAATATGTAAACTATTAGAATATGCTAAAATTTAATGTAAATCAATTGGTTAATTTTTTATGTACATCACATTTTATCAAAAAATAAGATGCATTACTTTTGTGGTTTTTATATTTTTTAATAAATTTAGCATTTTACAAAAAATTAATTATATGTTTTATTATAAATTAAATAATAGATAAATATTAAATGTTTCAAATTATTAAAAAAAAAATATTATTTTAATTTTTTTTTTTTTTAAGGTGTTGAAACCGTACATGTATTTATTAGCTAAGATAGGATTAAGTTATAATCACTTCTATACTATATACAGTACTCCCGACCATAGGTCAGTTCAAACATCCACCCAAAATATTATTTTAATAGTTTATTAATTAATTTTATTTAAATAGTATATTTAGTAATTATTGTATTAATATATATAAAATTATAAAATTAATACTAATATAATTATGAAATATAAAAAAAATATGTATATTTTATAATAAAATTATTATAATTTTTTAATAAGTGAATTTTTTAAAAAAAATTTCACAATGATCAGATTCATAGATTAGAAATATTAATTGTTAAAGATTAATAATATATACTTATTGTATAGTATTTAGGCAATAACGTGCTGTTTTCGATTGAGGCCATTTGATAGGCTCAGATTGTGCTACGTAAGTGGCACAATCTGGCCATCAAATTGCTGAAATCGAAAATAGCAGAGTATTGCCTAAAGACCTATACAATAAGTGTTTTATTATATAGACTCTCACGATCACACTATAAAATCAGAAAGTTTATTTATAGTCTATTTGTTTAAATAATTTTACTTTTTTTTTTTACTTTACAATACTCTTTTTTTTTTTACTTTACAATACTCTTTTTTTTTTTACTTTACAATACTCTTTTTTTTTTTAAGCTTCAACATGAAAGTTCCGTGAAAAAATAAGGTTATTATTGTCATACTGTATAATTGTATATTATTAATTATCATTAAATGTTATGATTTTGTATTTTATTAGATATCTTCTTCAGTTGTTTATACTAAACCTACGAAAGAACAAAAAGAATATTATAAACAAAAGTCTGTTATTGAAAATACCCATTTATCAACGAATAACTGGCTTAAAAAATTTGAAAAATATCGTAAAACAATTGGACTGGCTGGTAATTGCGAGAATATCACCAACTTAAAAGACTTGGAAGAACAAATATCTGATTATGTTACAGTAATGAAACAACAAAATGGAGAAGAGTATTCAACATCATCTATTATTAATGCAATGCATGCATTAAATCGATATCTAAATATGTATTCTCCATTACGACTAGTTGATTTACTTGATCAAAAGCAATTTTCTGATTTACATTTGATACTTGATGGTAAATTGAAAGAATTAGCTGAACTTGGTAAAGGTGTAAAAAATGGATCTTCACCTCTTACTATTGAAGAATGTCAACAGATATTACAATCTCCTATACTTACTCAAGAAACTCCATCAGGACTTTTAAAAAGAATCTTTTTTTATAATGCACTTTTTCTTGGTCTTCGTGGTGGGGAACACTATAAATTAAAATTTAATCATTTTCAAAAACGATATGATGGGGGTTATGATGTAAATATTACACGATCAAAGACAAAACAAGGAGGTATTGAAGACCCAAATAATGGTTCTGGTGATAAATTACGAATTCCAGGTCATCCAAGTATTATTGCAGATTATGATTTATTTTTTACCAAACGTCCTATTAATGCCAAAGAAAATTTTTATTTACAAGAAATAACAGATGAAGATGGTAAGACTATATATATAGTAATTAATCAATAATAATATTATTATTAATTTAATTGTTTTATCTTTTAGTATATATTTATCAGGGTAAATGGTATTTGAAAAATCAAATAGGAAAACTTCGATTACAAGGATTCCTTCATAATCTTGCTGTTGAATGTGGAATTTCTGCTGAAGGAAGAAAAATTACTAATCATTCTGGGCGTAAATCCTTAGTCTCTTTATTAAAAGAGTTGAATTTTACAGATATTGAAGTTATGTCTGTATCCCGACATAAATCTATAAGTGGATTGAAATCATACGAGCGATCAAGTGAAAAACTTCAAAATGTTTCATTAAATGCGTTAGTTGAAGCCATTTTTATGCCTGGTACTATTAGTAATTTTTATTATACTAAAGTAATAGATTAATTTATTTTTATATACAGATCAAAACACTTTAACGTCATGTAGTACTACTTCAATGATCATTAATGAGCAAAACAATGATAATCAGAATATTGACATAACACCTGATACAATTTCAACACCTGGATTTTGTTCTGCACTGCAAGTTGCTAAAGGTACTATATTATTTAATAGAACTATATTTTAAACATTTGAAATTCTTATTTATATTTGAATTATTGGCAGAAAATATTTCTCTGCAACAAGTTAGCGTTAACAATGATAAAAAAATGAAAGAACCACTTCAAGAAGACGAAAATGATAAAAATATTTCTAATTCAAACGTTGATATTGAAAGTTTTCAAGATTTATTAAAACAACCTAATGCCAAAATTACATTTCATAATTGTTCATTTAATTTTAATAATATGAAAAACTAATAAAGTTAATGTATTCATGATTTATATGTAACAAGACAATGTTCATTTATTATATATATCTCTAATAAAGCTATTCAATAAATGTAAAAAAATATATAGTGTGATCCTATAAGGATATATAATAATAATTATTATCTTATATATAAAAAAATGTTTTACTAAATAACTCTGCATCCAGTAATTACAGAAAAATAAAATATAGCTAGTCAGATTTGTCTCATTAAGATGATTCTAACAGTAGTTATATCAGGAAATTTTATAGGGCGAAAAATTGCGTAAGTTTACGATTTTGTAAGTTTACGAAAGTTTATAGCATAATATTTCAAAAAATTTCAAAATATTACATAAGTTTACAATTTCGTAAGATTTATGTGATATTATGGTTAAAATATTACGCAAGTTTTCAATATCATAAGATTTATGCAATATTACGGTCAAAATATTATGCAAGTTTTCAATATTGTAAGATTTACGCAATATTACGGTCAAAATATTTCGAAAATTTACGAGATTGTAAACCTGCGTAATATTACGGTTGAAATATTTCAAAAATTTACGAAACTGTAAACCTGCGTAATATTACGGTCAAAATATTCTGCAAATTTACGAAACTGTAAACCTGCGTAATATTACGGTTGAAATATTTCAAAAATTTACAAGATTGTAAACCTGCGTAATATTACGGTTAAAATATTTCGAAAATTTACGAGACTGTAAACTTGCGTAATATTACGGTTAAAATATTTCGAAAATTTAATATTACGTTAAAGCTGCATATGCAGTAGAACGTATATAAGGGGCATGTGATACTATTGAATAATTAAAAATAATATAAACACCTTTTCTTTTATATAAACACCTTTTTTTTAAGTTTGGAAAAACAAATTTATTTTTATTTACGAATTTTTTATCGTTTACAATTTTTATGTTAAAATTAAAGTAAATTCTAATTTTTATTATAACTTAATAAAAAAATACACATTTGATACTTGTTCGCTACTATTTTATAAAATAGTACCCAAGCTATACGGCGTGAACGTCAGTATCAGTCACAGCCCAAAAAAAACGTGAGTCTCCAGCCGATATTTGGTATGGACTGGGCCTAGCTACTCACTTAATAAATAAAAAAATAAAAATAATTATCTTCTACGATACGTAGGTAAGTTTCTCCTTCTCCTACGATCGTCACGCATAACTAAAATTGATCAAATTTATCAAATTTAAAATATGAACGTAAATATTAATTATAAATTTTATTATAGTATAATTACCCGGCCTCTCCCAAAATCTCATTCTAAATTCGCGATAATATCTTTGGCCGGTACGCGTCCACAGCCGCCGCCCAGGGTTACCATTACGATAAAGGACATAGTTCTAAATATCAAAATCAGTTTGAATATTCGATAAATACATTTAATTTATATGAATGTAATTTTATTTATTTACTTACATGGTAATCCCTGACGAGGTTCCTCCACTTTTGGCTGCACTGTTGCCCAGAAACCCTCGTTCGAAATATTCTATTTATTTTGATTCAATTAAATGGATTGGTTAATTTGAATTTAAATTCTTTCTTAAAGAAATTATAGATATTAGTCATATAAACCTATTGGCAACAGAGTCCCAAAAATCATAGCGGCTTCTACCATTAATATTGTGGTAGGTGCGGTTTCTGTCTCGACGTATGTCAACAAGTTCGTCCATCATAGCTCAGTTCCAATGGACGTTATAGTGGGAACAACGTGAACATGTGTGGCGAGGCATTATTAGTTTAGATTTGATTTTTATAATTTGATTTTGGGATGAGTAAAAATTTGAAAGAAAGTCGTAAAATGTCACTTTAAATAAAATTTGAACAATACCTCTTTGGTTTGATTTTATTTCTCGTTTCAATTAAAATTTAATTTATTACACTTTTCATCATTAAACATATTAATTAAATCATGTACATGTTTAATTGTTTTAAATATAAATATCAATATATCATATTTAAAAATAAAACAATTTATTATTAGCACATTCTATTGAATTTTAAATATTTCGCATACATTTCTTAAAAAAATTAATTTTTTTTAATCAATTTAATTAAAAATAATTATATTCTGATTAAATATTTTGCGTACATTTCTTAAAAAAATCATAAAAAAAATCTTGTACATCGTACATGCAATTACTAAATATCATCCCCTTGTGATAAATAAAAAATTACGCAACACAAATTCAACACAAATTCAACACAAATTTAACAAATTTAACGAAATTTGGCCAAAATTAATAATTTTTTACCAGAATTATCAACACAAATTGAACACAAATTGAACACAAGTTTCAGTCACGATTTATTTATGTCACGCCCGCGTTGTTGATAATTAAATAAATAAATCTGCATGATATGATTGTGCATACAGTATCGTATTTTCTGGCCAATCAAAATTAGGCTGATCCTTACATGTGATTTAATCTACATGCGTTTTTTGTCCTATTTATTTTTTGTCTCTTTATTTCTTTATTTTTTTGTTCAATATTTTTCTCTTCTTTTTATTATTTCTTTATCCTTTTGTTCAATATTTTTTAATTATATACAGAATATTTACATATATTTCATAATTTATTGCTTTGCAGGTATAGAAATATTTGTTTATTAATAATAATTATTTCATTATTTTTTACTTCTTTTTTACTTTGTATCGTAATACTGACAATAATATACATGTTTCCTTTATTTCTTTTTACTTGTACTTTAATACTAACGATCAATACTAACAATACTAATTATATTTTTTTTACTCCTTTTACTTAATACTAACAACATGTTTATTTTTTATTTTGTCTCCTCTTTCTTTTATTTTTAGTTTATTCTTTGCAGGTATAGAAATATTTGTTTATTAATACTAATTATTTTCGTTTTCTTTTTACCTCTGTTATTTTGTGTCGTAATACTAACAATGATATCCATATTTCCTTTATTCCTTTTTACTTTTACTTCAATACTAACGATACTAACAATACTAATTATGTTTTTTTTACTCCTTTTACTTAATACCAACAACATGTTTATTTTTCCTCTTTCTTTTATTTTTAGTTTATTCTTTGCAGGTATAGAAATATTTGTTTATTAATACTAATTGTTTTAATACTAACGCGTTTTTTACCCTAATTGTTACTTTATATCATAATACTAACAATACTATCTACGTTTCCTTTTTTTCTTTTACTTGTACTTTAATACTAATGATAATATCCATGTTTCTACTGTTTCTTTAACTCTTTTTACTCTAATATTAACAACACTAACAATACTAGCAATATTTCTTTTATCTTTATATCTAATACCAACGTTACTATAGCTGTTTCTCTTCTTTTTACATCTAATTGTATCATTACTCTTTCTTTTTTTACTTTTATATATTCTGTATATAGTAATAAATACTTGTAATTTTTTATAATTTAATTCATATATTATATTTAATAAAATATACATTATATAAATTTATAGTATAAAAATGAATTTTGAAACATTACAAAATATTTATGTAAAATTACGAATCGTCAAAATATTTTAAAAAGTTGCAAAATATTACGCAATAAAATTACACAATATTACGAACCGTAAAATTACGAAACTTTGCATATCGTAATATTTCGAAATATTTTAAAAAGTTACAAAATATTACGCTTACGCAAACTTGCGGCAGGTCTGAAAACTTACGAAATATTATGTAAAATTACGAAATATTACGAATGCGTAAAATTATGGAATATTACGAACCGTAAAATTACGAAACTTTGCATATCATAATATTTCAAAATATTTTAAAAAGTTACGAAATATTACTCTTCCGCAAACTTGCGGCAGGTCTGGAAACTTACGAAATATTACGATGCGTAATCTTGCGCAACTTTTCACACTATAAAATTTCCTGATGTATTTTACGATTTAAGTGTGATATAACACAAGTTACATATGAAGCATTACTGTACTGCATCATATATAATATAGTTTACTGTGCCATATAAACGTTTTAAACTCTATCTCCTTATCTATTAAGCCAAAAAATATGATACAACTACCATTAGAATTGTCTCATTAAGACGATTCTAATGAGTTATGATTTAGCTTTCTACGATCACTGAATGCAGAGATAGATATCAAAACGTCTATGAGGCACAGTAAACTATATTATATATAATGCAATACAGTAATATTTCATATGTAACTTGTGCTATGTCACACCTAGAATTGTGAAATAACTACCGTTAGAATCATCTTGATGAGACGAATCTGACTAGCTATATTTTATCTTTCTGTAATTACTGAGTGCAGAGTTATATAGTAAAACATTATTTTATATATAAGATAATAATTATTATTAATCTTTAACAATTAATTATTTTTGATCTATGAATCTGATTATTGTGAAATTTTTTTTAAAAAATTCACTTGTTAAAAAATTATAATAATTTTATTATAAAAAATATATATTTTTTTATAGGCAATTTCTAATTGTACACGGGATATCTGTACCTGTATCATATGATTTGCATAAAAATTTCCTTTTTTGGATTTTTACAATTTATTTAAACGTGAATTATGTAATTATGATAATATTATATATCACGTGATACAATTTTATTAATTAAACTAAGGAACCAATGAAATAATAAAACGCTTAAGTAATAATATTGGGATATGTTTTTGCGTAATGCTCATATTGATAACATTTTTCACATTTTTAGCCTTTTATAATATTTGTTAAGTTCTTTAAGTTACTTCTACTCTGACTTTCTATTACATTAACAGTACTACTATATTTTAAAACTTTCTTTTTCTTATGTAATATGCCTTTTTCAACATTTGCTACAAGCCTTTTCAATAGCCATCTTTTATGCTTGATAACTATCAGATTATTAACATCAATTGAGTTTTTCTCCAGTCTACTTTGTATATCATAGATAAAGGTTTTGAAAAGATTTGACAATTCATCCTGCATTTCAGATTTAATAGCACAGTCAATGGTCTTCTTCAATAATCCAGATGATTCTACGTATATAACTTTAGGTGATCTTACGAATGATTGGGATGATTGGGATGAATGAGGTGATGATGAACTATATGAATCGATCCAAATGAAAAAAAAATGTCAGAAGGTGATATGATTTTCAAAATGTATATTATCTTCCAATTATATTTTATCACATACTGGGATAAAAGAATATTGTTGCAGAAGATTGTTTGGCTTAACATCAGGATTCAAGTACCATTGATTTGGAATCATATCTATATGAAAGGTCACGAATCTAGAGTAGGTACCAATACAGAAAAAGTGCTAACATACTAACCCTTTATTGACCAATAAAAGACAGGTACATAGATGCGTACCATCATTAAGCAAAATTACATAATACCCAATTCCATATGTGTCAGTTGCTTGTACATTCTATACTTTGAGAATTGCTTCCATTGATAGATTTGACATCAACGATCGTAAAAGAATTTGGTTTATGTCCTGCTCTTATTCCCTAATTCCTACACTTATTTTTTCATTATCAGTTTCCATCTATGATCAGAAATATGAAGTTAATAATCAAATATTAAGATGAATTAGGGGATATGAGTCAAATAAATTCGCCAAATGATTTTACCTCTATCAAATGATGCCATTCTGTAATTTGATTAATATCATAACATACAGATTGATTCATTTATGATCTTTGCATACTAAGCATCACAGGAGTCAAAACCTTTTTAATAATGACATCAACTCTACTAAAGAATCTTTCATTCAGTATTGGTATACTGATCATGAGTAATGTGTTTCTTTTAACTTCAAAATTTTCTAAGTATTCATTATTTTTAATATGGTCGGTAATACTAATCAATAGATTACATAATGAAATAGAAAGATCTACTTTATCATGAATATGCCTATTTATTGACTCAATTTGCTATGTGCTTTATGCATCAGCTGTGAATTTTTTACAGATCTAAAGTACCGTCCACAAATCTTTAATATTATAGAGAGTGTCAAACAGATATTTGGCCGCTGTAGGATATTGCTCAATTAGTTGATTTCAGCGAAGTTCAAATAATTCTTCGCAAAGGGAATTTTAGCATATATAGAACTTATGATGGAACTCCTCAAACTAATTGCCTAACTTTTCCTTAAGTTTTTTCTGAAGGTTTAGGTCTATATGAAATATACATATCAGATGATGGACATTAGAAAAAATATCCTTGATCAAACGAATCAGAGAGAGATCTGAATTAGAAAAAACAATTTGTAAAAAAACGCCTGTCTCAGTAAGAATGCTATTAAGTATCCACTAATATGTATTTAGCGTTTCATCTTCAATGATTGCACATGCAACGATTCTGGTTTTGTAATTGTTGTCAATTACAGTTACTACACAAAAAACCATTTGGAATCAGTTCGTGTTATAAGTGCTATCCACTATGACAATATCATTATATTGGTTATATAATTCCCTCTGTATAGGAGACATCCACAATAGAGAAACTAATTTTCTTATTATTGGATCTAGTCAAGTTTTTATAACCCAAAGTGGCCCAGAATCTTTTCAATCCATTAATAATTAAAGTATTTGCAAAGCATTGCCATTTTCAGATTATTTTTTTTACAAAACTGGTAAACTGTATTATACAAGTCTTTCCTATAGATAGACTGATTTAGATAATTATGTTTTAATAAGAGATATATAGACATCAAATCTATGCGTCTTTAAACAACATATTTCTCCACATCAGCCAGCATTTCTTGTGTTAACTTTTGGAACTGAGGAGCTATTTCTTAGATTATTAAGATAAGCGAATGGTTATGAACATCATTAAATGAATTGATTTTCACAATATTACTTATTTTTGGATAAGTTAGATTAACTTTCCAAGGACATGATATTTGTTGAGAATGAGTATTACGTTGCTTTATTAGATCTGATGTGGCTTGTGAAATATGAGATCCAGACTTCATGCATTCATAAGTAACCTTTTGCAATACACCCTCAATGTATTCACTCGTTCTAATTTTGTAACTGAAATTCTTTTTTAATGTGAACCTATACATTCATGCACAGTCTCTGAATGTGATGATTGCCTGGAATCTCGTCGTGATAATTGATATGATATTTACTATGTTTATTAGTATCAAAATGGCCAAAGTGTATATGGTTACACTTATGTTACTTAGAGAAATTATTCCCAAAGTGTACAAAACAGTTATCTTAATGTAATACCTTCATATTCAGGGACCTTATTTACGCTTTAAAATCTTCCCAATCAGAAAAAGTAAGACTAGTAGTCAAATCTAAAGAATCAGATGGTTCGTTTGATTTATCAGACTCATTATCGTTAATTGAATGTTGGTTAGTTTCATGAATCTATTATGTAGATTTTCTTTAATTGATTACAACACAGCAGGATTATAGGAAACGTATAAGAATTTAAGGAAATATATACATAAGTTCTCAAAATATCAGAATCATTATCGACGGTTGATAGATTAGTTTCATGAACCTGTTATGCAATTCTCTTTAATTCATAACAATACGGCAGGTAATATACAGTACAACAGAATAGAAAACTTGAGAGAATATATACGTAAGTTTTTGAAGTTCTTAATGAAGTCAAAGCTTTACATCATTCGTTATCACTAATGTTTCTTTGTTCTGTTTCATGCATCTTAATTATATTTAATGATTCTGCTTAATTTATATTGAATATATTCAAAGGCTTACAGTAAAGAAACAAAAATAAGAAAGAAAAAGTGAATAGGGAAATAAAAAATAATCAGATTATCATGACATAACAAATAAATCACTATGACGTAAATAAATCGCATGAATATGACTGTTAATAAATTTATCTTTCCAAAAAAGGAAATTTTCATATCAATCATGTGCCACATATACAGACACCCCATGTAAATTAACATTTTTTTTTTATATTTTATAATTATATTAGTATTAATTTCATATCTGCCAATTTGCAAAATTTGCCAATTATCAGTTATGTGGCGTAATACTAATTAAAATTGATCAAAACTGTTCCCACATAAGAAAAAATAATCAAAAAATATAAAAAATAAGTAAAATAACCTTTTAAGATCTCTCCCAAAAAATTTACCTCTTTTAATCTGAGCCCAGTAAAAGAAATTTCTAAAAAAAAAGAAAAAAAATATTATAAAGTTAGTCCATTAAAAAAAGGCAACAAAATTCCAGAATATTTAACAATTTAACAAAAAAAAATTAATTTAAAAATAATTAATAACAAATATCAAATAGATTTTAATAAAAAACTATTCAATACATAATTTAAATTTGTTAAAATATCATTATTAACACAGAGCTATTTATTTATTTAAAGATTTTTTTGAATAATTTTACTGTTTATACAAGATTTTTTTATAAACTATAAAAAAAAAAATAATAAAAATAAAAAAAAATAGCTGCAAGTTGTATACAATGTAAAATAACTACTGGTATACTTGCAAAAATTCTCAACTTACTTTGGTGGGAAAGTTGATGGAGAGTTGATGGGGAGTTCAATAGGAAATTCACAAAAGAAAAAAATTTTTTAACGCTACTTTATTGAAGTAATTTCTTGATATCATATGTCATATGATCATGTAGTACAAATATAACCATTTTTGTAAAACTTGCAAAACTTATTTTTTATTAAATTAACGTCAAATTTCTTAGTTTAGGTTAATTTTGTTAATTCTGCCGATTGACCCATATGTTATAATTTTATATATATTAATACAATAATTACTAAAGTATAAGACTAATTTTAATTTGAGGTGATTTAACCAGGATGATTTAATCTAATTTTTATTTAAAAAAATTTATGTAATATTTCACAAATTATTTATTTGTTTATCATAGTATTTCCAGTCTTTTACTCTTTCTTCTACTCTTCCTTCATCTTTAACGTTTCAAACTTTGGCCTTTAACACAGTACGTTCTTGGATTTATTTATAGTTTTTTTATTTCTTGCTAATTAATTATTTTCTTCTTTTTTTTTGTAGGTTTTTTGATATTTTAATAAACAGTAAGTTTCAGATTTTTCAGAATTTCAGAAATTTATTTCCTTTACAACAACTAATCAATTCTTTTTCTTTCCTTTGATCAGATTTTTTTTTGGAATTCTTCTTGGGTTTCTTCTTGGTCTCCTGGATTTCTTTTCAGATTTATGCTTGTATTTCTTTTTAAGCTTTTTGGATTTCTTTCTGGTAGGGTCTTCTTGCATTTATTTTTTCCTGTTTTTGGTTTATTTTTTACGTTTTCTTGGATTTTACCTAGGGTTTTTCTTTTGCATTTTTTCTTGGGATTCTATTTACTTGGAATTCTTGTATTTCAGTCAGTTTCTTTTTGGGTTTCTTCCTGAATTATGGTTTAATTCTTTTTTCTTTTTAGTTGGGTTTATTTCAGTTGGATTTTCTTAATCTTGTTTTTTTATACTTTGTGATATTGTTTGATCTCTTTATTTTTAGGCTTTAGTTTATTTTGGTTTTGGGTTAACTTTATATTTTTATCATTGGTTTTATTTCAATTTGATATTTGATTTCTTGTCCAATTATTTTATTTTGTATTTGTTTCAATCTATTTTTTTTTTCTGCAGTTCTATAATAATTAAATAAAATAAACAATTTTTTAATATACAAATATATAATTCTATTCAGCTTTAACTTATAAATAAATTTTATTTTGTTTTTTTTTTTTCACTTTTGCGAAAAATAAAATTAGCCAATAAAAATTAATATAAAATATTATAAAATTTTCATAGAAGTGATTTAACCTGGATGATTTAACTGGGGAGGGACAAATTAACAAAACTTATTACTAAATATATTATTTAAATAAAATTAATTAATAAACTATTAAAATAATATTTTTTTTTAATAATTTGGAACATTTAATATTTATCTATTATTTAATTTATAATAAAACATATAATTAATTTTTTGTAAAATGCTAAATTTATTAAAAAATATAAAAACCACAAAAGTAATGCATCCTGTTTTTTGATAAAATGTGATGTATATAAAAAATTAACCAATTGATTTACATTAAATTTTAGCATATTCTGGTAATTTACATATTAAATAATCTACATTTTAAATTTTATTTTGATTGGCTTTAATTTTGATATCAATACATGTAATTAAAAATTAATTTTTAAATGATGCGTTATTTTTATGAGCCACTGTATGTATATAATTAAAGTTAGCCAAAATTTATTCAATCTGGTTAAATTTACCAATCAATAATTCATAATTCTGATCAAATTTTTCTTAATTCTGGCCAAATTTATAATGCCAGTTCAAATTACATTAAAATCAAAATTTTCAAATCAAAAGTAACATCATATTTATGCAATGTAATACTTTTTACAATAATAGTAAACATATTTGTTCAAGACTCGAAAAATATTTTTAAACTTTTTAAAAGTCAAAAATTTCACTTTATTCAATTGCATCTGGCCAAAAAAAGTAGTCAATTATATGGTTATTTTAATATAGCAAACTAATAAAATATTAATAAAATTTTTTTAATTTTTTTCTTTTGCTTATTTTTTTAAATATTATATAAATATCTTTTATTTTAACATTACTTTAAATATAAAAAAAATATTTTACCTATTCATAATGTATTATCTTTATTTATAATTTAACAAAGCAAATAGACCTAATAACGAATAAGAATTTTTTCTATAAATAAATAATTTATGTTTTATTTTCATGTTTAATGAATTAAAATTTAAAAATTTTAAAGATTTTTTCTAATAAGTTGTAGAAATTTATATGATTATTATAATATTAGGGTTTAAGCATTAAAAGTTTAATTTAAATAAATAAAAAAAACATTATATTTAACTAGTTTTTTAACTAAAAATCCACTTATAACATTCAAATAGACCTAATAGTATTATTTTAATAGATAAAAAGATTTTTTATTAGTGCTTTAATTAAAAAATTTTAACAAAATTTACAAATAACAAAAAATCTGACATAATAATCATCCTTCTAAGCTTAACAAAAGTTGTTTATTTTGTAAAATTATAGCTAAAAATAAGATAATTACTAGTTAAAAAAAGCTTTTGTTAAAGGTTTTATTGAAATTAAAAATTTTTTTTTATTATAAAAATTGACTTTTTGCAGTTTACATAAAAACTACTTAAATAATTGCTTTTTTTATTTTCTTCTCATAAAATTACACATATTTTTATTATTTAAATTGTATTTTACATCTACTTTTAAGTTGCATCTGGAGGAAAACTTCATTTTTGAGATGAACTTTCTTATAAATGCAAAAAAAAATATTACTAAAAAGGAAATGATGATAAAAATTTATATTACACATGACGAATTATTAATTTATTTAATTTGTATAAGCATTATATTAAAAATTTTTTTTAGCTACATGATGAAATATTTAATTATAGTTATATAAAATTATTTTAATTAATTAATAATTCACAAATCAGGTGATAAAAATGATAATAAAATTTAACAGAAATTTATTAATTAAAAACCGCATTTCTAAATGTGTAGTACTTTATGAATTTTATTAGTCAAATGTCTAAAAAATGTTATTTTATTCCAAAATTCATAGGGATTGGACTCTTTTCTAATATTTGGAGGTTTTTACAATAAAAAGATACACAGGTCGAAATTAGTTAAATAGGGTATCAATAGAGTATCAATAGGTTATCAATCGGCTATCAATAAGCTACCCTATTGGTAGCCTATTGAACTTGCGCCATAATCCGTTACCAATCGGGCAGGCTGATTGATAGCTGATTGATAACTTATTGATAACCTATTAGTATCCTATTGGTATTTTTATTAAATAGGGTATCAATAGGGTATCAATAGGTTATTAATAGGTTATCAATCAGCCTGCCTGATTGGTGACGGATTATGGCGCAAGTTCAATAGGCTATCAATAGGGTAGTCTATTGATAGCCGATTGATAACCTATTGATACCCTATTGATACCCTATTTAACTAATTTTGACCTGTGATACAAAATTCAAAAAAAATAAAAATTTAATTAGTATTAAATTTACACTTATTTTAGTATAAAAAACATAATTAGTATATGAAGTAAATTTAAAAATTTTTTTGAGTTTCATACCTTTCTATTGCAAAAACTCCATTTTATTATGGTATTTTTACATAAGATTAGTAAAAAAGTTGTGAAAAATCATATTATTAGATTTGAAATATAAAAACTCATTATTACAAATAATATAGTATGGTAAAACTGAGTATGCAAAAATTTTGAATTTGTCAGGTTAGAAGTTATTACAGTTTAGTTTATTTATAAAATATATCAAAAATAAAGCAAATATATATAAAAGTTTAGTAAAATATAAAAAAATTCCATAATTTGTATCTTTTAAAACCTTATTTTATCTAATAACATAATAAATGCTACATTGTAGTATGATAAAGATACAGTAGATGACACAGTCATGTAATAGTAATATAAGATACATGATATAACTGGATAATAATACAAGACACATGATATAACTAGACAGTAATACAATTACATTATTAGAAGGAGCTAGAAAATATTAGAAGAGATTAAAAAGTCTTGGCATTATATCATTAGAAAAGGCCAAAATATAGGATAGAAATGTAGAATAGAATAGTAATAATAGAAATTAATTAATCAATTAACAATCTTTAATAATAAATAGTTAAAAGTAATATTAACAAACAGTTAAACATTATAAAATGTAGAATAGAATATTAAACATTTATATAACTTATTAATCCATTAGAATAGAAAATATTATAAATACAACCTATAATCGAGAAAAAACCTTCAGCTTAGCTTTTTGCTTATAAATAAAATTAATAAATATTATAATTAACTAATGGAAGGAAATTGCATTTTAATTAATGTTTGAGAATACTGTTTTTAGTTATTTTATTCTAATATGTTAAATTAATGCCATTAGCATGATCGTTTAATGAAAAGTGTTATAGCACATTGCATGAATGTTAGTATAATCATCTAATATGTTCTTGAATATTTATTGTCAGGAATATAGTGTGGTATTTGTATAAATGCTTTTTTTGTGACAACGTGCTTCCAATGTAAACTTTGTCAAAAAAAAATTTTATGTTTAGTGGTTTTAAAGAATAAAAGTGTGACATTTACTTTATTGTTTATGTTATTTTTAGTAAACAATATTTATAATTTTTATTATACCAAAAATTGTCAAAATCAGTGTACTATGACAAATTAGTATATGATCTGTGTCAAATTTTATATATAATTTCACTAGTTGATTTGTAAATCATCAATTAATGATTGACAAGTGATTTGATATGACCACTAATTGATAATATACTTTTCTTGATAAATTAATTATATAATACAAAATTATCAATTATTAAATAGTATTTTCTTTTTAAAAAATTAAATACAATCATACCTCAATATAACGAAGTTAGTAGTGTTCAGGTCAATTAGACCTTTGTTATAAAAAATTTGTTAACACTATAATGAATTATTCAGTATAATATAGTGAATTATTCAGTATAAAGGTAAGGTTATGTGACTTGCCAATCTAATCAGATAATCTGAATATTTGATTTAGAAAAAAATTTTTTTTTTTCTATAATGTTGTCAGATGAAAAGTACAAATGGACTTTTGAAATTAAGGTAAGAAAAAGTTAGAAAGATGGTTTTCATTAGTTTTTTTTAATTAATTAAGTTATTAACTTTTTTTTTCTTTTTTGTAGTATTGTCAGATGAAAAATATGACCAGACTTTTCAAATTAAGGTAAGAGAGGGTTGAAAAGATGTTTTTTATTATTTTTTTTATTTAATTAATTATTTTTTTTTTTTTTGTAATATTATTAGATAAAAAATATGACTGGACTTTTGAAATTAAGATAAGAAAGAGTTGGAAAAAGTGTTTTTCATTGTTTTTTTTAATTAATTAATTAATTTTTTTTCTTTTTTATAGTATTATTAGGCAAAAAGCATGACTGGACTTTTAGAATTAAAGTAAGAAAAGTTGGAAAGGCGTTTTTTATTATTTTTTTTTTAATTAATTAATTATTTATTTATTTATTTTTTCTTTTTTTGTAGTGTTGTCAAACAAAAAATATAACTGGACTTTTGGAATTACTAAGGTAAGGAAGAGTTGAAGAAGGTGTTTTTCATTATTTTTTTTATTTAATTAATTAATTATTTTTTTTTTCTTTTTTGTAATGTTGCCAGATGAAAAACATAATCAGACTTTTGGAATTAAGGTAAGAGAGGATTGGAAAGATATTTTTTGTTAATTAATTAACTTTTTTTTCTTTTTTTGTAGTATTGAAGATGAAAAACATGATCAGACTTTTGGAATCAAGATAAAGGAAGGTTGGAAAAGTGGTTTTCATTAATTAATTAACTTTTTTTCTTTTTTGTAGTATTGCTAGATGAAAATATGACCGGACTTTTATTTTTCTTTTTTGTAGTGTTGTCAGATAAAAAATATGACCAGACTTTTGGAATTAAGGTAAAGAAGGGTTGTAAAGATATTTTTCGTTATTTTTTTTAATTAATTAAATTAATAATTTTTTTTTCTCTTTAGTAGTGTTGTCAGATGAAAAACATAACTGGACTTTTAAAATTAAAGTAAGAAAGAGTTGAGAGAAACTTTATTATTATTTTCTTTAAAAACTTTCTACTTTTATTTTTATAGGAATGCTAGATAAAATATACAGTAAATAGTAAATAAGTGCCATGCAAAAAGAGTTAACTTTGATGTGCAAATATAAAGCTAATGAAACTGATAACACAATTTAATATTTTGACATTATTAAAATGATTTTTTAAAAATATTCTACATTCTTCATATATTATGTATTAAATGATTATAGGATCATTGATATATCAGTCATCTTTGTTTTACTGGAAAAAAAATTTGTTATAAAAAGAGTCATTTTTATATATGCTATTTTGTAACTTTACTTCGTATAATGATATACAGCTTATAATTAATAAAATTCAGTTAATTAAGGGTTTTTTCATATGTTAATATCTGTCTTATATTAACAATTTGTTATATAGTATTCTTTATTATATTGAGGTTTGCTGTATAGAGGAATGACTGTATGCTTTAATAAATTATCAAAATTTATTAATTTTTTTTTTTTTTTTTTTAGTCAAATCAAATGCATACGTTTATTAAAGTTGATTCAAAAATCAAAATACAAATAAAATAATATACCGTCTCATCTACAAGAACCGTAGCTACAAGTGACAAGTACCTGACATGACTAACTATCCTAGCCTATTCTCATAAGGTATAATAGGAAGTCCAGAGATAGATTTAAGGAATAAGGGAATCGAAAAATAAAAAAAAAAATATTCTAAAAAGAAAACAAAATAAAACCAAATATATAACTAAATCAAAATGATTCCTAAGTTAAGGGTCGATAAACCTAAATAACTAAATTATATAAATTGATCCAAAAGGGCCTTCAGTCCTGCTATTAAATGTTTCACGTCCAGCCGATTGGACTGGTTGGACTTGGAGCGAGAGTTCTTTTTGTAAGTCGAACCAGAATTCGAGGAAGAGTTTTCTTTTTTGTTCTGATTGTGACACCTATGATTGTCTAAATTTGTATGTTGTTGACGAGAAGACTTTAATTGCTTCGTATTTTTATTGCCAGCATTGCCAAATCTAGTTGGGGGATGTTTCTTGAATCCAAGTTTGGGGGAGGAATAACGACACCACGAAAGACTAACATCATTCCAGAGTTGTGGAGTACTTATACATTGTTAGACGAATGATTTGCATTCACGTGATGGTGAATATTAACATTACTGCACCACAAATGATCAACGTAGTATATAAAGTATATTAAGTATATTTAGTATATTTAGTATATATTTCTTATATATCATTTATAGTATATATAGTATTTATTTCTTATATTTCTTTTATTATTTAAATTTCTTATATATTATTTATTATATTTATATTTTTTATATCTTTTATTATTTATATACTTGAATGAAGTTCAATTTGTATAAATATCTTGAATATTCGCTTAAAATAAAGAACAAGTTCAAACGAAGTTGTTTATAAAAAAGTTGTAATTGCAAGTGTTATAAGATTGCCTTATTGTATAAGTTGTTAACGTACCTACAACTAATAAAGATACATTTCAATTATCGAATACACTGCCTTTTAGCGTGTAAGGAATTGATTGGAATACTTCATAGCTAGTGTCTCCCTGAAGATATTCATAATTCACTACTCGACGGACTGAGTTGGTGAACAATTGGTGATTCCTGCCAGGTTAATTTGAATAATAGTAAATGTATGCCGTATTACAACTTAACTAAGAATCAAAAGAAAGCACATTTAAAGAAACATCGTTAAGGAATAACTATTAAAAAACAAGAAAATTATTGTAACTTGTGTTATCCTGTTGATAGAATACCAGTTGATAACATACCAAACGGATTTCATCTATTTTGGCTTTGGATTTCAGTGCATCATACTGCAGAACAGTATACGGGCGCTACAATTGCTGCATTTAAAATATTGACAGAAGAATTTT
The DNA here is from genome assembly GCA_015698045.1 of Rhizophagus clarus. Lineage (NCBI taxonomy): Eukaryota > Fungi > Glomeromycota > Glomeromycetes > Glomerales > Glomeraceae > Rhizophagus > Rhizophagus clarus. Next base: position 36,444 of record BLAL01000064.1, on the reverse strand, counting down.
ATACTGCTACTGAATTAGATATTATAGTAAACACGACTACAAGTATTGTAAAAAGTGTAAGATACCAAGAAATCACTATACCATTTTTAGAACTATCTTTTTATCTGCATAAATTATTTGAGCTTACCAACGGTTTTCAAAGTCTTCCAATTGCAGAACAAATAGTTACCGCACATCAGATCTTCATAATACTCAACCAATTCCAAATCTCAACATGGCTATCACAAATGATCAAATGAAGGCGCTCTTAGATGGAGTTTTTGGAGCAGGAGGTGTTGATTGGAAAACTGCTCTTACAAATGTGCATAATGAAGCTCAAGCAACAAATGCTGCGCTTACCGCTTTACGAACAGCTACTACTAATCGTGCTACTAAAATAGTAGAAGTACCACCATTTTATGGAAATGACATAGAGGATCCTAATGAATGGATTGAAATTTTTATTCAAGCCCATACAACTAATGGATGGGCAGATGCCAGAAAAGTAGCTTTAGCTGCAGGACATTTGAAGGAAGCTGCCTATGATTGGTATCAAAATGATAAGACAAATATAACTTAATGGGAAGGATGACCCTGCCAACTCCTTTAAAGAAAGACTTATTGCTTACTTTGCTACGTCAGCCCGAAAGAATCAATGGGCAAGAGAATTACAAGGAGTAAAACAGAAGGAAGGGGAATCAATTGAGGATTACTCTCGACGCTTTAGAAAACTCTTAAATAGAGCAACTACAGGAAATGTTCTAGCAGACCAACATCAAGTCAACTACTTTATCAACGGATTATCTCCAATCTATGTTAGTCAAGTAGTATTGGCTTCTCCAGCCACCTTAGCTGCTGCTATTGAACGAGCTAAATTAGTAGAATCAGGTGTAAAATATACCCTATTAAATGTAATGCCAAAGGAAGAAGCTCCAATTCCCTCTACCTCGCAAAGTGTTGTTGCACCAGCACCTGTTCCAGCTCCAGTTACCCAAGTAGAAAATAGTTTTAAAAATGAACTTGATGCTCTCACAAAGCAAATGCAACAGTTATCCATCAACTACGCAAATTTGTCCGCATCCGTTACCAGAACTCCTCGATTTAATCAACCAAATAATCGTACTTCTCGCCCAGAAAATGTTAATAGACCAAGAAACAAAAGAGAAGTGATTTGTTTCAAGTGTGGGAAACTAGGACATTATGCCAGGGAATGTACTGCTCCAGGAAACAGACGTCCCAATCAAGTTCAATTTCAATCTAATAGAAATAACCAACGACCTGTTAATTTTATGGATTATGAAGAAGAGTGTTATGAAACTGATGAGTATGAAGAATACGATGATGAATTTGAAACAGAAATTTACGCTTTTAAGAGGAAAGAATCCTACCAAAGAGAAGTTCGAGAAGTAAAAAGAAGAGCTATGCCTCGCTCAGAATCTCAAAATGAAGAACAAGCTAGACTTGTCCCAGACGTAGAAATGCAAGATTCTGAGCCTTCAAAAAGTAAAAAGGTTAGAAGAAAGATGTTGCCAGCTCCAATTGAGCAACTTACCGAATTTAATGTTGCAAATTACTTGAGAGATTTGCCCTGTGGATTGTCAGTAGGACAAGCTGCGCATGAGATCCCTAAGTATCGTTCAGGATTAATCTGAGCTGTTAGAAGAACCAGGGAAAAGGAAACCAATTTTATTGAAAGAAATGATTCCCCTGACCTTGATCAAACTACTGCTGCGCGATGTGAATTGTACATAGGAAAAGAACCCATCTCCGCCGTAATTGATAGTGGAGCTGCGACAAGTATAATTACCAAGTCATTGATGAAACAACTTGGCTATCAAATCGATCAACCCTCTAATATGGTGATTGTTACTGCTAATGGAACCAGAGTCCGTGCATTAGGAATGATTGCCGCATTACCAATCCATCTCAGCCATATTATAGTACAAACGCCAGTGCATGTTTTGGACTCCCAGGATGATGTTCTTATTCTAGGAAATGATTGGCTTAGAAGAGTTAATGCAATCATTAATTGGAGGGCAGAGAAATTGTCAGTCAATTACAAAGGAAGAACCGTAAATGTACCTTTGATTTTTACGGTAACTAAAGCACTTATTAATGCTGAATCCCTAGGAGAAGAAGAAGAAGAAGACGATGAAGAATATGAAAATGAGGAGTTAGTTGAAGCTCCCTTATATTATTCGGACACCTGGGATTCAGATTCAGACGACTTAGAATATAATCCTTGGATGGAAATGCACTTGCCAGATTACTCTGAGGAAGAAGAGACGTCTAATGATAAGAATGAAGGAAATCCTGCTGTATTCCTTGCAGAAGTGCAGGAAGAAAATAATTCTTCAGTAGTGGTAAAATCAAATCTAGGACCATTGGATCATCATCAACAAACACTCTTTCAGTCCCTTATGAAAGAATATAAAGACATCTGCGCAAAAAGTCAAACCAAGATAGGAAAAACTCATGTCATCCGACATAGGATCTTGACCGGAGATGCTTCTCCTGTCGCTCAACCTCCCTATAGAATGAATCCAGTAAAAAGGGAATTTTTAAAGAATGAGATTGTGAAAATGGAAACACAAGGCATTATTAGAAAATCATCTAGTCCTTGGGCTTCTCCTGTGGTAATTGTAGAAAAGAAAGGAGGAGATAAAAGATTATGCATAGATTATTGAAAGTTGAACGCAATTACTAAAGCTGACGCATACCCTTTACCAAGAATTGATGATCTTTTAGAAAATTTAAGAAGTGCAACTTGGTTTACCACTTTGGATCTTGCAAGTGGTTACTGGCAAGTTCAAATGAGTGAAGAGGATATTGAAAAGACTGCTTTCATCACCCCCTTTGGCCTGTATGAATTTCTCGTTATGCCTTTTGGATTGGCATATGCTCCAGGAACTTTTCAGCGTCTTATGAATTATATTCTCCAAGACTTCTTAGGAATATTCGTGGCTGTATACCTGGATGATGTAATTATCTACACCAGAGGACCTCTGGAGACACACTTGGATCATTTGCGTCAAGTATTTGAAACTTTGCGAAGCGCTAACCTTCAAATCAAATTGAAAAAATATTATTTTTGTTACCCCAATATCCACTTCCTTGGACATGTAGTGGGAAGGGATGGAATCCAAGTAGATCCAGAAAAAATTGAAAAGGTGAAGAATTTCCCTATACCACAAAACTTGCGACAATTGCGTGCCGCGCTTGGATTATTCTCTTATTATCGAAAATTTATCAAAGATTTTTCAAAGATTGCACGTCCCATGAATAAATTACTTAAAAAGGACGTACCTTTCGAATGGGATTAGAAAAAGCAAAATGCTTTTGAAAGATTAAAAGAATGCTTAATGAAAGCTCCCATTTTAAGCTACCCAGATTTCAACCGATCATTTATCATTTACACGGATGCCTCAGGAACAGGCTTAGGTGCTGTCCTTTCGCAACTTCAAGAGGATGGTAAAGAACATGTGATTGCATATGCGAGTCGAAGTATGAACAAAGCTGAAATGAATTATGCTATCACCGATCAAGAATGTCTTGCTGTAGTTTGGGCTGTTCAACACTTTCAGCATTATTTGGGAATGAAGCCCTTCACTATTGTTACAGATCATATTGCCTTAAAATGGCTTAAAACCTCCAAGATTCCAAAAGGAAGGCGAGCCAGATGGATCATGGAACTCCAGCAATATGACTTCCAAATTAAGCATCGCCCAGGAAAAGCCAATGCTAACGCTGATGCTTTATCACGAATTCATGAAGACCCAGTTGAGTGTTATATGGTTTCTATTGTTCCTTCTGGATTGAATAATGAGGAAATCTGTGAAAAATGTCATAAATCTGCCCTATGTACTGATGAATGGGATATCTTCCACGGCTTTAATAGTTATTGCTCCATCATAGGAGACGCATGCTTTATTAATGATGGACATCATACTCATAGAATTTGTTTTGAGTGTCAACAAAGAATTGAAAAGAAAAGATGCGCTAAGAGTCAGAAAATTCAAGCGCAACTACAAAAGGAAGAAGAAATCATCAATCGAGCAAAGACTTATATCTGGAGTAAATGCGATATGGAAATAGAACATGCTATAGTTCAAAGAAATGTTGAACTCACCAAAGATCTAGGAATCCTAGATAATGATCATCCTAACTATCGAAACCATTGCGAGAATTGTGGAACGCTTTTAAACTCAAAAAGAGAAAATTGGATGTTATTTTCTTATCCACCCCCATATGATCAATGGTACTGCCGTAGTGATATACTTACGTGCAAAACTTGTTTCAGAGAATTAGCAGAAGAATATTTTGGAGATGTAGAGATGCAATACTTAGAAATCCTTAAAGAGACCACCGAGATGGAAATGTCGCAAGATGAACAATTTCCTTCAGGAATTGGTTGGAAGTATGATGAAGAAGAGGAATATGAAATTTAACAAACCCGTATTCATCCAGATATGAATCCAGACTATTTGGTTAATGAACCCTGGTGGAACGAACCTATCGATATTCAAATTGAAAACTATTATTACAAAACTGAAATCATTATGAATAATATCAAAGTGGTCGTCCAACAACCACTTTTCTAAACTCAGCACCAAAAGAAAAGAAAACAAACGGGTGAAAGCGAAAGTGTTAGCATTGTGACTAACAGCCCATCATGGATCCCAACCAATACCACCAAATTTATCAATATTTACATCAACAAATACTACCTACCTTTAATACGTATCGAGAAAAACAGAAATTTATCAACCTCTGCAACAATTTTGAATTAAAATTAAATTATCTCTATAAGAAGAACAAAAGGAAAAATGGACAATTATTGAAAGTTATTAGAAATTTTGAATTGGAACCACTATTATATATGATGCACAATGATCCTACTGCTGCTCATTTCGCAGTAGATACCATGTTCAATAAAATTAAGGATCGTTACTATTGGCCTCAAATGTATGAAAACATAAGAGAATATGTTAGATCATGTGATTCTTGTCAAAGAAGAGGAAAATCTAAAGCAAACCAATTGCTCCACCCTATTGCCGTGCATGGACCTTTTTATCAAGTAGGAATAGACTTTGTTGGACCATTACCCATAACTCTTAATGGAAATTGTTATATAATTGTTGCTATGGATTATATGACCAAATGGCCTGAAGCGAGACCAGTGTCACGTGCTACTGCGGAAGAAACATCACAATTTATCTATGAAGATATTATTTGTCGTCATGGATGCCCTGCAAAATTATTGTCAGATAGAGGAACACATTTCAATAATCAAATGGTAGAAAAACTTTTGGAAAAATTTGGGATTAAACATGTATTTTCTACTCCCTATCACCCACAAACAAATGGACTAGTCGAACGATTTAATCGTACCTTATGTGAATCATTATCAAAGTTAGTAATCCAGACCAACGAGTGGGATAGATATATTGCTCCAGTCTTGTTTGCATATCAGACAAGCAAACATTCTACCACAAAAATATCGCCCTTTTATTTGGTAAATGGAAGAGAAGCTAAACTTCCTGTGGATAATTTATCTGATAATTTGGAACATATAAATCAAAGACTTTTATCTTTGATCGATGATCTGCCTCATGTGCGAGAAGAAGCAAAGATAAAGGTTCGGGAAAGTCAGGTCAAGCAAAAAGATTATCATGATCAGAAAATTAAAAAGGAGTTAAATTTTGAAATAGGAGATAAAGTTTTATATTACGACGCTGCAAAAGAAAAACAATGGACCGGAAAATTAGACCCAAAATGGAAAGGTCCCTTTTATATTCATGAAATCAGGCAAAATGGTGCTTATAAATTACGCTCTATGAAAGGAAAAGTTTTACGAACTCCTGTAAATGGAAGTTTGTTAAAATTGTATTACGATCGACAAAATTGGGTACCGATCATTGCAGTATAGTTAGTAATAATTTAGATTTACACCTCGTGGAAATATGACAATTTAATTTAAGTATGATCTACAAGTTTCACAGTGGAATCACAAGAATATTCAACCAGTTACCCCAAAATAATTCGAAAATTTTGTGAAAATTTTATTAAAAAAGAAAAGAAAAAAAAAATTTACAACGCAAAGAAAAAGAAGAAAATAAACAAATGAAAGGAAAATTATTTATACAATAGGAGGAGGAGGAGGAAAATTATCGAGATTAGTAATAGAAGTAGTAGGAGTGGAAGGGGATTGTTGAACTCTATTTGCAATCGCTACAGCTCGAACTGCTGTTTCTTGCTCTGCCACAAATTTACGATGCCACCCTTCTCGTTCCTGTCTTAAGGAACTTATCTTCGTCTCCAACCTAGACTTATTCAAAGTTAACGACTGTACTTGAGTCCTTAAAAGCCTATTTTGGTCTTCCGTTTCTTTTAAATGCCCAATCTCATCTTCTTTGTGAACTACCTTTTTCTCCAACTCTTCCTTTTCCATAAACAAGGAAGCTGCGACGCCAAGAGCTTGTTGAGCTAAGCCTTCACTTTCTTGAGGCTTATCAATGCCTTTTCTTCAAAAATGCCTTCTTCTGACGGCCTTACTTGGTTTATTATGTTTTCTTTTATTATTTTGGCCCCGAGAGGCACGCGAACTGCGAAGTTTTCTGCGAGCAACGTTGGTGTCTGTGCGAGTCATATTGAAAATTAATGAAGAAAAAAAGATGAAGATAATTTAGAGATGGTGCAACATTGATGAAAATTTAAATAAAGAATCTTTCCAGCTTCCCAGGAATTACCACAAAAATCAAACCGAATTTTATCAGAAATTACCAACATTTACCAATCCCATAATTTGGAAAATTTGAAAAATTAGGATATAAGGGAAGACTGATCATAGCACCAAATCTTCGTCACACGTACTCGGTCATTCCTGGCCAAGATGATCGGCTTCTATGCCTTGCTAATTTCGGGCTTCGGCACGAATTCCCTTCAGGGGCCTCTTAGCTTGGTATATTACGAGTGACCCCCATTTACTAGCGGGTTGGGAGTGTGGTGTAGTGAATAGAAAAATATATATATCATTATTACATAATGATATGGTCAACAAAATTTGTAATACTGAGCAAATTTTGAGTTAATATTAATTTAGTGATCAACAATGATGAAGTATGACATAATATGACGATTTAATTATTACATATATATATAGTAAAGTATAAATATCGAAAAAAAAAAAAAAAAAATATGGATTTTTCTTTATTTTTTATTGATCTTCAAGAAACTCATCCTTTAGAAATAGGACCAATGATTCCGCCATATTTAGAAGATATGGATATAGAAGAAAAGTTTTTGAAGTCCTATATGCAGTTACAGCGCTCGATACAGCTTAAAAATAGGATTCTATCGTTAGTAAATGCTTATTTTGTAGGAAAAATACTCGCAGAGATAGAATCAACGTCAGAAAGGTTCAGGATGAAGAGAAAGTTAACAAAGCATTACTCGACCATGATAGAATATACTTTTGACCTTTTTGAACCTAATCCTTCTCAAATATTGCGAACTAGGTATTTGAACGTTCAAGACATAAGAAAAATGAAACGTCAAGAAATCCTGGTATTAAGAAGTTATTTGAATGAGGATTTCGCAGGAGCTCAAAATTTAGGAGAGGAGAGTTGTTAGACGAATGATTTGCATTCACGTGATGGTGAATATTAATATTACTGCGCCACAAATGATCAACGTAGTATATTTAGTATATTTAGTATATATTTCTTATATATCATTTATAGTATATTTAGTATATATTTCTTATATATCATTTATAGTATATATAGTATTTATTTCTTATATTTCTTTTATTATTTAAATTTCTTATATATTATTTATTATATTTATATCTTTTATATCTTATATTATTTATATACTTGAATGAAGTTCAATTTGTATAAATATCTTGAATATTCGCTTAAAATAAAGAAAGTGAAGACAAAGTTGTTTATAATAAAGTTGTAATTGCAAGTGTTATAAGATTGCCTTATTGTATAAGTTGTTAACGTACCTACAACTAATAAAGATACATTTCAATTATCGAATACACTGCCTTTTAGCGTGTAAGGAATTGATTGGAATACTTCATAGCTAGTGTCTCCCTGAAGATATTCATAATTCACTGCTCGACGGACTGAGTTGGTGAACACCGTCATAGACGTTTCAGCTGGTCGCTCAAAGATGGGTACTCAAAAATGGGAACACATTGGAGTTGTTGAAAGCAACGTAGTGCAGGAGAGGACTGATTAATCAGTCTGATAGTGGCAGTATCTGCACTATAAGGGTCAGTTGATTTCGGAAGCTATGAAAAGGGTGGAGGGTGGCTAAAAATTGTTGGACCATATTGCCCTTCTATGCGAAGGGCTACTTTAGAATTAATAGATATCCAGATTTCAGGCCAGTGGGTCAGGCCCTGTACTAGTACAATTTAGGATATAGATTTCCACCACTTGACTAGTGCATAATTCCATAACTGGAAGTTTGGGTTCTCTTGCTTTTCTAGTTATATAGGCGTGATGCATCAAATACCTGAGGCCAAAACTCTTCCGTATCATAATGCCCATACTGTTATGCAAAACATCACTCGAATCCACACCTCTCTATACTGTTATGCGAAACATCACTCGAATCCACATGCCCATACTGTCATGTAAAACATCACTCGAATCCACACCTCCCTATACTGTCATGTGAAACATCACTCGAATCCACATGCCTATACTGTCATGCAAAACATCACTCGAATCCATACCCCCTATACTGTTATGCGAAACATCACTCGAATCCATACCCCCTATACTGTCATACGAAATATCACTCAAATCCATACCCCCTATACTGTCATGCGAAACATCACTCAAATCCATACCCCCTATACTGTCATGTGAAACATCACTCAAATTTATACCCCCTATACTGTCATGCGAAACATCACTCAAATCCATACCCCCTATACTGTCATGCAAAACATCACTCGAATCCATACCCCCTATACTGTCATGCGAAACATCACTCAAATCCATACCCCCTATACTGTCATACGAAATATCACTCAAATCCATACCCCCTATACTGTCATGCGAAATATCACTCAAATCCATACCCCCTATACTGTCATGCAAAACATCACTTGAATCCATACCCCCTATACTGTCATGCAAAATATCACTCGAATAGCATTATAAAACTGTTAGTGTTTAGACAGTATTTTAGACAGTGTTTTAGACAGTGTTTCAGACAGTGTTCAGACAGTGTTTCAGACAACCATATTATTAAAAAGGAACGAGATTGTCATGCTCAACCAGTTCTGAATCACATTATATCTGGAGGGGGAGATTGTCATGCTCAACCTGTTCTGGATTACATTTTATCCCTAGAGGGGAGATTGTCATGCTCGACAGGTTCTGGATTACATTTTATCCCAAGGGGGAGAGATTATCATGCTCAACAGGTTATGGATTACATTCTCAAGTCCTCTCCAAATTTGATATAAGCGAGGGTGTCTTCATATTAGTAGATAATCGCTAGAGATTTTTTTTTCACTATAAATAAAAAATGTACAAAAAATATCAGTAATACTGGTATTATGCTAGTATCAGTAATACTAAGTTTAGATCTTTTGAACGGTTATCCCATACTGAGCGTAAAGCAGAGCGAGAGAAATATTCTGCCGAAATCAAATCACTCAAATCCTTGATTCTTGAAGCTAAAATAAGTGAATTGGAATATAAGTTGGAAGATCTGAAAGTTTAAAGAGCTTTGTCTATGCGCTTGGGCTCCCATGTAGTTTTGTCTTCTGGATAGCCCTCCCATTTGACTAAGTATTGGAGCTGACCCTTTCTAGTACAGTGGTTGAGAATTTTCTCAGGTACATATCTTTCTGGCTGACCTCTTATTACTGAATTAGGTGGAGGCTTTTCGTTGATAGGAATGACTTGCAATTCTTTTCTAGTATATGCACATCTAGATACTCCTAACCTATCATGTCCATCGAGCAAATATGTAGGTGGTTGTTCAGGAGAAAGGATAAGCTTTTTAATTATACGAACTTTTGGGTCCCATTTAATGTCTCCTATTCTGAACTTACCATGTAATTTTTTTCCAAGTATTGACATAGGTTCAAGAAGTTTGGTTCGAACTAGTATCCCTTCTAATAGTAACTCTGTATTTTTATTGATTTTAGGTGGACCTTCTGGGATTTTAGGTTTTTAGTTCCTGTGCTGTCATCCTTTTAAGAAGTGGTTCTTGTATAGCCTGAATTGTCCTAGCCCTCCGCTATGATGGCGCTGGCCCTTTAGCTGGTGTTTCATCACGTAATGAGATCGTAGCAGAATATGATAATGGGATGACTGCTATACTTCAACACAGCCTATCCAGCAAGCAACCCATACATTTCATGCCTACTGAAGTTAGTGATAAGTTTGGGATCGAGACTATTAGTGCTTATCCACTTCAAGGATACCATGCAGAAAAGAAACCATATATCCGTGTAAGAACATTTATGAAGGATCGAATTTTGGTTCTCATATGGGATATAGAGACATATAGTTCACTTGGATTAGGCAACTTTCCCACTGCACAGAGCCTCAAAAAAATTTCAAAATAGCAATATCAATATAGCACAATAAAGGTTAATGATAGGGATTTTTCTTGGCAAATTTCAGCAAACTCAGGAACAACAAGTTAGGCAATACTCATACCGAATTAATCGCCAGCCATATAATGGTATTAGTTTCAGAGATAAAGGCGCACCAGAACTTTCACCATATAGATCAAAAACAGATAATGAGATTCAGAAACTCTTTGATTCTATAGAGCAGGAAAAATAATACTTTATCACAGCCCAAATCGTTATTTAGCTAAGTCTTGACCACATCAAATGATCCCAAAGGGATCAATTCTGTATTAGTTTTTTTACTTTTGCGCCAGGCACGGTCATAAGGTCTACTATGTGTGCTACAGATTCCAGTATCGGAATAGATTCTCTTCTTACAGACAGGGTATATTGTACTAGAAAGGGCATTAAAATGTCTGGAACATCCTTCAGGACGCCAGCACTCTTTCCCACAAATCGAACCATCTCTCTTGATGTATTGGCAGATAAAATGACCTATACGAGGTAATTTTGATATTAATAATCTTAAAACTTCGCTTTCACTTTTATTATAGATATTCAAAAATGTGTCCTGAACTTTGTGAATATCTGGCAGTCCGATCCAACTAGTCCAGAGCGGGCTGTGAAGTGATTCTCATGATCACCAGCTTAGAAGAATTTGCTGAGCCACAGTTTGTACAACAAAAAAAATAAGCTGATCACATAATAAGTCTGTGTGACATATTAATTTTTGCATATATTCGGAAAGAAAACATATTAATCTTTATTCTTTATTTTTTTTTCCAAACAATCATGAGAAAATGTGAAAGAATGTCTACAAGCAACACAGGACCAGCTCTAAGAGTAAATATTAATGTCAAAAACATATGTTATGGAGGGCTGAGGGATTCGCAATTTCGAGATTTACAAGAACTAACTATCTTTGTGTCTCTCTGGTAGATCTACATGTGAAAAGGTAAGGGGATTCTATTTACATGTGCTTTCATAGAGCTCTTGGCATCATATGACAATGCTAATCACTATTCTTACCTCTTTATTATTTACCCAATAGCAAGATATAAAGCATGTAGAAGTATGTGGAAGTTCAACCAACTTTCCGCAAAAAACTTTCTCGTAAAATAACACAAAACAAGGTATGTATATGCCAGAAGTTGTGTATATATGAGAGCTCGTTTTTTTCTCATCATGGGCCTTATATTTAGGAAAGCAAGATGACCAATATTACTCTCAATTGTCTTATCATCCCGAAAGGTGACCTCATGGGTATTTCAATCATTAAAGTAATGCAAGCGATTACAATTAATTCAAGTAGTCATGTTAGCACTCTTGAAACTGCAATCCAAAACAGGTTGGACCCACCATTTAACAATATCCCTTTAAGAATTTGTCAAATTCATCCTGAAAGTGTTGTTGAAAGACTAATGGATCCGCAGACACCAATTTCCTCATTCTTTCCTGAGGAAGCTAAAGCAGTCAGTTTTAACATTCTAGTATACTCCCTATCACAATTGTAATTTTCAGTATCATGTAGTGCTATAGTTGCAATTTTTATGTATTGTAGGCCGGCTACCTGCAACGATTTATTTCATAAATAAAGTATTATTTTAACGAATGTATATGAGAACAGGTCACGTGTAATGATGCAATGCCTGTGTGATATAAAAGCCTATATTAACGCTCAGTATTCTCTTTCCTGAACAAAAATAAAATTTTATCTTACTCCAGAAAGTAACACTATTTTTTTATCTGAGCCTATTTCCACTATAAAAACGTAATATTATGTTCACCTCAACAGCTGAATACGACTCTTACTTGGTCAAGAATTGGGATATAGAAACCCTTATCAATTTTTTGAAAGAGCAAAACCTCAAGCTTGACGATGATGACTTGGGAATACTCCGCAAGCAAAAAATTGATGGTCAAGTCTTTCTTGATATGAGTAAGGATGATTTTATGCAAGCTGGGTTAGAAATGGGACCGGCTATGAAACTTGCAAAAGAGATTCAGACCCTCAAAGAAAAGCCAAAGCGTGTGTTCTTCTCGTACAAGAGTTTGAAGGAGGTGTTAGCAAAATATGGTATTGACTCCGATAGTACAGAAACCATCCCACTATTTTTGCCAGAAACCCATGAAGTCCAAGACTCCAACAAGCACTTTGAACATTGTATAGAGAATATTTTATTCAGGATGAAAAATTACGGGTCATTGGTTCTGGATAGTTTGGAATCTATGCGTAATGAGTATGTTTCGACCATACTTCATACAGCTCTTCACATTGCAGGAGACATAGTGAGTAAGAAATTCAGCATGAGGCCTGAATACAAAATAATTGGTGATAAAAGCTGTGGACGAGTCGATTATGCAATCAAGGAAGCCAAAAATCTAATTTGCGTCACAGAGGACAAGGTTCAGCGTAGCATGCTTAAGGCTTCGCTCAGAATATCAAACAGCTCGAGAGTTCGTACAAAACGAACAAGAGAAAATGAAAAAGGGGGGACGACGATTTCAACTATCTATATGGTATTGTAACCTCTGCCAGGGATTGGCATTTTCTTCTTTATAGTCCTGGTGAAATTTCCCAGGCGAGTGAACTTCTATTCACTATCGAATTTAACAAGAAGGCCTTAGATAAGGATTCAGAGGAATATGTCACTTTTTGTAAGGGAGTGTTGAAGGTTTTGGGCATCATTGTAGGTTTGTTAAAAGATAGGGCATGTGCTGAGGAAGAACCAAAAGGAAGAGAGTTAGGATAGAGGGGTATCGATCGAAAAAATAATCATGTATATTAGCATAGACGTTATGTATCATGGGCTACGTCCCAAACATTTGTATTTATTTTTCGCATATATTAATAAAAAAAATTTTCTTGGCGAAAGTGATCGGTGTGAACAATTGTTTATGCGCACGTGATTTTTGATCGTGAAGATTCTTCATGGTTACACTACTTGTGCGAATGCATGTTTGATAAGCTAATTTCTGTTTATTGAATGAAAGTGTAGAAATCTCGTAGTTAGTAGTATTAGCTGTAGAAATTTACCATAAATATAGGATCAAAGAAATAATATGACGCATTATGTTTTTTAACTTTGTGATATGTATGCATCAAAAAAAATAAAATTGTATTTATGCTAAATTCAGACGATATGATGACTTTATTATGCAAAAGAAAATTTTAAAAAATTATACTTTACAATATTAATCTAATACTTTTGATACTCCAATTCATTAAAGCAATATAAATAAAGCAAATTCCTTCTTATTGTATTATCAGTAATCATTTTCGCTTGGCCTATCCACTAAACCGCGATGAGCAAATGTTGGAGAAAGATACTTCTCAAGATTTTTTGGATAAATGAGAAGTAGATAAGGCATTGTTTCGATATTAATTCTCGTACATTTCCAGTTTGTGAACAAAACAAGAACAACATCATAGTCATTCTTATAATTTTCTACCGATTTCATTGTTATATCGTACCAATCTTTAATATTTGATGTTGACATTTTTGTTGTTACATTACGTTCTGAGTACTTGATTTGTGAAAAGATCGCTAATTTTTTTCCATTGTCGGCAGCATCAAGAATCCAGCGGTGATCTATGTTAGCATTCCCTTGGCAACAGCGAAAAACGCCTTCCTCAAGTGAGCGGGTTACATTGTCATCACATAATACTGACTTATCAAAACTTGCAACATCGTCTGTCTTTACAAGAAACTTCTCATTCTCAGTAAAGACTTTGAGACTATGTAATTGTACCTTGCGTTGGAGAAGTGTGTCAGCGCCTAAAGCACCACGAAATATATCAGATAATTGCCAATTATACCTTTTTTGACGGTCAAGTTCTTGGTTTTGCGAATCAATTTGGTTCTCAATTTTGATTTTTTCATTATTATCCTCTTGTTTTTCCAAATTTTTTTTAAGTAGTCGAATTTCATGATTGACAGAATTGATCCTTGACTCTTGAACATAGATTAAACTATCAATAAGGACTTTTTGGAAATGCCCATATAAAAGTTCAAAATTTTGCCATTGCCAAGGAGTTTCATATGTTGGGATTAAGAGAAGATAATCTTGAAACACAGGTTCCAAGAGCTTGCTGTTGAGAACTTTCAATAGCATAAAGGGCATAACAATAGTATACCATTCATCATTAGTGTTAGAAAGATAGATCAAACCAGATCGCTCAAGTTCACCAATGGATATGCCACTCTTTAGTCGAAATTCTCGCTTGATAAATTGTCCGGTAAGCCCAAATGAGATCACAATACGTATATCGTCAAGATTATTCCAATCACCTGGATTATTTCCAATTTCAGCAGTCTTTCGCTGAGATATTCCAGTAAAAAGTTGATTTCCCCAATCAAAATGTGACATAAGGAAAGGAGGGCTTAAGAGATCGTCGATAAATTTTGGAATGAAGCCAGTGTCAAACATGGCAATTTGAAAATGCTGTTGATTCAGGACAAAGTTACAAAACTCCGTTGAAAGCTTTTCAATATCTTTATTATTAAGATCAGATGAGTAATGTGATTTGAGACTTTGAGTCACCAAATTTTTTCCTTCATCGGTTGTTTGCCTTGAATATTCATACATATCAAGGAACATTGATTTTGCAGATTCATAATTCAACGGCCTGAGATTCAACATTATTCGAGTATGCTCTGTAGGTAAAAAATGAACATCAATAGCAGATGTTCCTGTGATGATCGGGATTATAAAATATTTGCCATTATATTCACTTGCCATCTTGTAACCACGCATGACACTACCAATTTCTCTTAGCATTCCTTTAAAAAAATCACGGGAATCAATCCATGATTGTTGTTTATGTTTTTGAAAATCATTAATATACAACTGGTACTCGTCAAGATGAATTATGATGGCTTCAACCTTCTTAGAGCGAAGTTTAAGAATCTCACAAATTACATCAGAAAAGTGGAAAAGATTAGTGTTTAATAAATCGGGTAGATTTTCAGATACCAATCCTGAAGCAACTGCCACACGCGCTCCAATTCGAACACTTTCATTTGCCCTATCATCAAAACCTCTAATATATTTGTTTCCATTATTTAAGTCAATAGATATGTAACAGGGATCTTTTAGAGCTTCTATAAACTCAGGAGTATCATAACTACTTGTCGTTATGGAAGACAGACACTGTGACTCCCAGCCCATCCGTGTCTTTCCTATTCCTATCCCTCCAGGAATTAGAATAAACATATGATCCTTGTGGTCAGGACTTTTGCGACCCTTGAAATTAGAACGAGCGACTTTTAACATTGAATTTAGAGCCTGATCACGATCATAAAACTTGTGAGAAGGAATTTTCATAATAGGAGGTTGTAATATTGTCGAGGTAAGAAGAGAAGCCAATGTTTTCGCTAAAAATGGAAAGTGAAATTTAAAATAAGAACATGATTACTAGTCACCATTGTTAACAGTATATATTACTCACGTGTTTGTTTCTCTTTTTTTCGGGTTCCACCTTCTTCATCTGAGTCCAAGTCTTCGTGTCTTCTTTTCCCTAATCGAATAAAAAAATGTGAGATAACACGAATTTTTTGTTCGAGAGGTAAACCATTGGGAGACACTTACCAGTGGTGGCAGGCGAAAATAGTGGTTTCACAATGATCCGGATATGTCTATCAAGTACAGGATCAGGAAAGTACTCTCCAAGATCCTTATTTGTAAAAAGTTCCTTACCCTCGAGTTGATTTTTAATGTTAATTTCATGAGAAGGCATGTCGATAAGTATTTTTAGCTTTTCAGTTTCTTCATTTTCTTCGTTAGAAATATCAACTTGCCACAACCTGAGTTTTCTTGCACTAGGCGCAATATCCTTATTCTTTTCCCAGATAATATCCCTAAGTTTCGAGATACTGCTGAATTTATTATTCTCGACTTCAAACGCTTCTCTAGGATGTTCACCAAGAACTAGACAATATACCATTATGTAGTGATATCTGAAATGAAAATTGAAATTTTTTTAAGGAGAAAGAAGTAGAAAAATTTTCTAAATTTTCAGAGCATTATATACATATCAGGTATTAATAATTTTGAGTCATAGATACATCGTACGTGAGTCATAGATATGCTCGTACCTTTTCTCATGATTATTCGCCAGATCATTTTTGATCAAAAAAAATGATCGATTTGACATTTTTATGTGTAGAAGGTAGCAAGTTATGACGAAATATGCCTGATAAATACAGCAAAATTACTTTAGTTGGACTCCCAACCTTAAATAACAAGCCATTTTTGCGAGAAGTTTTTTAGAAAAAATTTTTATCAGGGCTAAACAATCCAGATATTTATATATAAAATTTTCATCGATCTGACTAATGTGGCTTTGTGTGTGCAACAAAAAAATAAAGCGCAGTACACTGAGCGTTCTCACAAACAACTTTTTCTTATTCAAGCCTAATATTATTTTCTCTGAGCCTGAACTCAGTTTGAAAGAAGCATTGACGAAGAATTACTGAAGTTCTGGACAAGACTACGAAACTTACGCAATTAAGGTATAAATATTTCGATTGTGGCTGTGAATTTGCAATGAAGCGACTTCAAACTAATATCTATTTTTTGTTCAGAAATTTTGAGAACTTTATTAAGCGGGGAATATACTTTCAGTGAGTTTTACTAAGGCCAATATTGTTAATTTATTTCTGACTCTTCTATGCATAAACTGACGACCATTTTATTCTATCCAGAATATTGACGTTGAGACAAATGAAATCAGATTAGAGTTAATGTTGGGATATGTTAGTATATAGATAGCTTAGATAGCTTAGATGAACGAAACACTGACAGGCATTAGTATAGAGACTCTATTTCACATTGTAAACCAATATGTATTTTTTTTACATCAATAAATCAATAATTCTGATTGTGGCATTTTGTCACGGTTTTTTTTATCTATGCTAACAAAGTTTTGAATTAATCTGTTTTATATAAAAAATTATTATCAAACATGCAATCTACTGATTCATTGAGAGAATTAAATGCCAAGTTCTTAGCCAAGATTGCCAAGCTTAGGAAGGAGAATACTGAGATTCCCGAACTTAGAGAGAAGTTGCTAAAATTTGCTGAGGTTGAGGTTGAGAATGTAAGGCTGAAGCAAATTATTGAAGAGAATGCAAGGCGTGATGCTGAGAATGTTGAACTCAAGTCTAGAGTCGGAGAGCTTGAAGCTAGACTTGCATTATTAAAACAGGGTTCAGCAGTGAATGAGATGGTGTTGTCATTTAGTCAGACACAAAATGGTGATGAAGCGATGCCAACTGTTGACGTATCCGATTCTGTAATAGATCAGCTCAATAATGAAGTAGGATAAGCACCTAGTAATCTTGATGGTGACAATGAGGAAGTGGTCGATTTCTTGGATGAGGCATATAAGAAAAGCATTAGTAATGAGATTAGAGAGAGGAGGCGGAAAAGAAGCAAAAAGATCAAGAGGCACTCGTAATTTCTCAGGATGTGACTAAAATCCCTAAGATCATGGACATGTTAACTTCAAAGCAAGACGAGCAAGACTTATCACAATCTTATGAGGCTAATTCTGAGAGCATAAGATCCATATCTTGCGTCTTATCGAAGCAACCGCAAGTTAATGCATCCAAATTAACATGTAATCTTGAAAACTGTAAAGATTCTTCACAATCAGAGTCATGTGACATGGAGGAACTTAAATCCGATTTGCATGATGAAGTTATTGCCAAGTTGGATAAAAATATAATTGTGGAACAGGAGTTAAAGCAACAGTTATTATCACCTGCACATACATCTACATCAGATCAAACTTTAGAAGAACAGGATCTATCTTCAGATACTGCACAAAATATAGTTTGCATGTTCAGGAAAGCTAATAAGCTTGGTCAAGAAGCAATTTTATACTGGTGCTACTTTATAGAAAAATATGATAAAAGGATTGATAACCTTGTTGTTGGTGGAGTTAAAAAAAAAACTGCAACATCTATGGTATATCAAGAAATCAAACAGTTTTTATCTGATATAACAGGTGTGAATTTGCGACAAAAAATTCTTAGAGCTAGAAAATTATATATATAAGTTATTCAATACATTAGGAATAGAGAAAATTAAACAGGTCTCTTATAGTGCAAATGCTATTTCGAGCCTTAGTTACCCACAAATACAAAATATTATAGATCATGTGAGTTCAGTGATAAATTCACACAATGAAACCGTGAAGATTCTTCACGATCAGAGTCATATGACTTCAAAAATTAATCTGGCTAATACATATATTCCTCCAAAAGCTAAGATAAGTACATCAGAAAATGTATTATCTGCATCTTAATCTAATCCAATTTATGACTGCACCTATTTTCGCAACAAGACGTTGGACCAATATCCTACTTTATATAGAGAATTTAGTAGCGAAAATTTTGATTATTATGGCATCACTGATGAGACATTATGCGGAGGACTATATCTGCCCATTATGCAAATTAGGTCATGATGATGAAGAAATAGAAGGTAGATATAAAACTGGTTCTTATTTTATTAAATGTGAACAGCGCGAAATTGAGATAGTTGCATAGTTTCATTGCTTTACAATAGTCTGGGTAACTCTTTGGGGCGAAATCTTTTTTTCGAACAAATAGGTCTATATGAAAAAAAAGGGATTTAAATTGACTCGCAACCATATAAATTAAGATATGTCCAAGACTAATAAAATACTAACCTCTGAATATCTGGATTAGCATGCCAAATTAAGTGGGTTACCAAGCGTTTTGACAGATAAGATTCGTACTAATTTATACAAAAGATATAAAAAAGAAACTGGAAATGAGCCATGGCAATTATCAGAAGCCATGATAAGTATATCAGAAAAACCTCAATTCTCTGATTTCAAGCCTATCACTTTCGAAGCTAGACCCAATCCAGAATTAATTATCAAATCCGTCTTAGAGCACTTCCCATGCTTGAAATTCCGAAATAGTTTCAGAGGGATTGATAATTATAATTTTGCATCACCTCAGCCGTGAAGCTCACCATGTCCTATTTGCGATGGAAAACATGGAAATTATGGATTACATGGCTCATGGTACTGCGAAAATGGGAATCAGTTCTCCTATGATCCTGAATTAGCGAAATTGTATTCCCAAGATAAATTGGAATATTGCCTTACCTGCAACACTTCAAGCAATAAATTCAAGTTTGCGATCGTAGCATAGAAGCTTTACCATATACAGTGGGTCCCGCAGTTATATTTATTTTTTTTTCATCGCTTGCATATAAAGTACTTTTCACATTTATCACCTGATATCGTGCCAAGTTAGCTCATATGACATCTAATAGATAGATTTCATTTATGGATTTCATTTGCAGAAATCATTGATATCATTTACGGATATAGAAGTTCATTTAATAGATTTCATTTATCAGTTAGGTTTAATGAATTGCCCAACCTTTGAGACGCTGATAAAGCAAAAAACAAACAAGTACAACTGATACGCAACAACAATCTTACTGATTTTGGTATTACACTGTGGGACAAATATAACTATTGCCCAAATATAGTATATCTAGCTCACTTTATCTTTTTTTAAAAATTTAAACTAAAAATTGATATCATTGAGAGATAAATCTGGTGATTATAATTTAAAATTATCAAATCGCCATCTCAGATAGAAAAGTGAATATAAATACAAGTACCTGATTTTTTAGTTTGTCTATTATCTTTTTTTATTACCAAACTTCCAACGATTGTAAAAAGGTGAGTCTATACACTTTGAAGTAATGTCATGTTCCATCTGGTTTACAAATTTTGTATATATGCTTTTGCTTTCAGGTATCAATAAGACTAACTTATGGAAAGCCAAGAAAAATCTGAAGTTTCTGACCAAGGCAGAAATACTGAAAATGATAATTGTTCAATATGTGGACATAATTTAAATAATCGTCATTATATAACTAATTGCAGTTGTGGAGGATCGAAAGGAGCTTGCAGAGAAGAAGGATGTCATTGTGCTACTGCTTGTACTTGTTGTGAAAAATGAAGTGATAAAAAATAATTTTCAGTCAATGTAATTGTATTAGTTTTTCTTTATGCGGTTGTCAAATAAGTATTGGCAAATGTCATTTATTATAGCGTGTTAGGTAGTAAAGAATTTTTTATAGCTTT
Organism: Rhizophagus clarus; assembly: GCA_015698045.1. Classification (NCBI taxonomy): domain Eukaryota; kingdom Fungi; phylum Glomeromycota; class Glomeromycetes; order Glomerales; family Glomeraceae; genus Rhizophagus; species Rhizophagus clarus. The sequence continues at coordinate 15,706 of BLAL01000064.1, read as the reverse complement.
TATTCGTATTTTTAAATATTTTTATTTATATTATAATCAAATACCTATAAGTTTAATAAAGCATACCTACATCGGGCTCTATTTTTAACGTAACTATTTATGTCGGAAAAAATGGATAGGTGGTACCATCTATTCCATGCCTTTAATTCTTTAGGCCTGGTAAATTATAGAAATATTTGCTCATATAGCATAGGTGTCATGTGAAATTGATCACCTGAAATGTACAGTACGATATTGGTAAAATTCTTGCCAAAGAATAGGGGCTGTGTGACGTGCGATTGGTATATATACAGTATATTTCTTGACTTGATTTGCATTTATTTTTGCATCATGTCTCCAGTTCACGCTACTATCATACCAATAAAACAATGGTTATTTTTTCCAGCAATCATTATTTCGCATGGCCAGATACACTAATCCTGAAGTCATCTTTACTGATTTGCAAGGAGGTTAATGAATGATGAAATGCAGTGCGTAATTAAATGGTGAAAATTCGGGAAATGTTTTCTTCTACGAAATTTACAAGTGATATAAAAACCCGACTTTACCCCAATAATTCACTACGTTCATGATCAGTATTTGTAAGTAGTGAATGGGTATGGAGAACCAAGCGAGCTTAGTTAATACAGAAGCGACCAATGCTGATGAAATCAATACAGGCCCAATTGGCAACACACAAAGTAGAGAAAAAAAAAGTACTCCCTCATCTGATTCATCTTTTGTTAGGTTTAGAAACCTCGGATATAATATTTTCAAAAGTCTCGATGATAAAGCTGTCAGAGATATAGATTTTCCAGAATTAGAACCATGCTCCGAATGTAATAACAACATTTTGACATTTCCTCTCAAGGAGTTCACCCATCTCCGCTGTGGGCACATTTTTCATAGAATCTGTGCTGAAAAAAAACTTATGCTTAATATACCAAACCCATGTCCATTTTCCAATTGTGGAAGGAATGTAGAAATCACAGAAATATTTTCTACTAGTGTGAATGATCCGATTGGCCAATTGCCAGAATCGAATGTTACTATTCAAGATTCACCATTATCTCAATCGAGCGGAACTTTGACCTTAACTAACATGATGAGCAAAAGGTTTATCCAAACTTCTCCACTCATGCGTATAGAAGGAGTTGAGAATATAGGAATTCAACAGATGAGAAGTCAATTAAGATGTGTTAAATGCTCTGAGGACCTTTCTTTGTGTCTTCCTCCTCTAGGCTTTCTTCGAACCTTTCCTCATCCTCCACCAAAACCTCTCGTATACTTAACCTGCAAACATATCATCCATTACAACTGTATCGATAATTTACGCAAATTGTGCCCTGTATGTCCTTCAGCTGATATGGAACCGGAAGAAAAAATGGATGTTGATAGTGAAAAAGAATCCGATACCAGCAGTAAAAAATGTTCCAACAAAGATATGGACGTCAACTCATCTACATCCAAGAAGAAAGCAAAGAACCAGTTAGAAGAGAAGATTCGCCCATTTTGAAAAAGCTTATCAAGGAATTGTCCGCTCCTATTCCCCAACAAACTTCCTCTAGTGGTACTATTTCTTTGCAGACGTTCCCCGATATGAATATTGACTCGGTTAATTTTTGTGAATTAAATGACAGGATCATCAAAGCCGAAGATGATAATAAAAGAACTACTCTAGAGCTGATCCATAGCTATTACTATTTTGAAAAAGACTATAGGTTGTGGTTTGACCATTATAAAAAAACATATAGTGATGATACGTCTAATTCTCTTGTTAATGATAAAATTTGTGAGTATTTTCCAGACCAAGATAAAACTTCGGAGGCTAATCTTAGAAAAAGGAAGGAAAAGGCAATAAAGATCTCTTTAAACTTTTTGATGGGGTTGGAGGGGTGAATAAGGTAAATTGTATTAAGACTTTTTCTGCGTTGACTATTTTGAGGTTGGGCGTGAAGGATATTGACTACATAATAGCTAAAGTTTTAAAAGCAGGCCAGTGAAATTTACTGCGCCATTTTTTACTCAAGTGTGAACATATGTTCACAGCTACCAAAATTTATCCAGATTTTAGATAAGCCAAATTTTACTCAAATGTGATCGCCTGCCAAAGTTTTTCCATGTTTTAATATATTCGAAACATGTATGGTTATCATTCCACAAATAAAACAGCGATATACTCATCATTTATTTTTTAACTTGTGTACATCTATCAAATAAATAAAAGGTGCAACCCATTCTCTATCTTAATTTTTACTTAGCTACTATATTACACTCATAAGTTATGAAAATAAAACGTTATTCTATACTAATGAAAAAATCTTATTCCTGTTGCTTGTTTGACTTTTCACCATAATTGATGGTAATATTGATTTCATTCGCATTTTGCGAAAAGGAAGGTGTTTCGATAGTTGATGGTGTAGGTTTCAGGAAATTAATTTAACTGGATGCTGATCCTAGTTCTGACGAGCTTGTCCATCAGAAAAATTAGAAATCAGATTGACCGATCATCTCATGATTTATAGCAACTCGCCGAAGGTGCCTGGAACATTTCTAGAACTATCGAGGAACTGGCAGGGAACTGGCGAGGAATAAAAATGAATATGGTTTTATTATAGTGTATAATATTTAGCCAAACATACTTTATTTTTTTTGCGAAATAAATAGCTATATAATTTACATATATGATCGCCTAGTAAAATTGTAAAATATACTATGCATGATCTGGTGATCAATGATCACATGATCAGAGTCTAATCCCATTACCAGATATGACGCAATCCGTGATATAAGCGCGTAAAAAATAGTACTTTTATAATCACGAAAAAAGAATGCCATTTCGTAGACCTCACCCAAAGTAGAGGAGAGCATGTAAAGAATATAAAGCTGAGCTGGAGGAGGAGAACTATTATCTTCGTAGTGAATTGCAAATAGAAGTGGATATTAATCACCAGAATGAAAGACAAATTAATTAACTGGAGCGAGATTATTCCTGGTGTGAGCAAGAAATTCAGGATCTCAATAGGGAAATAGAGCATCTTGAGAATGCTTCAAAAGAAGAAATATCAGAACTGAAATCTGAAATCTCCAGCCTAAAAAATTAGCTATATCAAGCTAGGAAAGATGTGCAAGATAAGGGAAAATATATCTCTACCTTAGAAAATAAATTATTAGAGTCCGAAGAGCAAGTGAAAAAATTGCGATGTAAAATCAAGTCCATCTCATCACGAAAGAATACTCCAGAACAAGGAAATTCTCTAGATCAATATAATTCTGATGATAATATGGTGACAATAATAGAGTTAACGAATGCTATAGATGGATTTGTGGACAACTCAACAACGGCTAGAGCGATCATGGCTGATCAAGTAAAAAGGGCCACAAGGCAGATTCGAAGAAAAGAAACTACCTTACAGCAGGATTTACTCTGTGAGCAGAGAAGGCGATATGATGCAGAGGCTGAGCAAGATCTTGCTATTACGCGAAGAGATCTTGCTGAAGGAGCGATGGATAGGGTTGTTGCTGATCTTTAGCAGTTACAGGCTAATGCCTAAAGTCAAGTAAATAGAATGTTAGGCAATATAAAAAGAAAGCAAACCCGTATAGGTGTGCTGATACAAGAAAAATTTGTTTTGCAATTACTGTATCAGCAAAATGCCCACCACCTACAGCGATGTAGAGGAGATATAGGTTTATTAAAGTATAATCGGGACAGGCTCTATGAGCGATATGAAAAATGGAAGGCTAAAGAAAAAAATTCTCGCCAAATTATTTTAGCCTACAGAATAATCCACTAAACATGGCTGAAGGTAGACATTTACCAGTATTGAAATTAATGGCCCCTGCTGTTGCAAAATTTCAACCTTATATAGGCCAAGTACCTCCTGATGATTATTTGGATAAAGTTATTCAATCATGGGCATATCTTGAAGGGCACATGACAGTTCTTGAAAATACAAATGCAGGAGATTTTGATAATGCGGTCAAGTGTAATATTTTAAAATTTATGATGGGTGAAAAATACGCTCCAGTACCAGCAAATAATGGTCTTGTAGCAGGAAATCTGGCTATAAATACTCCAGATACATTACGAACTTGGGTGAGAGCAAAATACCAGCGAGAGACTATTGGAAATCAGCAATCGGCTATTCAAAGATTAACTCAAGAAAGATATCAACCCTATGATACCTCTGATACTTATGAAGCCAGAATTCGACCACTATTATTAGAAGTAGTAGACAATGATACGCAAGTCCTAGGGTTTCTTAAAAGCCATTTAACAGGTGATTTTTATATCTGGATGAGAATCGCCAATCCTGGAGACATTAATGCCTTTTTCACTGAACTAAAAAATATGTGATTAGAGCGTGAACAAAATTTGAGTGGAAGAATTTCAGAGGAATCGAATTAATTTGCCAATCAAGCCTTACCTAGTATAAATCCAGTATCCTATTCTTTACCACAAGTTACTCCAGTTTCTCAGCTAGCTTTTACTAAAGATGATGTGTAAAAGGTGATTCAAGACGCATTAGCGTAACAAAAAACTAAAAATCAGGCATTAGTAAAGAAAGTTACAGAATTACAATCTCAAATATCTCAGCAAACGCAAGTACTGGCTTCACAACCAATAACTATAAAACCACAAGTTGCAACAGTAGGAAATTTTTAATCTTCACCTATAATATATCCGATAAAATCTGAAAAAGCTCAGCATGCATTTTATATACTAGATCAAGAAGGTAATTACATTGATCCTAATCAAGAAACAGATTACCATAAATATATTGCGCAAGCATATAATATACTAAAGAGGCCACAGTGAAACAATAATTTTGCTAGATTTAGTAGGATTGAAGAAGGACTTGATGAAACTCATGAATCTGTGAATCAGTTAACCGAAGAATTCCAGAAACTGAATATACATAAACCAGTAGTACGATCCAATTTTAATCGGTCATATTTTACACCTCTTAAACCAATAGTTCTTCCTGATTCAAATAGCGAGGAAAATGATGGGAATGATTATGATGAAGACAATAATATGTGAACTGGGTATGATCCATCGGTAAAAAAAAAACAGGTAGATGATAAGTTAGCTGAGGACACTAATGCGATCACGTCTCTAAAATCTAGCCAACCTGAAACGTATGATCAGCTAATGTCTAAACTCTTACCACCAATACGAAAAATGTGCTTGTCTCGAAAGGCTCAGGAGGAGGAATCGAAAGAATCAGATGAGTGGTTATCATCTTTACAATATCTGGATGCTATTATAAATGACTTAACTATTTCTGAATCTTTTTTAGATCCCGGCAGTAAGTTCGGTGGTATAAATGACCCTGCAATCAAGGCGCTTGGATGAAAGGCTAATTTTGCTATAAAGAGCAATTCTAAGCATATCACCAATTCATTAGGATGGTATACAGACGTACCAGTTACCTTGAAGGATAAAGAAAATAAGACAGTTACAGTTATTCATCAGCAAATTTAATAAGGCGTAATATTACGAAACTTTACGCCTGCGAAATACTCCGTAAGTTTACAGGACCTTCGGAATATTACGTAGCGTAATATTCCGTAGTTTTACACGTAATAATACTGTAAGTTTACGCGTACTAAATTTCTGACTGTATAATACTCCGTAATATTACGTCGTTAAATTTCGCATATTTACGATGTAATATTTCGAAACTTTTCCGAACGTGTAATACTTCGTAATATTACGTCGTTAAAATTCGCATGTTTACGATGTAATATTTCAAAACTTTTCCGAATGTATAATACTCTGTAATATTACGTCGTTAAATTTCGCATGTTTACGATGTAGTATTTCGAAACATTTCCGAATGTAATATTACGTCGTAGAATTTCGTTTATTAGTGAAATATATACACACAACTGAACATGTACAGAACAATATTTATTCATTAGATATTTTATAAATTTATGTAAATGTAATATATGTAATTTTATTTTAATAAGTTTAAATCTAAAATTATAATAAAATTTCAATTTTCCAATCTTCCACCATTTTTCACTATACTTATTGTAAAGCTTTAGATTTTTCATGAATTCTGGACGTTAAGTTGTAAGTTGTTGTCTTTTCATCTTTTTATCCTCTCTGGCTTCTTTTGCCCTCCCTATATATTATTAGAAAATATTTAAAATGAAAAATTAGTTAACACGCGCATTTAAATAACATTTGTTAGTATACATAGAATAAATAATGAATGTGAGAAGGGAAGTAAGAGCAACATAGTTGATGTTAAGATATAAATAAAAAAGAGGTAAAATAAACAATAGTTAGTATTCACTCATCTTTAAAGAAGTTCGTCAAAATCGATATGGTACACAATTCGTTTCTGATCGCAGGAAATTAAAATACGGCTGTGTTCGTTGAGAAGTCTTATTTATCACGTTGCGAATTAGCTAATTCTACAAAATATGTACGTTGATCAATCGATCGATCAATCAACGCAACCATAAGATGGCATGACCACTACATTTCACCGCTAACAATGGCGGTAATTAGTTCTCACTTCTTTTGTCTTTGAAGTATCCGTTACTAGATAGTATATAATTCGACGTATGGTTTAACAAAAAAAAGTCCGCCCTTGATGTGGAAGGTACTTAGAAACCACCTTTTCTCCCGATTAATGAGACCCTAAGTCAGAGGAGGCTGGCCTATCGGATACAAGTACCCTACAACTTCATCCCTAGGTAGTCAAAAATCTCGGGCGGTTTCAGACCACAGCGTACTACATGAAAAAAATAAAAAAACTATATGCATGATTATGATATTTCACCCTTCAGTTCAACTCTCATCAGAAAAATACATACCTACTATTACTTGCCATACATAATACCATTAGCCCCACTATAAAAATACTGATATCACTTTGATTAACTTTCGTCAGAAATCGAGTTTTCCGATTACTGAAAGTGGGAGTAATTTAAAGATACACTCCCCGATTAAAAGTCTCTGACCACCCGATTTTTTTATTGCCGATCATTACCTACTAAGTTTGTTTACGCCAAATCCATTAAATATAAACATATAAAATTTTTTTTTCCCATGAAGCTCTTGTTTTCAGTTATCCGAAAATAAAAAAAAAATATATTTTTATAATGTCCCAAAGACGTGAACTTACTGAGTTTGAGCGAGGAGAGATTATTGGTCTCTGAAAAGGAGGTCATAGTGAACAAAATATTGGGGAAATTCTTGGGCACCCTAAAAGCACTATCCATGATACTATAACGAGGTACAAAAATTCAGGACAAATTACAGCTTCTTCACGTTCGGGAAGGCCACTAAAACTCACAGAAAGAAACGTTAGACAACTTGTAAGAACACTTAAGGAAGACCGGCAACAATCACTAGAGGAAATGACAAAAAAATTTAGTGAATCTTTATCAATTTCAGTATCCTCTAATACTATAAAACGTACTTTACACTCTGAGGGTTTTTTTGGACGAGCTGGAAAGAGAAAACCATTTGTTTCTGAAGCAAATCGTAAAAAAAGACTAGAATGGTGCCGTGAAAGAAGAGATTGGGATGATGAGTGGAATTTTATCATTTGGAGTGATGAATCCCGCTTTATGATATTCCAAAATGATGCACACCACTGGGTTTGGCGTAAACCACATGAAAAATATGATGTGGATTGCTTGATTCCAACTGTAAAATCCGGAAACTAAGGTGTTATGGTATGGGGGTGTTTTGCGAAAGATAAAATTGGTCCTTTAATCCAAGTTTCTGGTAGTATTAATGCTTCTGTATATATGGGAATATTAGAAAACACTTTTTTACCCTTCTATAATAGTTTAGAAAACAATTCACAATATATTTTTCAAGATGACAATGCCCCAGTGCATAGAGCAAGAACGGTTAAACAATGGAAAGAGGATAATTCGATAATAGACTTTCCATGGCCTGCACAGAGCCCGGACCTTAACCCAATTGAACATTTGTGGGATGTTTTGGAAAGGAGAGTCCGGGAACACAAACCTCATCCAAAAAATATTGAGGAATTAATGGTAATCTTGGAGGAGGAATGGAATAAAATCGAACCCGAAATTTTAACAAATTTAGTTGAAAGTTTGCCAAAGAGGGTTCAAGCTGTATTAGATAGCCACGGAAATCCAACTAGATATTAATAAAATTCACGTTTTTCTGAATAAAACTATATAAATTTTTTACAATGTTTATTTATAAATCATTAAGAAATTAAATGTTGAAGTTGGTGTATTTTTTTCCAGTTTTAAAGTGGTCGGAGACTTTTGGTCGGGGAGTGTACCATCATGTTAATTTTTCTTAGACGAATTTTGCTAGGAATGAAGATCGGGCTGAAATTTTACTTTCCTCTAATGAAGTTCATCAAAATCGGTATATAAATATAAATATTCGTTTCTAATTGCTAAAAACGAAATAGTGTTATGTTGTTAGAAGTGACATGTAATTAGTGACAAATAGTATTTTACCGGAAAATGGGGACAGCAGTTTTGGCCAGTATTATGACATAAAGAAACTATATATGTGACAAGTTTTCACTACTTGGAAAAGTGGACGAGTGTGACACCGGAGACAAATATTTCTCCGCCAAATGGGAAAACAAAGAACCAGAAAAGCGTGAAAGATCAGTACAAATTACAAATATTCACTTATCATTTTAATGAAATTTACCTTTTCTTGTATCCAATAGCTAGCAAACGCAAATGTAATTTTTAAAGTCACACAGTAAAATGAAAAAATCGTTACAAATATTCGAATGCCACGTGAAAGAAAATATAAATATAAAAATACCACCTCGATCAAATGTAAGGAGCAAAAGAAGCATTAAAATCATCAAAATAACATACGTCCTAAACGTAGAGAACGTCCCTTCGATAGTCCAGAAGATATGAAGGGAAGGCTTAGCATTAATGATGAGATAGGAGGATATTTGAAATATACATATACACATATATATATATGTAACGTAAGGTAGCGTAATGTAACGTAGCATAGCGTAAGCATAAGCTATACTTTAAAGCCGTGTGAATTTCTCGCGTCAAAGTACTAAAGTATCATAACGTAACGTAGCGATAGAGATAGTAGTAGAGGTTTTACGAAAAGAAATAGTGAAAGGTTAGTAGTAAATAACGGATTCTGTAACTGTCTCCAGAACAAAATCGGAATATTCTCGTTTCCGATTGTTGAATGTGAGAGTAAAAGTTAGAAGAAGTTTGCTACGAAAATAATTAAAATAATTAAAGTCATAACTCGTACAAGTAACTTACATATCGGTATGTTAACTATTGAAGGAATTATATCACACTAACCACTAGTTCCAGACACCATACGAGCGCAAGGCATTAGCAGTTTTGTTATGGGTGGTTCTATCCAACAGTAAACGGTGATATAATAAGTAAAAATAGACAAAAAATAGGTAACGCAATCGTAAAATGGCAAAAAAAAAATTTGCGAGTAGGGCAAAACGGAAAAAAAGTAATATTGTTATAAGCAGAGATCTGACCAATCAGACTAAAATTGATGATCAAATCGTGACCATTTTTGCACTATGACATAAATTTACGAGATATTTGTGTGATGTAAACTTGCCATAATATACCAAATTTTTCCATGTTATACCAATTTTTTATATCATGTTAGCGAATTTTCTTATAACGATGCCAAACCCTACAAAAGCGAGTGGACTGTATTTATCACTATATTTATCAATAGCAGACATTATTTTGGAGAGAAGATGGACCATATTTGTTTGGAATTGACATTAATTGATATCGGTTTAATAATACTGTAAAAAAGTTTTATTTATATTTTATTTTTTTTGCCGTATACTTTTCTTAATTTTCTCATACTTTCCTTCGATTGTTCATCCGAGCTACTTTGATAGCTAAATGTCCCTTCATAATCCTCCTCTTCTTCTCTTACATTTCCCTCTTCTTTCTCTTCCTCTCTCTCGTCTCTTTCTTTTTCTTCTTCTTCCTCTCTCTCGTCTCTTTCTTTTTCTTCTTCATCTCTCTCATCTCTTTCTTTTTCATTCTCTTCATCTCTCTCGTCACTTTCTTCATAAAGATAAAAATCTTCATTTTCTCTAATTTTTTTCTATTAAAAAAAAAAAAATTTTAATATTATATACTATTTATACTATTTATGCAGATTTCAAATACTTACCAAATTTTTTATAAGAAACGGCTTGATTACTGTTTCATTAACGTAAATATCCAAATTTTCTGGGTTTAAAATTAGTTCACATGTGCTAATTGCGAAAGCAATTTGCGTCTGTGATACTGATTTTTTTCCTTTACCCAACTTTCTTATTATTGTTGATATATATGTCTCGCCCGAACTATTTATTTTTTTAAATAATTTATCGTAACATAATTTAACGGCCAGTTCATTCTTCCATTCTTTGATGATGGTTTCTCTGCTAGTTGTAGGAATGGGAGGGAGTTGGAGTTCTCGAAAAGTGACGGACATCGCGTTCTTTATATTACCAGTTAAAACACCTTGGACACTTCGATGTTTTTCCAAAAGCTATAAGAAAAAATTAATTAATTTTCAATGTGTTAATATAAAATCGTAAAATTGCGCGATACTTACGTGGGATGATATATTATTTTCGTAATAAATCACCCAATTATCGGGTCTTTTGAATTTGTTCATAAATTCTTTATGGTTTTCATTTATAAATGTCCTAGTGGCTTCTCGAAAATCATCCGAATTCGGATATATTGAAGTTTCGAGCAATTTAGGAGCAATGTCTTTGATTACATTCTGTAAAATGATGTACATATAAAATGATTGTTTAATTCACTGATTTTTAGGTCAAATTTTTATATCGAGTCTTACTTTTATAAATTCCGTGTCGTTATTTACGCCGTTATTACATGCTTCCTCTATTTTTGTTACTCTTGCTTCTAAAGACTTTTGATTTGAAATAATAGTTTCGAGTTTCGAAATGATCTTATTATTTTGACGCAAGATCTTCTCCAAAGTCGTTTCTATATAACAGCAGAATATATAATTAATCATTATTTTTCTTTACATATACATATTCGAATACATACCATCAGGAACTTCAGGACACTTTTTTTTTTTTGATTTTGAGCTGGCTTCAGGAACTTCAGGACACTTGTTTTTTTTTGATTTTGAGCTGGATTCTATATAGCAGTAGAATATATAATTAACCATTATTTTTCTTTACATATAACAAATAATATATATTCGAATCATACCATCAGAAGCTTCGCCTTCATCGATTCTTTTTCGTTTGTTAACATCAACCGGACGCTTGGTTTTTTTCGAACTGCTAGATTCGATATAATTAGCTTTATTCATTGTAAATAGATAATTTGAGGATAGTGGGAAGAACTTAATTAAAACCAAGTTTAACAAACTGAGTTAGAATTACCGGTTGAAGAAGAGAACAACAAAGTATTTATAAATATTTTTATAAGCTTAGATTTAATACTTGCCGCATTCGCAAAAGTTTATTTTTTTTTTTTTATGGCAAACCGGCATCACTTTTTGAAAAATACGAAAGGGGTGGGTATTCTTTCTTTTTTTTGCGGCAAATCGCGCATCGATTATTGAAAAATGCAAAGGGGTAAATCGTGCATCGCTTATTGAAAAATGCAAAGGGGTGGGTATTCTTTTTTTGCGACAAATCGTGCGAAAAATGCAAAGGGTTGATATAAGCGAACAATATACTAGATGGGGCAATTCTTTTTTTTTGTAAAAAAAAAGGAAATTTAGCATCATATTCATTTTGTAAAGAATGCAAAGAGGTGTAAAATGTCACTAGAAGATATTGACTTACATAATTTTACACAAAAATTCAGGAAAGAAAAGAGATCATTTGATAAAAGAAGTAAAAAATCCAAGTCAATTCACATTATCCTTGTAGCCTCCGGGATTCCAAAAATTTTCGAAAGGATGAAGTCTAATAAATAGAAGTTACTGTTAGTATGTGTGCGGATCATTGTACGAAGGCTGATGTACCTACAATATTAATAAAGAGAGTGTTAAAAAAACCGTGATTCTTTTTTTTTTTCGTGTAAAAAAAGGAAATTTAGCATATTTTTTTGCAAAAAACGTAAAGGAGTGCGAAATGTCTTGCATATTTTCATACAAAAAGCTAAAATAATAATTTTGAAAAAAATAAAAGAAAAAAAAAACCATGAAGTGAAACATAGAATAAAGAAAGAAGACCTGAAACTTATATTTTTTCATTGATTTAATTTTGATGTCTAAGCCCACTAGATCCGAATATTTTCATGAAACTGATCTCGTAAGGTTTTGCGTCAGTTCCCGCAAAAAAATCAGACATTAGTTACGTTAACTTATTATATCCGTTGTATATCCATTAGTAATATGATAATTACTAAATTTGAATTAGATTACGCAGTGGTGCATAGTTGAATTCTATAAGTCATTTATTATTTTGATTACTATTTTTATTAAAGTCAAACCATCCAATGAATACAATAACGTTACGAAACCCGTTCCGATAGTCAATTACAAACCCGGGTAATAACGGGTCACGGACTACTACTCTAACACTCCAATTTAGTATTTTTTTTCATTTCCTATGACGAAAGAAAATTTGTGTCTTCCTTTTCTTTATGTTGATAAAGTAACCATTCGAAAATTAAATATTGTTAATCACTTTAAAAGAAGATATTACAGGAATTAATTGCTGAACAATTTATGTCATTGTTGTCGCGCCCGTGTAATTTTATTAAATTTTACGCTGATTCCGGACCGGAACCAAAGGCTTACATTAATTAATTAGATATCACAGGAATTAATTGCATGTCATTATGTGTCGTTGTTGTCGCGCCCGTGTAATTTTATTAAATTTTACGCTGATTCCGGACCGGAACCAAAGGATGGGCAGATGTAAATAAAATAAAAATTTTTTCGCATTGAAGGTGATAAAATGCCACGAAATGTCATAATAAATAAAGATTTTTTAATATTATCAGCTTTATTTATAGTGTAATTATAAATATCATCCACATACAATGGTAAAGAGACGGATAAAATTTTTTAATAAGGAAATTTTATGTATTATTTGCATTTGGTAGTAAAAAAATGACACTTGTTGTATTATATCGAGGGGACAATCGAGTTTTATTGCTTTTTTTTAGTTGCAGCACTGTAAACATTATTCCTCAAAACCTGTAATGTTCCGTAAATGACAAACCGTAGGTGTGTTTTGGGTGGAAACACCGCGTCTAAAATGATTTACAAATATTAGATTCAGAAGTTTCAAAGATAGTTTCGGCTTATATTGAACGAAACATGAGTGAAACGTTTCGAATTTTGAAAATAGTTTTGAAACATTGATTATCGTGAATTGGCGCAATTTTTTGATTCATTTGAAATACGTCACAAGAGGTAAATTTTTATAAATTGACGAAAGCGAGAGAAATTTTTTATTGTAAAGTTTAAATTCGACATAAAAAAGCGATAAAGTTTAAATTCAAGTAAACAAAATACTCTCAAAATGTCTTTCAAATGCCCATTTTGTCCAAGATATTTTAGCACAAGGTCTGCATATACTCAACATAAAAATCATTGTATACCATCTACTAATAATAATAGCGATAGTGAAAGTAATGATAATGATATTGAGGTAAGAAACAGAAATTATTTAAATTTTTCTTTAAACATAATTCCTAATTTTATACTAAATTTAGATGGTCCATGAAAATTTAAATGAAGACTTTTCTGATAATGAAAGTATTGACTCAGAAATAAATGATCAGAGTTTTCAAAGTAAGATGTCAATTTCGGAGACCGATGAAATTGATCAAAATGAAAATGTCGATGAAAATATCTTGGAAGATTTTAATTCAGAACCAAGTGAAGAACCCGAAGATTCTGACTCAGAATTAAATGAGGAAGAATTCGAACCAGAAATTAATGCAACGTATCCAAATGAAGCATATGGTGATTTAATGTCATTGGTTACAAAACATAAACTTAGCAATGTGACAGGCAATGCTATAATTAAATTTTTTAACAAACATGCAAATTTAAATAAATCCCCTCTTCCAAAATCTATCGAACAAGGTCATAAATTTATGAATAATATGAATCTACCAAGTTTAAAGTATACTAAAACTTGTGTAATAAATTATAAAATAATGAGTATTTTCTTTATCATCGGTCTATAATAAATTGTATAAAAAACATATTGTCAATTCCTGACATATCACAAAATTTTGCGCTAACTTTTGAAAAAGTTAAGGTAATTATTTATATACTAGTACTTTCATATAACTTAAAAATGTAGAATATATACTAATCATTATTAACTTAAAGCATAATGAAGAAAGAGTGTATGGTGAGCAGAATACTGGAACATGGTGGGAAAATACAGAAGCACTCTTGCCAATTGGTGCCAAGCTTTTATCTTTAATATTGTATTCAGACGCTACAAATGTTGACACACTGGGGAAAAGTCAACTTCATCCAATTTACTTGTCAATTGGTAATATTAAAAAATTGGAGGCGCAACAAACAAGATGCAAAACAATTATTAGGATACTTGCCAATCCTAAAATCTAAAGATAATACTGAGAGAAAGTCTGAAACATTTAAGAAAGCTGTCCGAGAGTGCTTTCATAGATCCTTAGAAAAGTTACTAGATCCTCTATTAAAATTAAATAAAAAGGGTATTGATCTAACTTTGAATAACGAAACTATTTGGTTCTATCCTCAGATTTCAATTATAATTTCTGACTGGCCGGAAGCTGCAACGTATTGTCTTACGTATAAATCATCAATGTCAAACATCCTTGTCATTTTTGTCTGATCGCAAGAGACAATCTTGCTGATTCTTAATTTACAATTTGATGATATAACAACGCGAACTCACCTTAATATGCAGGAAACATTTTAATCAAGGCACAGTAAATTCCGTTAGCATTGAAAATATATATAATTTTTTTTGGAAATTACCGTAAGTTTACGCAATATTTGTTATAACCGGTATTTATTTATCTTATTAATATATTACTTATTAATTTATTTTAAGTAATGTAAATATCTATCAAGCCACAGTGCCCGATAGATTACATCATCTCGATTTAGGTCTTTTCTATTATCACGATTATACGAAGAAACTTTTAGAGGAACAATACGGAAAATCCTTAGTAGATGAAATAGATCATCGATTAGCCAAAATACCAAGATTTCCCGGTTGAACATCTTTACAAATGGAATACAAACATTAGCCAGACTAACAGCCGATGAATATCGCAATCTGATGAAAATAATGATTTTTGTGGTGGATAATTTATATGAAAATAATGAGAATATTGAAAATTTTGTAAAGAATGAAGATCTGACAAAACTTTACGAAGCTTGGAATGAAATGTATGCAATTAGTCGATATGAAAATTTTAAAGAAAGTGATTTGATCAAATTTCAGGAATCGATAAATGAATGGTCTCAAATGTTCGTCAAAACTCTCCAACATATGTCCCCCTCGGGACTGAAATTACCAAAACTGCATTCGTGGGTATACCATATAGTTGATTCGATTCGATCTTTTGGTGCAGTTAATGGATACACTACGGAGACTTACGAAAGTCTTCACAAAGAATATGTCAAAAAATCCATACCGATTAAGTAATAAAAAAAAAATATAGAGATACAATTAATGCAAAAGTAGTAGTATTATAAAATTACGTACTTATACAATGAAGA
>BLAL01000063.1:0-272105 GCA_015698045.1 Rhizophagus clarus | reverse complement strand
TTCAACTTTTCCAGGAGAGGCAAGTCATCTAGGAAAGTTTAAACTTGAATGTGTAAAGTCGCGCAGCATGAGAAAAGCTGGAAGGAAAGCATCATGAGCCGGGGAGAAAGTAAGAGTAAACCAGGTAAGTTCCCAGTCCACTACATAGTCGTCTTTGTCAAACAGACAATATACAAATTGAAAACGTTTGAGAGATAAAAGGTCCTTCAAAAAGGTGGCCTGGAAATGGAGCTTGAAGAGCCGCCTGGATTGGATTCACAAACTAAATTGTCATACACCAGACGGACGGGATGTGAAGAAGTGTAAGCATCCACGGGCAAAAGAGGAACCGTATCAGAGAGGTGAGCAGAATTCGCGAGAGAATCAGCAAATTCGTTCTAATAATTGCCATCATGACCTTTGACCTTGATAGGAGAAACCTCGAGATTTTTGCCATGAACGAGTCGCTCAATAGAAGCCCACAGCGCGAAGTTGGTAGTTTTGTAAAATAGACGACTATTAGTATAGGAAGAG
Source organism: Rhizophagus clarus (assembly GCA_015698045.1). Taxonomy (NCBI): domain Eukaryota; kingdom Fungi; phylum Glomeromycota; class Glomeromycetes; order Glomerales; family Glomeraceae; genus Rhizophagus; species Rhizophagus clarus. Next base: position 271,592 of record BLAL01000063.1, on the reverse strand, counting down.
GAAGCACACAGTCTCAAACCGTCAATGGCAGCTTGGGAGTCCGTATAAATAGTAACAGTAGAGCCAGCCGGGGTGACGCTTAAAGCAGCATAAATTGCAGCAGCTTCAGCTCTGGTAGAAGAGGCCAGTTTCGTATAGTGCCATGCGTATAGGTAGCAACAGAGTTAAGAAAACCAGCATCGGGAATTATTTGGACCCAAGGACCAACCCATCGAGACATCAGGTGTTCAAGGTTAATCAAGAACCATCGGTATAATACGATAATGAGAGCCTGACGGGAGGGGAACCAAAGAGGAAGGTAAAAAGTGATCATCCACAAGAGGAGCCCAGCAGGATCATCCTCGACTACAAGGGAAGAAGAAGAAAAAATCGGGCAAAAGATTAAGGCGCCGATAATAAGGAATTACCGTAAGGCTAAGATCGGCCCCAAGTATGAGGGGAAAGGACTTCTGAAGTAGATTGACGAATGCGTTCACAATTTGTAGGCAAATCAAAACCAACAAAGAAATCTTGCAGGTGCATCGAGGTTGACTGGCAGAATATTATGAGCCGATGGAGGAACGGAACATTGCGCGTCACAGCCTGGACATGAACGAAGGCGAATAACATCACCCGGGAGAAGAGAGCAGTCAGATACCAATGAACGATCACACAGGTATCTTCTGGTTGGACGCTGAGTTGTTTGCCAAAAAGGAGGAGCACCGGTTGCCATCAAGCGTGACAAGCCAATGCCAATTCTTTGCGTTATAGTAGCACCAGGGAGTAAGACAGTGGGAGAGACAACAGAAGGTGGGCGTACATACTGATCAGACAACTGATCATGAGAACTGGAACGGTCGTGTGGGTTCTGATATCCAAAATACCATTTATGGGGAAGAGAACGGCCATGCTATCCTCCAGCTGGGCAATATAGGCAGTCCGATAAGCAGCCCAAAAAATGAGATGAGTGCCAGATGGCGCAATTAATTGCGATAAATAATAAAGGTGGCGTTTCCGTAGGACCTTGAGGCAGGCTTTAAAAACATGCGGGCTCATACACGAGTATAAAGGAGTATGGCCAGGAAGAGTAAGGTCCGGAAAAGTTGCAGAGAAACGAGCATGTTGCAGGCAGAAGGGGGTAGAAACTATGGAAGCAATAGTGCACGCGATATAATCACACTTAAAAATAGTCATGTTGGACCAGAAGGACCAATCATCAACCATCAAAGGAGAAATGGGAATCAAAAACCTGAATTGTATCAACATTAATCTATAAACAAATAAACGCTGAATAAAAGGTGTAGAAGAATTAGCCATCAAAAATAAGTTATTAACATGACATTGTATCAAATGAGAAGATAAATTAATTAGGCCCAAAGCTTGGGAAAGATAAAGTATAGGGTTAGGGAGAGAACGGGAAAAATTAGCCTTATGCTTGACGAGTGATCGTACAGATCGTGTAGCAGCATAACAATCCGACGCTGAAAGGTGGGTGACTTGCATACGATACTCGAGTTTAGGAATGAGCACCGAGTTATAGAAGTAAACCACTTGTTTAGCGGAGAGCTTGGCAGGGCGAAGAGTAGCGGCGAAGGAATTACATTTACTAGCGATTTGTTTTTTAACAAAATCGCGAGAGCCTTTGATATTAAACCATACCCCTAAAAAACGAAAGGAAGAAGTAATAGAAAGAGGAGTAACAGAAATAGAAGGAATATCGTTCAAAGATGATAAGGACAGGTGAAATTCCACAGGGAGAATAGCGGAGGTAGTGGTTAAAGGCAAGGAATTTGATATCAAGACATATTTCTGATGGTTAGCAGAAGTATTATTCAACGAGTAAAATTCTTCTGTGATTGATAACATATGCTCCAGCCCAGCCTTCGATGAAGAAATAAGAGTGGAATCATCCATAAAGACCAGGTTGTTAATAGAAATAGCAGGAACAGAGTCCGTATCAGTAGAAAGTAATGATGGGGACCGTAAAATATAAGGATCCATCATCTCAGATTTCAAAACAGTCAGAAGAGGATCAATATAGATAACCCATAAAAGTAGGGAAATCACTTCGCCTTGGTCTATGCCGATGCGAACCCGGTATGAAGAAGTCTCACCGTGAGCAGTAAACACCCAATTTGAACGATTCATGAAAAGGGATAAGATAAGCATAATAGCAGACGCAGGTAGACGTATGCGTTCCAGAGCGAATTTCAACATAGTAAGGTTGACAGAATCAAATGCCTTGGAGATGTCTTGCGATAAAATCCAGAGAGGGGAATCGGTGTGATTGGCATCATGAATGATGGACTCAAGAGTGATAATTGGATCACGGCAAGTACCTCCTGGTAGCCCCGCAAAGTTGCCACCTTTAAGAACATTGTGGGCAGCCAGAATGGCAGACAAGCGGTTGTAAAAAAGCTTAACAAAGGATTTCCGGATGACTTCCAGAAGCGTGATAGGACGGGTATTTATCAATTGGCATCGCCATTCATGCGGCTTGGGGATGGGGAAAACCATAGCTTGTCGCCAAAGATCAGGAATGTCAGCAAAAGCAAAACATTTACAGATCAGGGTCAATAGTAAGGAATTGGCAGTAGGTCCCAAATGTTTGAGCATTTCATAGGTGATCATGGAAGGGCCAGGAGCTTTGCCATTGGGCATAGAGGAAACTGAAGAAAGCCATTCCTCTAAGGAAGGGGGAGACAATAGAGAACTATAGATGTCAGGAGAAACTGAGTCCATGGGTGAATATTCAGAGCGCCATCGATCAGGCAAAGCTGATATATGCGAGGGCGGAGAGGATTTGATAGGAACTGCAGTTTGGAAGTGATTAACCACAGCATCAGAAATATCTTTTGGATCCGTCAACAGCTGAGGAGTGGTAGGATGGTCAATAAAGACGCGATCCAGTACAATGCGGTGACGTGAGCGAGAGAGCGCTGAGTTGATAAATGAAGAGATGTCAGTATCAAAATTCTGGTCACGAGATGCAAGGTGAGCCTGGATAGAAGAATCTTGAAATTCTTTTTGTTTCAAGAGATGTAAGCCTCTTAATACTTTAGAGGCATGTGAAAGGGTACGGAATAAAGAATTAAAATTATCCGGCCGACAAGAAAGTAAAGTTGAAGGTAAAGCAGGAATGGAGGAAAAAAAGGATTTATACAAATTAAATATAGAATTTAATCTAATCAAGTAGCCAGACCATTTACGGTCATGGGAGGAGGAAAAGGTATGCGGGTATTTACGTAATAATCTAATAGAGTGAAGAACGCGATTGAGGAAGCGGTAATGCTGTATCAGGGTTTCTAGGTCCTTAGGGAGTTTAGGGGTGTGATCATTACCAACAGTTCGTGCAGGTAGGATAGCATTGGCACCAGCGATAATGTTAGTGTGTAAATATTCACACATACGATTGACGTGCCAGGAGGCAAATACACTGGGAGAAATATTACATAGATTGTCAACATGGGCAGAAAATTCCTCCCATTGCGAGGGGGAAACCGAGTCAAAGGAAAATATGCGACGCGAACGTCGTTGAAGCTGCCGAGCACGTGCTGGCTTGAGAGAAGAAGATAAAAAGGAAAAATCGTAATAGGTAATAACAGGATTATGATCAGAAAAGCTAAGATCACGCACGTCAAAAATGACAGAGGTGAGTAAATATCGCTTAAGAAGGGGACAAGACCAAACATAATCAATACGGGAAATAACATCCGTACGATGATAGGTACCCAAAGTGGAAGAAGAAAAATTGACAGGAGTAAAATCAACGTATCCATTCGTTAAAAGAAAATTAAAAAGACGATGGATACGTTTGGAAGCGATTTGAGGTTGATTAAAAAATAAAGGGTAAAATTGATCTAGGTGCATATTAAAGTCTCCACAAACTGCATGATGAAAACCTAATCGTTTGGCGTCCGACAAGGCAAGAATAAGGAGGTCAATAGTTTCATCGCGCAAGGATTGATCAGAAGTGGGAGGGATATAAACAACAAAAATTTGAAGCTTAACGTTGCCTTTAAAGTAGAGGTCAACAGAAAGCAGTCGTGATGAGAGTAAGGTATAAGTGTGAACGTGGGAAGCCAAAGAATTTTCGATGAAGAGGGAAACACCCCCGGAAGAACGAACATGTTGGGAGGTGTCCAAAGCATAAGAAAAAACAGTATAATTAGAAAGTCGCTTAGACAAAAAATGCACTTGTTTAGGATGGAGGTGAGTGTCAACGACACCACCAAAGGAGATGTGTTTAAGGGAAAAAAAGTCATTTAAAAGCTCGATCTTATTCTGTGAAAACATCTTAAGACCGTTAATGTTAAGAGAGGAAATATTAAATGAATTGCTAGGGGAGAGCGGAAGAGAGGCAGAGGAAAATAAAGAATCTTGTAAGGTAAGGTTATCGATATCTGTGGGGTTGGGGGGATTGCGCACAAAAGAATCGTAATCAAAATTATTGTCCGTCATTATAGCACTATGATAAAATCAGATGGGGATAGTATAAGGAGGAGGACAATTAATTAGAACCAGCTGTGTTAGCTGAGTCCGAGGAAAAGAAAGAAGAAGCGATAGATCCAATAAAACCGCTAATAGAGTTGGCAAGCATATCCAGTTTGTTCTCAATAGCCGAATGCTTCGCATTAATGGCTTGAATTTCATCGTGAGTTTGGGCGGAAGAGGGAGCCATATGAGAGGGAGTAGATAATGAGGAAATATCAGGGATATCAACAGGAGCGGAGATAGGAGCTCTAACTGGTCATGAAGGAATAAAACCAGGAGACAGGGGGTTGAGAGACGTTTGTACGGGCAAAGTCGCGGGTCGAGAGAAGACCTGCTTAACAGTAGAATCAGGTATAGCCGGAGCATCTACGAGCATATCTGAAGTCTGATTGGTGTCTGGGATGTCAGGTGGGGGTAGCAAACCGAGGTGCTGCTCAATACGAGTCATACGTCTATCGTTGAGCTCTAAGGCTGTGATACGATCACGGACGTCAGCCATATCTTGTTGGAGAGATTTCAACAAGGATAAAATATTGGCAGCCTCGTGAGGAGACATAGTAGTAGTAGCTTGACCAGGTGGTGGAAGGGAAGGAGGAGAACGTAAGACCGTAGAAAAAGATACTGAACGGTCACGTTTATCATTGGATTTAAAGCGATCCCGGCGAGAGTTGGTATCAAGTCGGGTGTTAACCAAGGGTTTCTGCGGTTGGGAGGATTGAGAAGTGCCAGGACCTTTTGAGCGCGAGCGTGAACGAGAGCCAGAGCATGAACGCTCTTTAGGTCGGGCAGGTTGGTTGATATTGAAGCGTTCTTTAAGTGCAGCCACTGGGTTTCTACTTCTAGTACGACCTCTATCTTGGCGGCTTGGGCACTGATTGGGGGCACAGCCTAATTTGCCACATCTGTGGCAAAGTTTATTAGTATTATCTGAGAGGTTCCATTGCAATGTATGGCCTCGGAAACCAATGATCTGTTCCATAGCGGCATCCATAGTTTCTTGGGAATTGAACGTGACATAAGCCATCGCTTGGGTTTATAGGAGTTCAGGGAAAGGGGAACGTTAACGGCCTTGGCACCAAGATCTCTAGTGAGAGGAGCCAGGTCAATATCTTTGGTGTTAGGGGGTAGCTGTGTGAGCGTAGCAACGAAGGCTCTGCGTGAGGATTTTTGATCAACTGTATAGTGACACGAGGTCACCTGGAGACAGGTGGAGAAGCAGTAAACGGCCCATTGAGTGCCGAAGCGAGCGATAGAAAGGGCAGAATCGTAAACAACTCTGGCTTGTTGTACTTTGGCGTTTTTCCTGGAGTAAACTCGGCAGGATTGAACGTTACCAAATTTCTTAAAATAAGACATGATATTGTCTTTGGTTAAAAAGAAAGGGATATCAGTAACCTGGATGGCTCGGAGATCCTCATCACTCCGAAGCTATTTAGGATCGTGGGCATGAAATACAAGATCTGGGAACTGTTGATGAGCAGCACCAACACATGCGTCGCGGGCCTCCTTGGATTGGAAATGAATAACGAGACGTTTGGCATCACCAGAACCAGTCATTCTTGCTTTACCGGTGTACGATTCGTACATTTCTAAAAAGGTATTGTTGACGGCATCAATCAATGCTTTATTTGTAAGGAAGTTCTTTAAAGTTTCAGGGGCAGAGTTGGGGGCAGCCGCAGCTTGAAAATCATTTCTCTCAATGGAAAAGGTTGGAGATTGAACAAGGAGTTGTCCCACAGGAGGATCATCATCATTAGCCTTATCGGGCGACGCGTTAGGGGGGGATGCAGGAGTCGTTGTTCAAGCATGCATGGACGCGTTGAGTCCATCAGACGTGTTTTCGTTAGGCGCAGAAAGAGCCGCAGCCATATTCGGGTGGGAGGAGAGAGAAGTTGAAGCAGTATTGTTTTCTTTAGGGGAAGAAGTCAAAACTTCAACACCAGCGTCAGCCGCTGTGTCGGCGACGCTATCTTCATCCATAGCTTGTTCGGAGATAGTTCTAGAGCGTTTTTGTTGGACAGTGTTCTCACCGTCAGAACCAGAGTTATCAGAGTTATTATTGTTATTTCGTCGTTCTTGGCGGCTGGCCTTCCTACTATTAGGATTAAAGGAGCCACGGCCTCGTCTAGCAATGTTGTTAGGCATGTTCGAGGACTTTTGGATAGGGAAAACTATAAGTTTTAATGAAAAAGTGTTAGCCAAAAAAATGGACAGAGTGATCAGCGGAAAAAGGTGCGCAGATCGTTAGAATTTAAATTCAAGGCAAACGCGGCATAGTAGCCCTTATCTTTATTAATCATTATTAACTTGATACAATTTACATAATATAAAAAGAAACAAAGAAAATAAAACTAACTAAAAACAAAACTATATAGTCTCCTAAGTAAAAATAAAGTAATAAAACTAAACTAAAAAGAATAATCGCATTACACTAAATTTCCCTAGATCTTCCCCCTTGATATATTCCAACCAAAGTAGAAGCAACTATGCTAACAGAATAATGGATAACATGCCCACTATAAAAATCGACATCCTATCCTGCAAAAGCTGTTATTAAGTAGCACCGTTAGACGACCCATAAAACCCGACAAATGTTTAAACCATGGCAAACCTTGAGTCATCGAGTTCTTAATCCAATCAACTTCGGAGTCACGTGAAGTCACGAGATGGGTCGGAGGAGGTAAAGAGGAGTAAGGCACATACGAAGTGGCAGGCAAATTAGACGGCCGAGGAGTAGTTTTCAATTTGAGAGTAATGTTCATCGCGTCTTCCCATTTACTTTTGTCGTAAGTACGGGGAGCCCAAATGCGTTTCCTGAGTTTCTGGATAAAATTATTGTGTATCGCAGCTACGACCTTCATAGCAGATGGCCTGGGAATAGATAATTCAACAAATAAGTCTATAAACATGGCAGGTAAACAACCCCGGATGAGCGCGTAGGAGGACCAGTTAGAAGAAGAAATGGTCCAACAAGAGAGAGAAGAAAGTTTTCGGAGCAAGGGTGTAGGATCCTGATTAGCCAATTCACCAGCCTCACGAAGCTTGGAGAATAAGTGATTTTGATAAGATTGCAATATCTGATGCATGACAGATCGGCGTTTAGAGCAGAGGATCAAATGCATCAAGTCTTCCATGCGATCACGACACGAACGGCAAGTAAGAAGGTCAATATAAAGATCTGAGCGGGTGACTTTTAACTTTTCCAGTAGAGGCAACTCATCGAGGAAGAGTTTAAACTTGAAAGAGTAATGTCTTGCGGCGTGAGAAGCCTGGAAGGAAGCATCATGAGCCGGGGAAAAATTAAGAGTAAACCAGGTAAGTTCCCAGTCCACTACATAGTCGTCGCTGTCAAACAGGCAATATACAAATTGAAAACGTTTGAGAGATAGAAGGTCCTTCAAAAAGGTGGCCTGGAAGTGGAGCTTGAAGAGCCGCCTGGGATTAGATTCACAAACCACATTGTCATACACCAGACGGACAGGATGGGAGGAAGTGTAAGCGTCCACGGGCAAAAGAGGAGCCGTATCAGAGTGATGAGCGGAATTCGCAAGAGAATCAGCAAATTCGTTCCAGTAGTTGCCATCATGACCTTTGACTTTGACGGGAAAGACCGCGAGACTTTTAGAATGAACAAGTCGCTCAATAGAAGCCCACAGCTCGAAGTTAGTAGTTTTGTAAAACAGACGACTGTTAGAGTAGGAAGAAGATGCACATAGTCGCAAACCATCAATGGCAGCTTGAGAGTCCGTGTAAATAGTAACAGTAGAACCAGCCGGAGTGACGCTTAAAGCAGCGTAAATTGCAGCAGCTTCAGCTCTGGTAGAGGAAGGCCAGTTCCGTATAGTACCGTGCGCATATGTAGCAACAGAGTTAAGATATCCAGCGTCGGGGATTATTTGAACCCAAGACCAACCCATCGAGACTTCAGGTGCTCCGAGGTTAATCAAAGAACCATCGGTATAATAACGATAGTGAGAGCCTGACGGGAGAGGAACTGATGAAGAAAATGAAGAGTGATTATCTAAAAAGGGAGACACGAAAAGATCATCCGCAATAATAGAGGAAGAAGAGGAAAAATCTGGCAAAAGATCAAGACGCCGATAATAAGGAATAACTGTGAGACTAAGATCAGCCCAAGTATGAGGAGAAATGACTTCCAAAGTAGATTGACGAATGCGTTCACAATTTGTAGGCAAAATCATGGATCGCAACAAAGAAATCTTGAAGGTACAGCGAGGCGGGACGGCAGAATATTTACTAGCTGAAGGAAACGGAACATGTGCGTTACAGCCTGGACAGGGACGAAGGCGGACAACATCACCTGGGGAAGAGAGACAGTCAGATAGCCAATGGACAATCACACAGGTATCTTTCTTGGGTTGAACGCTAAGTTGTTTGCCGAAGAGAGGAGCACCGGTGCCATCAAGCATGATGAGCCAATGACGATTCTTTTGCGTTGTAGTGGCACCGGGGAGTAAAACAATAGAAGAAGTGACAGAAGGAGGGCGTACATACTGATCAAACAACTGATCATGAGAGCCGGGAAGGGTCGTATGAGCCTTGATGTCCAAGTACCATTTATGAGGGAGGGAACGGCCACGCTTATCCTCAAGTTGGGCAATATAAGCAGTGCGATAAGCTGTCCAGGAAATGAGATGAGAGCCAGAAGGCGCAATTAATTGCGATAAGTAAAAGAGGCGGCGTTTCCGGAGGACCTTGAGGCAAGCTTTAAAAACCTGTGGGCTCATACACGAGTATAAAGGAGTATGGCCAGGAAGAGTAAGGTCCGGGAACGTTGAAGAGAACTGAGCATGTTGCAAGCGGAAGGGGGTAGAAACCATGGAGGCAATAGTGCACGCGATATAATCACACTTAAAAATATTCATATTGGACCATAAGGACCAGTCATCAACAGACAAAGGAGAAATAGGGATCAAAAACCCAAATTGAATCAACATTAATCTATAAATAAATAAACACTGAATAAAAGGTGTAGAAGAATTAGCCATCAAAAATAAATTATTAACATGACATTGTATCAAATGAGAAGATAAATTAATTAGTCCCAAAGCTTGGGAGAGATAAAGTATGGGATTGGGGAGAGAGCGTGAAAAGTTAGCCTTATGCTTGACGAGAGAGCGAACGGATCGTGTAGCAGCATAACAATCTGAGGCTGAAAGGTGGGTAACTTGCATACGGTACTCGAGTTTAGGAATGAGCACCGAATTGTAAAGGTAAACCACTTGCTTAGCAGAGAGCTTGGCCGGGCGAAGAGTGGCGGCAAAGGAATTACATTCATTGGCGATTTGTTTCTTAACAAAATCACGAGAGCCTTTGATGTTAAACCATACTCCTAAAAAACGAAAAGAAGAAGTAATAGAAAGAGGAGTAACGGAAATAGAAGGAATAGCGTTCAAGGACGATAAGGATAGGCTAAATTCCACAGGAGAAATAGTGGACGTAGTGGTTAAAGGCAGTGAATTTGATATTAAGACATATTTCTGATGGTTGGCAGAAGTATTATTCAACGAATAGAATTCTTCGGTGATTGATAGCATATGTTCCAGTCCAGCTTTCGATGAAGAAATAAGAGTGGAATCATCCATAAAGACCAGATTGTTGATAGAAATATCAGGAATAGAGACCGTGTTATCGAAAAGTAAGGATGGGGATCGTAATACATAAGGATCCAACATCTCAGATTTCAAAACAGTCAGGAGAGGATCGATGTAGATGACCCATAAGAGCGGGGAAATCACTTCACCTTGGTCGATACCGATGCGAACCCGGTAGGAGGAAGTCTCACCGTGGGCAGTAAACACCCGATTTGAACGGTTCATGAAAAGAGATAAGATAAGCGTGATGGCGGTCGCAGGTAAACAAATGCGTTCCAGAGCGAATTTCAGCATAGTCAAATTGACAGAATCGAAGGCTTTGGAGATGTCTTGCGATAAGATCCAGAGAGGAGAATTGGTGTGATTGGCATCATGAATGATGGACTCAAGAGTGATGATAGGGTCACGACAGGTACCTCCTGGCAGTCTCGCAAAATTGCCCCCTTTAAGAACATTGTGGGCAGTTAGAACAGTAGACAATCGGTTGTAAAGGAGCTTGACAAAAGATTTCCGGATAACTTCCAGAAGTGTGATGGGACGGGTATTTTTTAATTGGCATCGCCATTCATGCGGCTTGGGGATGGGAAAAACCATAGCTTGCCGCCAAAGATCAGGAATGTCAGCGGAAGCAAAACATTTACAGATCAGAATCAAAAGTAAGGAATTGGCGGTAGGTCCCAAATGTTTGAGCATTTCATAGGTAATCATGGAAGGGCTGGGAGCTTTGCCATTGGGCATAGAAGAAACAGTAGAAAGCCATTCCTCTAAGGAAGGGGGAGACAATAAGGAACTATAAATCTCAGGAGAGACGGAGTCCATGGGCAAATACGCGGAGCGCCATCGATCAGGCAGAGCTGATATATGCGAGGGTGGGGAGGATTTGATAGGAACAGCATTTTGAAAATGTTTAACCACAGCATCAGAAATGTCCTTTGGATCCGTTAATAATTGAGGAGTGGTCGGGTGATCAACAAAGACACGATCCAACACGATGCGACGACGTGAGCGAGATAGCGCTGAGTTGATAAATGAAGAAATGTCAGTATCAAAATATTGATCACGAGATGCAAGGTGAGCCTTGATAGAAGAATCCTGAAACTCTTTTTCTTTCAAAAGATGTAAGCCTCTTAACAATTTAGAGGCATGTGAAAGGGTACAGAATAAAGAATTAAAATTATCCGTCCGACAAGAAAGTAAAGTTGAAGGTAAAACAGGGACGGAGGTAAAGGTGGATTTATACAAATTAAATATATTATTTAAGCGAATCAAATAGCCAGACCATTTACGGCCATGAGAAGAAGAAAGGGTGTGCGGGTATTTGCGTAAAATTCTAACAGAGTGAAGAACACGATTAAGGAAACGATAATGCTGTATTAGGGTTTCTAAATCTTTGGGGAGTTTTGGGGTATGGTCATTACCAACAGTTCGTGCGGGTAGGATAGCATTGGCACCGGCAATAATGTTAGTGTGTAAATATTCACACATACGATTAACGTGCCAAGAAGTAAACACAACGGGAGAAACATTACATAGATTGTCAATATGAGCAGAAAAGTCCTCCCATTGCGAGGGGGTAACTGAATCAAAGGATAATATACGACGAGAACGTCGTTGAAGCTGCCGAGCACGTGCTGGCTTGAGAGAAGAAGATAAAAAGGAAGAATCATAATAAGTAACAACAGGATTATGATCAGAAAGGCTAAGGTCACGCACGTCAAAAATGACAGAGGTGAGTAAAAATCGCTTAAGGAGGGGACAAGACCAGACATAATCAATGCGGGAAATAATATCCGCACGGTGAAAGGTGCCCAAAGAAGTAGAAGAAAAGTTAACAGGGGTAAAATCAACATATCCATTTGATAAAAGAAAATTAAAAAGACGATGGATACGCTTGGAGGCGATTTGAGGTTGATTAAAAAATATAGGGTAGAACTGATCCAGGTGCATATTAAAATCGCCACAAACAGCGTAGTGAAAACCTAGTCGTTTAGCGTCCGACAAGGCGAGAATAAGGAGGTCAATAGTTTCGTCTCGCAAGGATTGATCAGAAGTGGGAGGAATATAAACAACAAAAATTCGAAGCTTGATGTTTCCTTTAAAGTATAGGTCAACAGAGAGCAAGCGTGAGGAAAGTGAGGTATAAGTGTGAACATGAGAAGCCAAAGAATTTTCAACAAAAAGGGAAACACCCCCGGAAGAGCGAACATGTTGGGAGGTATCCAAAACAGAAGAAAAAACAGTATAATTAGAAAGTCTTTTTGACAAAAAATGCATTTGTTTAGGATGTAAGTGAGTGTCAACGACACCACCAAAAGAGATGTGTTTGAGTAAAAAGAAATCGTTTAATAACTCGATCTTATTCTGTGAAAACATCTTAAGACCGTTAATGTTGAGAGAAGAAATATTAAAGGAATTACAAGGGGAGAGCGAAGGGGAAACAGAAGAAAATAAAGAATCTTGTAGGGTAAGGTCATCAATGTCTATGGGGTTGGGGTGATTACGTACAAAAGAATCGTAATTAAAATTATTGTCCGTCATTATAGCACTATGATAAAATCAGACGGGGAAGGTATGAGAAGGTGAAATTAATTAAAATCAGCTTTACTAGCCGAGTTCGAGGAAGATGAAGAGGAAGCAATGGATCCAATGAAACCGCTAATAGAGTTGGCAAGCATATCCAATTTGTTTTCAATGGCTGAATGCTTCGCATTAATAGCTTGAATTTCGTCGTGAGTTTGGGTAGAGGGGGGAGTCATATGAGAAGTAGAAGACAATGAGGAAATATCAGGGATATCAACAGGAGCGGAGATGGGAGCTCTAACTGGTCGCGAAGGAACGAAACCAGGAGATAAGGGGTTGAGAGTCGTTTGTACGGGCGAAGCAGCGGGATGAGGAGAGACCTGCTTAACAGTAGGAGCAGGTATAGCCGGCGCGTCTATGAACATCGCAGAAGTCTGACTATCGGTTGGGATGTCAGGCGGGGGTAGCAAACCAAGATGTTGCTCGATACGACTCATACGTCTATCGTTAAGTTCTAAGGCTGTGATACGATCCCGAACGTCAGCCATGTCTTGTTAGAGAGATTTCAACAAGGATAAAATATTAGCAGCCTCGTGAGGGGACATAGTAGTAGTTTGATTGGGTGTTGAGAGAGGAGGGGGAGAACGTACGACCGTAGAAAAAGATACTGAACGGTCACGTTTATCATTGGATTTGGAGCGGTCCCAGCGAGAATTGTTATCAAGTCGGGTGTTAGCCAAGGGTTTTTGAGGTTGGGAGGATTGAGAGTTACCAGGACCTTTTAATCGCAAGCGCGAACGAGAACCTGAGCGTGAACGCTCTTTAGTTCTGGTAGGTTGGTTGATATTGAATCGTTCTTTAAGTGCAGCCACCGGGTTCCTTCCTCTAGAACGACCTCGATCTTGGCGGCTCGGGCACTGAGAGGGGGCACAGCCTAATTTACCACATCTGTGGCAAAGTTTATTGGTATTGTCAGGGAGGTTCCATTGTAATGTTTGGCCTCGGAAACCAATGATTTGTTCCATAGCGGCATCCATGGTTTCTTGAGAATTGAAAGTGACATAAGCCCAACGTTTGGGTTTATAGGAATTTAGGGAAAGGGGAACGTTGACAGCCTTTGCACCAAGATCTCTTGTGAGGGGAGCCAGGTCGATATCCTTGGTGTTAGGAGGTAATTGCGTAAGCGTAGCAACAAAGGCTCGGCGGGAGGATTTCTGATCGACTGTGTAATGACACGGAGTCACTCGAAGGCAGGTGGAGAAGCAGTAAACGGCCCATTGGGTGTCAAAGCGAGTAATAGAAGTGGCAGAATCGTAAACAATTCTGGCTTGTTGCACTTTGGCATTTTTCCTGGAGTAAACTCGACAGGATTGAATGTTACCAAATTTTTTGAAATAAGACATGATATTATCTTTAGTTAGGAAGAAAGGAATATCAGTAACTTGGATGGCTCGGAGGTCTTCATCACTCCGGAGCTGCTTAGGATCGTGGGCATGAAATACAAGATCCGGGAACTGTTGGTGAGCAGCACCAACGCAGGCATCACGGGCCTCCTTGGATTGGAAATGAATAACGAGGCGTTTGGCATCACCAGAACCAGTCATTCGAGCTTTACCAGTGTACGATTCGTACATTTCTAAAAAGGTATTGTTGACAGCATCAATCAAGGCCTTATTGGTATGGAAGTTTTTTAAAGTTTCAGGGGCTGAGTTGGGGGCAGCCGCAGCTTGAAAATCATTTCTGTCGATAGAAAAGGTTGGAGATTGAACAAGGAATTGATCAGCCGGAGGATCAATTTCAGTAGCCATATCAGGCGACGCGTTAAGGGGGGATGCAGGAGTCGTTGTTCTAGCATGCATGGACGCGTTGAGTCCATCAGACGCGTTATCGTTAGGCGCAGAAAGAGCCGCAGCCATATTCGGATGGGAGGAGAGAGAAGTCGAAGCAGTATTATTTTCTTTAGGAGGAGAAGAGGGAACTTCTACTTCAACGTCAGCCGCTGGGCCGGCAACGTAGTCTTCATCCATAGTGTTGTCAGAGGTGGTTCGAGTACGTTTTTGCTGAACGGTGTTCTCACCGTCAGAACCAGAGTTATCAGAGTTATTATTGTTATTTCTGCGTTCTTGGCGGCTGGCCTTCCTACTATTAGGATTAAAGGAGCCGCGGCCTCGTCTAGCAACGTTATTAGGCATATTCGAGGACTTTTGGATAGGAAAAACTATAAGTTTTTATGAAAAAGTGTTAGCTAAAAAAATGGACAGAGTGATCAGCAGAATTTAAATTCAAATTAACCAATCCATTTAATTGAATCAGAATAAATAGAATATTTTGAACGAGGGTTTCTGGGCAACAGTGCAGCCAAAAGTGGAGGAACCTCGTCAGGGATTACCATGTAAGTAAATAAATAAAATTACATTCATATAAATTAAATGTATTTATCGAATATTCAACTGATTTTGATATTTAGAACTATGTCCTTTATCGTAATGGTAACCCTGGGCGGCGGCTGTGGACGCGTACCGGCCAAAGATATTATCGTGAATTTAGAACGAGATTTTGGGAGAGGCCGGGTAATTATACTATAATAAAATTTATAATTAATATTTACGTTCATGTTTTAAATTTGATAAATTTGATCAATTTTAGTCACGCGTGATGATCGTAGGACAAGGAGAAACTTACCTACGTATCGTAGAAGATAATTATTTTTATTTTTTTATTATTTATTAAGTGAGTAGCTAGGCCCAGTCCATACCAAATATCGGCTGGAGACTCACGTTTTTTTTGGGCTGTGACTGATACTGATGTCCACGCCGTACAGCCTGGGTACTATTTTATAAAATAGTAGCGAACAAGTATCAAATGTGTATTTTTTTATTAAGTTATAATAAAAATTAGAATTTACTTTAATTTTAACATAAAAATTGTAAATAATAAAAAATTCGTAAATAAAAATAAATTTGTTTTCCCAAACTTAAAAAAAAAGGTGTTTATATAAAAGAAAAGGTGTTTATATTATTTTTGATTATTCAATAGTATCACATGCCCCTTGTATACGTTCTACTGCATACGCAGCTTTAACGATCGAATAGTAATATTAAATTTTCGAAATATTTTAACCGTAATATTACGCAAGTTTACAGTCTCGTAAATTTTCGAAATATTTTAACCGTAATATTACACAGGTTTACAATCTCATAAATTTTTGAAATATTTTAACCGTAATATTACGCAGGTTTACAGTCTCGTAAATTTTCAAAATATTTTAACCGTAATATTACGCAGGTTTACAGTCTCGTAAATTTTCGAAATATTTTAACCGTAATATTACGCAGGTTTACAGTCTCGTAAATTTTCGAAATATTTTAACCGTAATATTACGCAGGTTTACAGTCTCGTAAATTTTCGAAATATTTTAACCGTAATATTACGCAGGTTTACAGTCTCGTAAATTTTCGAAATATTTTAACCGTAATATTACGCAGGTTTACAGTCTCGTAAATTTTCGAAATATTTTAACCGTAATATTACGCAGGTTTACAATTTCGTAAATTTGCAGAATATTTTGACCGTAATATTGCGTAAATCTTATGATATTGAAAACTTGCGTAATATTTTGACCGTAATATCACATAAATCTTACAAAATTGTAAACTTATGTAATATTTCGAAATTTTTTGAAATATTATGCCATAAACTTTCGTAAACTTACAAAATCGTAAACTTACGCAATTTTTCGCCCTATAAAATTTCCTGATGTTGTTAGTATTACGACACAAAGTAACAGAGGTAAAAAGAAAACGAAAATAATTAGTATTAATAAACAAATATTTCTATACCTGCAAAGAATAAACTAAAAATAAAAGAAAGAGGAGACAAAATAAAAAATAAACATGTTGTTAGTATTAAGTAAAAGGAGTAAAAAAAACATAATTAGTATTGTTAGTATCGATCGTTAGTATTAAAGTACAAGTAAAAAGAAATAAAGGAAACATGTATATTATTGTCAGTATTACGATACAAAGTAAAAAAGAAGTAAAAAATAATGAAATAATTATTATTAATAAACAAATATTTCTATACCTGCAAAGCAATAAATTATGAAATATATGTAAATATTCTGTATATAATTAAAAAATATTGAACAAAAGGATAAAGAAATAATAAAAAGAAGAGAAAAATATTGAACAAAAAAATAAAGAAATAAAGAGACAAAAAATAAATAGGACAAAAAACACGTGCAGATTAAATCACATGTAAGGATCAGCCTAATTTTGATTGGCCAGAAAATACGATACTGTATGCACAATCATATCATGCAGATTTATTTATTTAATTATCAACAACGCGGGCGTGACATAAATAAATCGTGACTGAAACTTGTGTTCAATTTGTGTTCAATTTGTGTTGATAATTCTGGTAAAAAATTATTAATTTTGGCCAAATTTGTGTTGAATTTGTTAAATTTGTGTTGAATTTGTGTTGAATTTGTGTTGCGTAATTTTTTATTTATCACAAGGGGATGATATTTAGTAATTGCATGTACGATGTACAAGATTTTTTTTTATGATTTTTTTAAGAAATGTACGCAAAATATTTAATCAGAATATAATTATTTTTAATTAAATTGATTAAAAAAAATTAATTTTTTTAAGAAATGTATGCGAAATATTTAAAATTCAATAGAATGTGCTAATAATAAATTGTTTTATTTTTAAATATGATATATTGATATTTATATTTAAAACAATTAAACATGTACATGATTTAATTAATATGTTTAATGATGAAAAGTGTAATAAATTAAATTTAATTGAAACGAGAAATAAAATCAAACCAAAGAGGTATTGTTCAAATTTTATTTAAAGTGACATTTTACGACTTTCTTTCAAATTTTTACTCATCCCAAAATCAAATTATAAAAATCAAATCTAAACTAATAATGCCTCGCCACACACGTTCACGTCGTTCCCACTATAACGTCCATTGGAACTGGGCTATGATGGATGAACTTGTTGACATACGCCGAGACAGAAACCGCGCCTACCACAATATTAATGGTAGAAGCCGCTATGATTTTTGGGACTCTGTTGCCAATAGGTTCATATGACTAATATCTATAATTTCTTTAAGAAAGAATTTAAATTCAAGGCGAACGCGGCATAGTAGCCAATATCTTTATTAATCATTATTTAATCGATACAATTTATAATTATAAAAAGAAAACAAAAAAAATAAAAACTAACTAAAAATAAAACTATATAGTCTCCTAAGTAAAAATAAAGTAATAAAATTAATCTAAAAGAATAATCGCATTACACTAAATTTCCCTAGATCTTCCCCCTTGATATATTCCAACCAAAGTAGAAGCAACTATGCTAACATAATAACGGATAACACGCCCACTATAAAAATCGACATCCCATCCTGCAAAAGCTGTTATTAAGTAGCACCGTTAGATGACCCATAAAACCCGACAGATGTTTAAACCACGGCAAACCTTGTATCATCGAGTTCTTGATCCAATCAACTTCGGAGTCACGTAAAGTCACGAGATGGGTCGGAGGAGGTAAAGAAGAGAAAGGCACATATGAAGTGGCAGGCAAATTAGACGGCCGAGGAGTAGTTTTCAATTTAAGAGTAATGTTCATTGCGTCTTCCCATTTACTTTTATCATAAGAACGGGGAACCCAAATACGTTTCTTAAGTTTCTGGATGAAATTGTTGTGAATCGCAGCTACGACCTTCATAGCAGACGGCCTGGGAATAGATAGTTCAACAAATAAATCAATAAACATGGCAGGTAAACAACCCCAGATGAGCGCGTAAGAGGACCAGTTAGAAGAAGAAATGGTCCAACAAAAAAGAGAAGAGAGCTTCCGGAGCAAAGGTGTAGGATCTTGGTCAGCCAATTCACTGGCTTCACGAAGCTTAAAGAATAAATGATTTTGATAGGATTGTAAAATTCGATGCATAACTGATCGTCGTTTAGAGCAGAGGATCAAGTGCATCAGGTCTTCCATACGATCATGACAAGAACGGCATGTGAGAAGATCGATATAGAGATCAGAGCGGGTGACTTTTAACTTTTCTAGGAGAGGCAAATCATCGAGGAAGAGTTTAAACTTGAAAGTGTAATGACGCGCGGCGTGAAAGGCCTGAAAAGAAGCATCATGATCTGGAGAGAAATTAAGAGTAAACCAGGTAAGTTCCCAGTCAACTATATAGTCGTCGCTATCAGACAAACAAGAAACAAATTGAAAACGTTTGAGAGATAAAAGGTCCTTCAAAAGGTGGCCTGAAAGTGGAGCTTGATGAGCCGCCTGGGATTGGATTCACAAATCATATTGTCATACACCAGGCGAACAGAGTGCGAGGAAGTGTAAGCGTCTACGGGCAAAAGAGAAGCCGTATCGGAGTGGTGAGCGGAATTCGCGAGAGAATCAGCAAATTCGTTCCAGTAATTGCCATCATGACCTTTGACCTTGATAGGAGAAATCACGAGACGTGTGGTATGGATAAGGCGCTCAATAGAAGCCCACAGCTTGAAGTTGGTAGTTTTGTAAAATAGACGACTATTAGAATAGGAAGAAGATGCACACAGTCTCAAACCATCAATGGCAGCTTGGGAGTCCGTGTAAATGGTAACAGTAGAGTCAGCCGGGGTGACGCTTAAAGCAGCGTAAATTGCAGCAGCTTCAGCTCTGGTAGAAGAGGGCCAATTTTGTATAGTGCCATGTGTATATGCAGCAACAGAGTTGAGATATCCAGCATCAGGAATTAGTTGGACCCACGACCAACCCATCGAGACTTCAGGTGTTCCAAGGTTAATCAAAGAACCATCGGTATAATAACGATAATGAGATCCTGATGGGAGGGGAACAGGTGAAGAAAATAAAAGTTGATCAACCACAAGAGGAGCCACAATAGGAGCATCCTCGACTACAAGGGGAGAAGAAGAAAAATCTGGCATAAGATCAAGGCACCGATAATAAGGAATTACCATGATACTAAGATCGGCCCACGTATAAGGAGAAAGGACTGCCGAAGTAAATTGACGAATACGTTCACAATTTGTAGGCAAAATCATAGATCGCAACAAAGATATTTTGAAGGTGCAGCGAGGCTGGACGGCAGTGTATTTATTAGCCGAAGGAAATGGAACATGCGCATCACAACCTGGACATGGACGAAGGCGAATAACATTACCAGGAGAAGAGAGACAATCAGATATCCAATGAACAATCACACAGGTATCTTTTTTGGGTTGGACGCTAAGCTGTTTGCCGAAGAGAGGAGCACCGTTGCCATCAAGCGTGACTAGCCAATGCCGATTCTTTTGCGTTGTAGTAGCACCAGGAAGTAGGACAATAGAAGAGGTAACGGAAGGAGGGCATACATGAAGCTCAGACAGCTGATCATAAGAGCCAGAAACGGTTGTATTGGCCTGAATGTCCAAATACCATTTATGAGGGAGAGAACGGCCACGCTTATCCTCAAGTTGGGCAATATATGCAGTCCGATAAGCAGTCCAAGAGATGAGATGAGAGCCAGATGGCGCAATTAATTGCGATAAATAATAAAGGCGACGCTTCTGAAGGACCTTGAGACAGGCTTTAAAAACATGCGGGCTCATACACGAGTACAAAAGGGTATGGCCAGGAAGAGTAAGGTCTGGAAATGTTGAAGAGAATTGAGCATGTTGCAAGCGGAAGGGGTAGAAAGCATGGAAGCAAGAGTGCACGTGATATAATCACACTTAAAAATAGTCATGTTGGACCATAAGGACCAATCATCCACCATCAAAAGAGAAATAGGAATCAAAAACCTAAATTGTATCAATATTAATCTATAAATAAATAAACGCTGAATAAAAGGTGTAGAAGAGTTAGCCATCAAGAATAAATTATTAACATGACATTGTATCAAATGAGAAGATAAATTAATCAATCCCAAAGCTTGGGAAAGATAAAGTATAGGGTTGGGGAGAGAACGGGAAAAATTAGCCTTATGCTTGACAAGTGATCGTATAGATCGCGTAGCAGCATAACAATCTGACGCTGAAAGGTGGGTAACTTGCATACGGTACTCGAGTTTAGGAATGAGCACCGAGTTATAGAGATAAACCACTTGTTTAGCGGAGAGCTTGGCCAGGCGAAGAGTAGCGGCGAAGGAATTACATTCACTGGCGATTTGCTTTTTAACAAAATCGCGAGAGCCTTTGATATTAAACCATACCCCTAAAAAGCGAAAGGAAGAAGTAATAGAAAGAGGAGTAACGGAAATAGAAGAAACATCGTTCAAAGACGATAAGAAGAGGCGAAATTCCACAGGGAGAATAGCGGATGTAGTGGTTAAAGGCAACGAATTTGATATCAAGACATATTTCTGATGGTTAGCAGAAGTATTATTCAACGAGTAAAATTCTTCCGTAATTGATAACATATGCTCCAGTCCAGCCTTCGATGAAGAAATAAGAGTAGAATTGTCCATAAAGACCAGGTTGTTAATAAAGATATCAGGGATAGAAACCGTATCATTGGAAATCAATGACGGGGACCGTAAGATGTAAGGATCCAACATCTCATTTTTCAAAACAGTCAGAAGAGGATCGATGTAGATAACCCATAAGAGGGGAGAAATTACTTCGCCTTGGTCAATGCCAATGCGAACCCGGTAGGAAGAAGTCTCACTGTGAGCAGTAAACACCCGATTTGAACGGTTCATAAATAGAGACAAAATAAACGTGATAGCAGACGCAGGTAGACGTATACGTTCCAAAGCGAATTTCAACATAGTGAGATTGACTGAATCGAACGCTTTGGAGATGTCTTGCGATAAAATCCAGAGAGGAGAATGATTGTGATTGGCATCATGAATGATGGACTCGAGGGTGATGATAGGATCACGGCAGGTACCTCCTGGTAGCCCCGCAAAATTGCCTCCTTTAAGAACATTATGGGCAGCAAGGATGGTAGACAAACGGTTATAAAAAAGCTTGACAAGGGCTTTCTGAATAGCTTCCAGAAGCGTGATAGGACGGGTATTCTTCAATTGGCATCGCCATTCATGCGGCTTGGGAATGGAAAAGACCATGGCCTGTCGCCAAAGATCAGGAATATCGGCAGAAGCAAAACATTTGCGGATCAGGATTAAGAGTAAAGAGTTGGCAATAGGTCCCAGATATTTGAGCATTTCGTAGGTAATCATGGAAGGGCTGGGAGCCTTGCCATTGGGCATAGAAGAAACCGTAGAGAGCCATTCTTCCAAGGAAGGGGGAGACAATAATGAACTATAGATATCAGGAGAAACTGAGTCCATGGGTGAATACGCAGAGCGCCATCGATCAGGTAAAGCTGATATATGCGAAGGCGGAGAGGATTTGATAGGAACAGCATTTTGAAAATGATTGACCATAGCATCAGAAATGTCCTGTGGATCCGTCAACAACTGAGGAGTGGTAGGATGATCAATAAAGACGCGATGCAATACGATGCGACGACGTGAGCGAGAAAGCGCTGAGTTAATAAACGAAGAGATGTCAGTATCAAAATTCTGATCGCGAGACGCCAGATGAGCTTTGATAGAAGAATCCTGAAACTCTTTTTCTTTCAAAAGATGTAAGCCTCTTAATAATTTAGAGGCACGTGAAAGAGTATTGAATAAGGAATTAAAATTATCCGTCCGACAAGACAACAAGGTTGAAGGTAAAACAGGGACGGAAGAAAAAATGGATTTATACAAATTAAATATATTATATAATCTGATCAAATAACCAGACCATTTACAGTCGTGAGAGGAAGAGAAGGTATGCGGGTATTTACGTAATAATCTAATAGAGTGAAGAACACGATTGAGAAAACGATAATGCTGGATCAGGGTTTCTAAATCTTTAGGGAGTTTAGGGGTATGGTCATTACCGACAGTGCGTGCAGGTAGAATGGCATTAGCGCCAGCGATAATGTTAGTGTGTAAATATTCACACATACGGTTAACATGCCAAGAGGCAAAAACAATGGGAGAAATGGTACATAGATTGTCAATATGAGCAGAAAAGGCTTCCCACTGTAAGGGAGTAACCGAATCAAAAGAAAATATACGACGAGAACGTCATTGAAGCTGCCGAGCACGTGCTGGCTTAAGAGAAGAAGACAAAAAGGAAAAATCATAATAGGTAATAACAGGATTATGATCAGAAAGGCTAAGGTCACGCACGTCAAAAATGACAGAGGTGAGTAAAAACCGTTTGAGAAGGGGACAAGACCAAACATAATCAATACGGGAAACAACATCCGTACGATGAAAAGTACCCAAAGAGTCAGAAGAAAAATTAATAGGAGTAAAATCAACATATCCATTCGTTAAGAAAAAATTAAAAAGGCAATGGATACGTTTGGAAGCGATTTGAGGTTGGTTAAAAAATAACGGGTAGAATTGATCTAAATGCATATTAAAATCACCACAAATAGCGTGATGGAAACCTAGTCATTTGGCATCCGACAAAGCGCGAATAAGGAGGTCAATAGTTTCATCACGCAAGGATTGATCAGAGGTAGGAGGTATATAAACAACAAAAATACGAAGCTTAACGTTGCCTTTAAAGTACAGGTCAACAGAAAGCAATCGCGATGAATGTGAAGTATAAGTATGAACATGAGAAGCCAAAAAATTTTCAACAAAAAGGGAAACACCCCCAGAAGAACGAACATGTTGGGAGGTATCCAAAACAGAAGAAAAAACAGTATAATTAGTAAGTCGCTTAGATAAGAAATGTACTTGTTTGGGATGTAGATGGGTGTCAACGACACCACCAAAGGAGATATGTTTAAGGGAAAAGAAGTTATTTAATAACTCGATCTTATTCTGTAAAAACATCTTAAGACCATTGATGTTAAGAGAGGAAATATTAAAGGAATTGTAAGGGGAGGGCGATGGAGAGGTAGAAGAAAATAAGGAATCTTGTAAAAAAAGGTTATCTATATCTATGGGGTTGGGGGGATTGCGAACAAAGGAATCGTAATTAAAATTATTGTCCGTCATTAAAGCACTATGATAAACCAGACGGGGAAATGTGAAGGAAGGAGGATAGTTAATTGGAACCAGCTGTACCAGCTGAGTTCGAGGAAGAAGAGGAAGTAATTGAGCCGATGAAACCGCTAATAGAGTTAGCGAGCATGTCTAACTTGTTTTCGATGGCTGAGTGCTTCGCATTAATGGCTTGGATTTCATCGCGGGTCTGGGTGGAGGAAGGAGCTACATGAGAAGCAGAAGACGGGGAGGAGTTAACAGAGAGATCAGTAGAAACGTGAAGGGGAGCTTCGACGGGGTGAGTCGGAGTAAAGGTAGGGGAAAGGTGGTTGAGAGATGTTAGAACAGGTGAGACAGCAGGGCGAGAAGGGACCCGCTCTACGAAAGAATCAGATAAAGCAGGTGCATCTATAAGCATGTCCGAAGTCTGATTAGTGGCAGGAATGTTGGGCGGTGGTGGTGACAAACTGAGGTGTTGTTCAATACGCGTCATACGTCTATCGTTGAGTTCTAAGGCAGTGATATGATCACGGACTTCAGCCATGTCTTGTTGGAGAGATTTCAACAAGGACAAAATATTAGCAGCCTTGTGAGAGGACATAGTAAGAGCTTGATTGGGCTGTGAGGGGGGAGGAGGAGAACATAAGACCGAAGAGAAGGAAACCGAACGGTCCCGTTTATCATTGGATCTTGAGCGATTCTGGCGAGGATTGCTGACAGAGCGGGTATTAGCCAAGGGTTTTTGCGCCTGGGGGGATTGAGAGTTGCCAGGGCCTTGCGAGCGCGAGCGTGAACGAGAACCCGAACGTGAACGCGCTTTAGATCTAGCGGGTTGGTTGATATTGAATCGTTCTTTAAGTGCAGCCACCGGGTTTCTACCCCTAGAGCGACCTCGATCTTGGCGGCTTGGGCACTGATTGGGGGCACAGCCTAATTTACCACATCTGTGGCAAAGTTTATTAGTATTATTTGAGAGGTTCCATTGCAATGTATGGCCTCGGAAACCAATGATCTGTTCCATGGCAGCATCCATGGTTTCTTGGGAATTGAACGTGACATAAGCCCAACGCTTGGATTTATAGGAGTTCAGGGAGAGAGGAACATTGACGGCCTTAGCACCAAGATCTCTAGTGAGGGGAGCTAGATCAATGTCTTTGGTGTTAGGAGGCAATTGTGTGAGTGTAGCAACGAATGCTCTGCGCAAGGATTTTTGATCGACGGTGTAATGACACAGGGTCACCCTGAGACAGGTGGAGAAGCAGTAAACGGCCCATTGGGTGTCAAAGCGAGTAATAGAAAGGGCAGAATCGTAAACAATTCTGGCTTGTTGCACTTTGGCATTTTTCCGGGAGTAAACTCGATAGGATTGAATGTTATCAAATTTCTTGAAATAAGACATAATATTGTCTTTGGATAAGAAGAAAATAATATCAGTAACTTGGATGGCTCGGAGATCCTCATCACTCCGGAGCTGCTTAGGATCGTGGGCATGAAATACAAGGTCTGGGAACTGTTGGTAAGCAGCACCAACACAGGCGTCACGGGCCTCTTTAGATTGGAAATGAATAACGAGGCATTTAGCATCACCGGAACCAGTCATTCTTGCTTTACCAGTGTACGATTCATACGTTTCCAAAAAGGTATTGTTGACGGCATCAATCAAAGCCTTATTTGTAGTGAAGGTTTTTAAAGTATCAGGGGCAGAGTTGGGGGCAGCCGCAGCTTGAAAATCATTTCTGTCGATGGAGAAGGTTGGAGATTGAACAAGGAATTGATCAACTGGAGGATCATCATCAGTAGCCTTATCAGGCGACACGTTAGGGGGGATGCAGGAGTCGTTGTTCTAGCATGCATGGACACGTTGAGTCCATCAGACACGTTATCATTAGGCGCAGAAAGAGCTGCAGCCATATTCGGATAGGAGGAGAGAGAAGTTGAAGCAGTATTATTTTCTTTAGAAGGAGAAGAGGGACCTTCCACTTCAACGTCAGCCACTGGGCCGGTAACAACATCTTCATCCATAGCTTGTTCGGAGATAGTTCTAGAGCATTTTTGCTGGACAGTGTTTTCACCGTCAGAACCAGAGTTATCAGAGTTGTTATTGTTATTTCACCGTTCTTGGCGGCTGGCCTTCCTACTATTAGAATTAAAGGAGCTGCGGCCTCGTCTAGCAACGTTATTAGGCATATTCGAGGACTTTTAGGTAGGAAAAACTATAAGTTTTTATGAAAAAGTGTTAGCTAAAAAAATGGACAGAGTGATCAGCAGAAAAAGGAGCACAGATCGTTCAGAATTTAAATTCAAATTAACCAATCCATTTAATTGAATCAGAATAAATAGAATATT
Organism: Rhizophagus clarus; assembly: GCA_015698045.1. Lineage (NCBI taxonomy): Eukaryota > Fungi > Glomeromycota > Glomeromycetes > Glomerales > Glomeraceae > Rhizophagus > Rhizophagus clarus. Next base: position 245,610 of record BLAL01000063.1, on the reverse strand, counting down.
TCGAACGAGGGTTTCTGGGCAACAGTGCAGCCAAAAGTGGAGGAACCTCGTCAGGGATTACCATGTAAGTAAATAAATAAAATTACATTCATATAAATTAAATGTATTTATCGAATATTCAAACTGATTTTGATATTTAGAACTATGTACTTTATCGTAATGGTAACCCTGGGCGGCGGCTGTAGACGCGTACTGGCCAAAGATATTATCGCGAATTTAGAACGAGATTTTGGGAGAGGCCGGGTAATTATACTATAATAAAATTTATAATTAATATTTACGTTCATGTTTTAAATTTGATAAATTTGATCAATTTTAGTCACGCGTGACGATCGTAGAAGAAGGAGAAACTTACCTACGTATCGTAGAAGATAATTATTTTTATTTTTTTATTTATTAAGTGAGTAGCTAGGCCCAGTCCGTACCAAATATCGGCTGGAGACTCACGTTTTTTTTGGACTGTGACTGATACTGACGTTCACGCTGTACAGCCTAGGTACTATTTTATAAAATAGTAGCGAACAAGTATCAAATGTGTATTTTTTTATTAAGTTATAATAAAAATTAGAATTTACTTTAATTTTAACATAAAAATTGTAAATGATAAAAAATTCGTAAATAAAAATAAATTTGTTTTCCCAAACTTAAAAAAAAAGGTGTTTATATTATTTTTGATTATTTAATAGTATCACATGCCCCTTGTATACATTCTACTGCATACGCAGCTTTAACGTAATATTAAATTTTTGAAATATTTTAACCGTAATATTACGCAGGTTTACAGTCTCGTAAATTTTTGATATATTTTAACCGTAATATTACGCAGGTTTATAATCTCGTAAATTTTTGAAATATTTTAACCGTAATATTACGCAGGTTTACAATCTCGTAAATTTTCGAAATATTTTAACCGTAATATTACGCAGGTTTACAGTCTCGTAAATTTTCGAAATATTTCAACCGTAATATTACGCAGGTTTACAGTTTTGTAAATTTGCAGAATATTTTGACCGTAATATTACGCAGGTTTACAGTTTCGTAAATTTTTGAAATATTTCAACCGTAATATTACGCAGGTTTACAGTCTCGTAAATTTTCGAAATATTTTGACCGTAATATTGCGTAAATCTTACGATATTGAAAACTTGCGTAATATTTTGACCGTAATATTGCATAAATCTTACGATATTGAAAACTTGCGTAATATTTTGACCGTAATATCACATAAATCTTACGAAATTGTAAACTTATGTAATATTTCGAAATTTTTCGAAATATTATGCCATAAACTTTCGTAAACTTACAAAATCGTAAACTTACGCAATTTTTCGCCCTATAAAATTTCCTGATGCCAGTGTGTTAACAAAGATGGTGATCTCCTTTAACTTGAAAACTAAAAATTTGGATAAAAAGATATGTTAACAGGATTTGAGCCCCAGCCTGATTTAAAACTTAAATTCAATATCGTATTTCGATATATTTCCTGGTCTTGAGAACAAATTTGGGGGTTAAAAAAGATTACATAAATTTCGTATATTGGGAAAGTAGCTGGGTAGATACTACACATCTGTATACCTATACAGTGAAATCTGTCCCAGAACCCCCATTTTGTTCTATATCAAGTTTAAGATTTTACTCTTTCAAAAAATTGATAAGGGTTTCTGTATCTCAGTTCTTAATCAAGTAAGAGTCGTATTTAGCTGTTAAGGTGGACATAGTATTACGTTTTTATAGTGATAATAGGCTAAGATAAAAAATAGTATTACTTTCCAGAGTGAGATAAAAATTTATTTCTGTTTAGGAATACTGGCGTTAATATAGATTTTTATATCACACAAGCATTGCATCATTACATATAACCTGTTTCTCATATACGTTTGATAAAATAATATTTTATTTATGAATTTATAAAATAAATCATTACTAGTAGCTGGCTTACAATACATAGAAATTGCGAATATATCGCTATATGATAAGCTTATCTAGCAAGGTATTTAGTAGTTATCACAGGCATGAGGCCTATTACTGGGTTTATATCTCCAGTATACCATACTTGTAGCGAATTAGAAAATATCTTTAGTTTTGTATCATCTGGACCTTCCGTAAACTTCACCATTTCATTCGCAAGAGTAGCAACTTGATTGCTAGATATTTTTTCATCAGAGGTGAGACAATTAGGAGTATTATCTCTATCTTTGTCCAACTCGTCAATTGTTGAGGTATCATATATATTAGTCTTATTATGCACTTTAGCCTTATTAGACATCTTGTTTTTCTAAATAGAAGGTTCATAATAAGAAAACTCGCTATTATACATATTTAATTTAGGATATATATATACCTTAGCAAAGTATTTATAGGTAAATTTTGTGGAAAATTAGCTGAACTTCTACATACTTCTACATGCTTTATATCTTGCTAGAAAAAAGAGCGCTAAGCTGAAGTTAAGGAGGTATGAGGTGTAATTAGTATTGTCAACTGATGCCAAGAGTTCTTTGAAAGCATATGTAAACAGAATCCTCATATCTTTTCACATGTAGATTTACCAAAAAGACACATATTTAGTTTTACGCTAATAGCGATCTCAAAATTGTGAAGTCCTCAGCCTTTCATAGCATATGATTTTGTTGTCATTATTTACTTTTAGAGCTAGCTCTATGTTGCAACTAGACCTCCTTTCACATTTTTCATGTTTGAATAGAGATGTCAGTTAGCATATAGATTATATGTGAAATTAATATGTCATATAGACCTGCCTAATTTATTTATTGTAATATGACTAACACAATAAATTTTTCTGAGCTAATGTCCACTACTTGGAAAAATCATACAATAGTGTATAAGCTGTAAAATGATGTCAAAGTACTAATATTATTATTTAACTGGTGATATTAATAAAATACAACTATACAGAGTGTACTAATTCCCAAATATACTTGAGAGTAATTGTGTCAAATAAATAATTTCAATAAATTAGTGTTTTCGCATAGAATTGCATAAATTACATAATATTGGATATAATCCTTCCAAAACATATACAATGTACTTTTATTAATACATGCGAGATCAATTACATATTCTGCAACCTTACAGATTATTTATTATTTTGTGATCTAATGCATATTATTTTCTCAATTCAGAAATCTTTCCTTTGTCCTTACCATTCTGTTTGATAGAAAAGTAATTATAGGCACTATTCGAAATCTGGTTATATACTCCAAAATTGGAATGTCTTTAGATAATGTAACGTTCTAATTTGGTTAAACTTTTAAAATTTCTTTCTATCCTAATCAATAATGTGAATGATCTCGAGTTTCCTCTTATTGTGAATTTTTATAATCTGATGATGTATGCCAAACTATAGATGCTACCCAAATCCAAAATAATTTGGGATTATGGCAACCCAAATATATAAATCCAAATTAATTTACAAATTACATATATAAATTTTGCAATTTGTACATTTGGGATTTGGGAATTATGGCTGTCAAAATGTACAAATTAATTTGGGATTTGCTTAAAATAATTTGGGTGGCATCTATATGCCAAGCAAAGTTAGAAAGATTATGCTAATAAATTATAAATAAAAAAACAACACAAACATTGCATTGATAATGGTGAGTTATTTGTTAAAATGGAACTAAATAACTAGATTAATATTAGGGATGGCAACAGTCATACATGATTATTAATCAGTTATGACTGGTTATGACTGTAACTAATATTGGTCAGTCAAAGACTTTTAACTAACAATCATTTTGATTGATCATTTGACTAACTATTTAACTGACCATTAACTGACCATTTAGTTAACTTAATCCATTTAATATTTTTTTTAATGAATTTAATTAATAAAAAAGTTGAATAATATTTTTCTGATTAAATCTACTAATAAAAACATTTTTTAGTATTTTACTTTAATTAAATTTATTAAAAAGAAAAAAGTAGTCAGTCAAATGATTGGTTAAACAGTTAAAAAAATGGTTAACCAAAACAGTCAATTGGTTAAAGATCTTTAACTGGTTATGACTAACCAATAACTGACTGTGACCAACCATTGCTTAATACTGGGTTAATAAATAATTTTGCTTAAATTACATTTGGTTGATAATTTTCCCAAAGATTTATTATTAAATTTTCTACTATTTTTACAATAATTCATCAAATGAATTTTAAATCCTTTGATTGTATTATATTGTTAAATATTTTTCATAAAGTATTTCAAAACTTGAAAGATTTTAAATACAGTTAACTTACTATAAGCTGCAATTTGAAAAATAGAAGAGATCCCATAGGTATTAAATTAATGCTGAATAATTATTTTTCAAAGAAGGATCAAAATCATTTGAATTTTATGAGTTTAATATAAGCAAGATATTAAACAAAATTAGAAATATAAAAGAAAATGAAATTAAGGTAAATTATAATAAATCTTATAATTACGGTATTTCTCAAAACCTAGTGAATATATTAAAGATAGATAGTTTCTTTTATATTTATCTATTGTATTTAACAATTTGACAAGTTTGGTTGTATGACATTATCTTTCTATCATTTTAAGAATAATGATCCTAGGAGCTTTCTCCAAGATAGTTGTGGTACAGTTTCTAAATTTATACTTGGATATTTTGTTTGATTTGTAAGTTTCTATAACCACTTCTTTGAACCATCATAAAATGCTTATTATCAACTTCAATCCTCAATATCAGTCATCAGATATAAAAATTTTTCATTCATTCTAACGATTTTTTAATCTTTCATTTTCTTCTGGTCTTGCCCTTGAATTTACTAAAAAAATTACATACTTTTTTTTTAACTTAAAATAAAATATGAACTGCTCATTTAATTAATTGATTACTTACTCATCTTTACAGCTTTTTCTAAAATATCCAAACCTTTTAAAGGAGCCACAATCAAGCTCTCTAAACAATACTGCTACTAAATTATTACGTTCTTGTAAATTCCTAGAAGCAACTAATGCTTCTCTATAATATACATAGTTAAAGATAAAATGGTATTACAAATACGACTGATATTCAAATCAAAAGGACAATCAACCTTACTTTAAAGTGATTTTCGAAAGCGATAATTCATATTTATTACGAGTGTCAAATTCCTTTATTCCTTTTCTCTATCTTTGCTCCATAAAGAGGGCCATTGCATACTGTATATCTTCAACGACTGTACCTTTAAGGGAAATTACACGTCAATAAGTATTGACGATATGAATATGTTGTTAAAAAGTGTTGATTAAACATGTAATACTTTTGGTGGCTTTGATAAGGAGAAAACCTGATTACCTCGTCTTCTTCAGCCCGGGTAACTTTTTTACACTTATTTCCCTTTCCGGCATTTTTACAACTGTATTTTATTGATTATCGTTATCGTATAATACGTTAATCCGCGTGATTTTCGGAATAACGCCTTAAGGCTTAACCGACTCCATAATTTATGATTCAGGATTAAAAAAAACCTTAATTTGTTTCCTCAATAAATGGTGATTTAAATTTTAAAAAAAAAAAAAATAAAAAAAATAAAAATGCCAAATAAAATTTCCAAGGTCTTTTATGGAACATTGATTCATTCATTATCTCTTACCAATCTTGAAATCCTACATAATACTTTATTAGGAATAGATATTTCTGGAAAGATAGCTTTCTTAGAAAAAAATGTTTTAGACGAAAAAACTTTGAACGATATTATTTCTCAATGGGAATTTCCTGAACAAGAAGTTATTAAATTGAGTAAAAGACAATTCCTTATGCCTGGATTTGTTGATACTCATACACATGCACCACAATATCCAAACGCAGGAACTGGTATGGATTTACCACTACTTGATTGGTTAAACAAATATACTTTTCCACTTGAACAATCATATTCATCATTATCGTTTGCTGAGAAAGTGTATCCAATAGTAGTAAATAATTTATTACGTAGTGGAACGACAACGGCTGTTTATTTTGCAACAATTCATCTTGAGTCAAGCAAATATTTAGCCAGATTAGTTAAGGAAAAAGGACAGAGAGGGTTCATTGGAAAAGTTAATATGGATCGTAATTCACCAGATAATTATATCGAATCATTAGATAATAGTGTTAAATCGACTGAAGAATTTATAAAATATGTGTTAAATTTAGAAAAAGAGGAAGGAAAAGAAAATGAAACGAGACTCGTTTACCCAATAATTACACCAAGATTTGCAATTAGTTGTACATCGCAACTTATGGATTCACTTGGATTATTAGCAAAAAAATATGATATGCCAATTCAATCACATTTATCGGAAAATATATCAGAAATAAAATTTATTTCAGAGTTATTTCCACATCTACCAGATTATACAACAGTATACGATCATCATGGATTGTTAAATGAAAGAACGATTATGGCTCATGGAATACATTTGTCATCAAAAGAGCTTAAATTAATTAAAGAACGTAATATTGGTATATCACATTGTCCTACATCAAATTTTGCTATATGTTCAGGAATATGTAACGTTAGACAATTATTAGATGAAGGTATTAAAGTTGGTTTGGGTACTGATTTAAGTGGTGGTTATTCAAAATCTATTTTAAATGCTATTAGAAATGCAAACATAGCAAGTCGCGTTGTATTTATGACTTCTTCAAAAGTTGATGATAAGCCTTTGAATAAATCTTCTCCACACCTTACTTTGCCTGAATTAACTTATTTAGCCACAATGGGAGGCGCTGAATTGGTTAACCTTGATAAGATTGTTGGAAATTTTCTAATCGGTAAAGAATTTGATGCTTTATTAATTGATCCTGATGCTTATAAATCTCCTTTAGACATTTTTGATGATTTAGACGATGTTGAAAGAATTTTTGAAAAATTTATATTCCTTGGTGATGAAAGGAATCTTAAATCTGTATATGTTAAGGGGAAAAAAGTATCTGGAACTGACCTAAAAGGCGTGAATTTACATGAAAGAGAGTTATTAAAAAATTTAAGTAAATTGGATAGCGGTAATTGTCATGTGTGTAATTCCAATTCATAATAGAAGAACTAGAATTTATACTAATATTTTAATTGTCTATTAGAATTTATATATAATATTAATTATATAGAAATAAAACTTTTAATTTCTCTAATTTTTCACTATAATATTATCTAATTAAATTACTAATTACTTTTCTCTCTATATTGTAATAAAGAATTAAGATTATGATAATATAAACTGCTTTTGCTATAAAACACTCTGAACACTTAGGAAATTCTAAATTCTATTCTATATATTCTAAATTATTAATATAATTAATTAATTAATTAGATTATGTTTTGTAAAAGAAAATTAATTTTTTTTTCGAAATCTATACAGTCTATCAAATGTAAAATTTATGCTGTGCATTGCTTCTTATGCCTTCTTAATAGACGCTTAAGTTGTGTGCGGGCTGCATCTAAAGTCTCCTGTGGACTTAAGTTGTTTCTTTTTTGTTGAACTAATTTATTTCTTGCCTTACTGATCCAAGGGTTTATCTCAGGAATCGCAATACTAAAATAAAATAAATCGATTAAATAAAATCGATTAAAATAATACAAATTTATCATATTCTCACTTACAAGTCAAATCCCTTTACATTGTGGCCGTCAACTCTCTTTTCGCTAAAGCCACGTGTCTTCTTGTCAGATCGAACAGTTAACTCATTGATTTCTTTCTACAAATCATCACAATTATTAGAGTCTAGGAAAAAGCAATCGAATTCACAAAACATCAATGAAAACTTACTGCTGTGGACAATCTTGTTCCATTTGAAATCTCCGAGGCATACCTTTTAGAGATATAAAAATCAATTAATTCTTTCCACTCTTCGATATAATTAGGTCCGAGTGGTGATGGCACATGTGGTCTATACCTAATGTACATGGGTAGAGATTGCGTCTCTTATTATTTATAATAACGATCAAAAAATTTTGTTAGCAAACACATTGTAAATGAAACAATTATGTGATTAATTCAATTTTACTTTCACTTACTCAATCTCATCCCGGATTGTTCTTGTCTTGGCATGATTTCTGGTTCATCGGGTATATATAACTGAAGACGGAATTTTGGACTATGATAATTGGATATTGAATAATTGAATGTTAATTATTTTTACACCCTTTTTTTTATTATTATTATTATTTCAAACTAAAAGCAAATATTTTTCAAATATATTCGCACGTACCGTTCTTCAATTAAGCTGTAGAATCTGTGCACACCGAAACCAACGCCAATTGTGAGAACTAAATGCATTTGTACTCCATTTATATTTCTCACAACATCACGATAGCCATTAGTATTTGCGCAGGATGAGCCAGCCTTAAGAGCACGTTTTGCAATGAGCGATAATATTCTAACAGACAATGTACAGATCTTTGCTATAAGTTGAAGGATCAAAACAAAAATGTGGATGAATGTAATAAAGGACCAAAAAACTGGTGTGATAAGTAAAGCCAAAACCAGAAGTAGTGCTAAGACTACGAGGAAGTGTATTAGCGGAGATTTTTCAGTATTATAACTCATATTCAATAAGCTTCATTGCGTATGAAGAAAACGATTAACTCAATAAGAAGCTCAAACTCGAACTACAATAATCGAAAAAAGTTTTCCCCACGTGACTATAATCTTTTTGTATTATACATGTGATATTATGAATCATATGAATCATACAGTATGATAATAAACCAAGTTGACAGTTGTTAAAATTTATTTTACTACACCGTACAAAAATGACTTTGTTAGATAATGACTTGGTATTGAGTTTTTCCGAATTGGTTCATTTTTCATTTTTCGTCAATTTATCATTAACTAAAAATTAGTGTTTAACTTTAGTTTCTTACACAACTTGTTAAACTCTTTGAAAAAACAAACCCAACTTCAAAAAAAAAAGTGTATCTTACCATGAAAAGATGTAAGTTCGTTTATAAAATAAACTTTATATTCAAATTCTAATGTTATCTTATTTTAGATACATGGGAATCACTTAAAACGAAAAAGGAAAGAAAAGAAACAGAAAAAAGTAATGTACTGGATAAACAATCCGTGGAGGGGGAATTACAAAAAGAAGTTGATAGTAAGGAGTATTCTTGTTTAGTTAGAGCCGTGTATGGAAATTCCAAAATTAGTACTTTGGTAAGGATTTTAACTATCTCTAGCATAAACAACATAAAATTAATTGAATTATTTATATTTAGGTGTCACCATCAGACACTGATAAATTCATCACAGGATATAGTAATATACTTAAAGTACATATGGATTCAATGAAAAAGAAAGAAAGAAAGAAAGAAAAATTGAAGGCAAAGAAAATACAAAAAGCTAAAGCTACAATAGCCTAACATATTTTTAGAACCACTTTTGATTTTTAAGATTAAACTTATGATATAAATATTTATTAATTTCTTGAGATGGAATGCAATAACGATTGTATTAAGTAAATATCATATTATTTACCAAAAGTCATGCACATTTTACGATTTTTAACTGATACGACGTCTTCTAGCTTCATCCAAATTTTTGGTATAATCCCATAATTCTTTTGTTAATTTCAACGAACCAAAACTTAGGCAAACAAATCTATTCCCAATAAAAGGATATTGTTAGAAATTATTTATAGAGTTGTATGACTTCTAAACATACCTTGATAGGTTTAGCAGCAGCATTAAGTCTTGTTGAGTCATCAAAGGTGTTCCATTTCTTGAAGCATTCTGTCTTTGAGCGACATAATCTGCCTGAACATACTGAAAATGAAAATTATTCGAATTAAAATATAATTTTGGGACAAAAGTAATTGAAGCACCGATCTTATATCATACGTACGTCTGAAATATCTTCAGGTATATTAAAATCAGTATACCTAAGAATACTAATATAATTCCTGAATTGATTCAGCATATCTTCTGGTGCATCTAGAATTGCTGTGTTCTCTGACTTTTGAATAAGAGGAATATTACAATCATACTGCGCAAGGAAAAAATTAATCGTAAATGTATTATATTAAGTTGAAAGTTATAACAAGTTCGATATGTAATATTTAATACTTACACTTAGAAAAGTTTTTGCACTGGATAATATAATTATTCCAATATCCGTATTGAATTCATAATTATTAAAAGGAAACGTGTAATTAAGTTTCTGGTGGTCCACTATGTCGTTCAAAGCTTTCAAGTTACGGACTCCTAACATGAGATATATAAGGGTTTAATTTATATGGATATGAATTCCATTTATGATTTTTGAAAAACATACCAATGTCACATAATTTTCCTTCTTTTAATACTGTCTCATCAACTAAAAACCATGTATCTTGACTGACTTGCAAAACACCAGAATCTAGATCATTATTGCTGTGCGGGAAATAAAATATCTCGTTAAGAGTAGATAAAGTAAGTGGAAGATCATGGTATTTGGGTAAAAGTGAAGCGAGAATAGAAGCTACACGTTTTGCGAATGAATTTTCGTGCTCAAGAATTGAATTATAGTTCTGCGTATTCCTATTTACAGTAATATTGCAAGGTAAATTACTGATATTTAATGCGAATTTTCCAAGCGTCAGACCATTTTGTCGGAAATGTCTAAATTAAAAATAATTTTACGTGAAAGTTAAAAAAAAAAAAAAAAACATCTCAGATGGTTTCCTTACATTCGTGATAAAAGTTGAAGCAAAACGAATTCTGCCACTAAATCATCTCCAGCAAATGCTGAAGCAATATAATGAATTAAGGCGCTCCTAATATGCATGGCATCGCTTGGTGACACTTTTATAACGAAATTAGTACGTGAATACTTATAATAATAATAATTATTATAAAAAACGTCGAAATAAATACCAAATAAGTTTGCATCAGAAGATAGGAGTGGATTTCCTGTTGGATGAAGCTTCCTATAAAATATCACGTGGACACTTGGAACATAGTAAGATGCGGTATTTTCACAAGATACATTAAATTCGCATCGCGATTCTGTTGTATTTTTGGTTTCAACCCTACAATTAATTAGACAATAAAATTAAGTATTGCAATAATGACTTTGTGACTGGCGAAATTAAATTATGTTGATAATAGAACAAACTTTGTTTGTCTGTTACCTTGGATGATTAAGTACTCCAATAAACTCTACAACATCCGTAACTTTTAACGAATCATCTTTTTCATAAATCTATTATAGTTACAAATAAAAACATCAAAATAAAAATAAAGTTAAAGAAATTTATTAATATATTCATCTTACTTTAACTATAGCTGCCATATGACTTTCTTTCGGGAACGGATATTTTGACGCGACTTCTTTCAAGTCAACATTGACCTTTTCATTATTCAAATTAATATACGCAGTTGATCTTACTAAGTCTAAAAAAACGAAGCAATTTTTATTATGCTGACGTAATCAAAATTTCAAAGTATTTTTGATATAAACCTTCAATATCTGTTTCAGACCCTGATTGAAACCGATTTTTCTGCCTATAAACGTGTTTCAAAAGTCAAGGAATTATAATTCCATTATAAAATAATTATTAATTATTAAGGATATTTGTTTTGCCCATGACGTTTCTCCAGGTACAGAGGTACAATAAAATAATTGTCTCTCGCTAAATTTGCTATTTACACATTCTAGCATATCGACATCCTACAACAATTTCAATTATTGTTTAAAGTAATATTGTTGTTTATTAGAAGTTAATAAATAATTAAGAATTTTTATGTTACCTTAAAGTTAATTTCATCTGAATATTTATGAAATTTCCTTTGCTATTAAAAGATTATGAAATATATGATTAATAAATTAGAATTTCCCGAATAAATGAACTAAATTATATAAGTATCAACCTTTACACCATCACAATCAGCTATTTCATAAGAACTAACGAACACTTCATGTCCAAATCCAGTGTTCTGAATCATAGAACGAAACCGTATAAGAGTATTCTGCGGAATATCATATACATTGGAAACATCATTCAATGATGGTATCTTTTTTTTGGATAAAGATTTGCTTAATGATTGTATAATTAAAACGACTAATTATTTAAAGGCAACATAGTGATGAATAAGTATATATTTTGAACCTGATTAACACTTTCTTCAGACGCGAAAATAGTCCTAAAGTATGCAGGAATATCAACCGGCTCGTCAGCTTGGTTTCCGGAATTCGATTCAAGTTCTTATTATATAAAATAGCATAATTAGACGCGCTTTTACAAGGAGACTACATACGAGTTCCTTTATATGAGTAAAAATTTTTATCATTTATTACCAAACAGATATTTAGCGGTATCGAGAGGTCTTTCGATGCACTCAGATCTTGAAAACATAGAAGTCATTTCTAAAAACGAAAATTAATAAAACGCGAGTTAATTTCACGCGGTTGTTGCGGTGATCCTTTTACCGTCAATTAAATCACGTGACAACATTCAATACATCGATAACAAACTATTAAAACTTGGTAAAAAAAACTTCGTAGCTAAAAATGAAAATTCCAACTTATTCTGTGGATTCAAGTTTTCTTTTCATAATATTTTCAAGCTCGAGTTCTCAATTTCTGTTTGAGCTTTCCGAACAGCTGTTAGCATTTGTATTAATTGGCATTTCACATCAAATGCTGTTATTACTATAAATAAATTGCTACTATAAATAAATCTTTAATTACAATAAATTACAAATAACTAATTTTTATTTTTCAACAAATAATCTCCCATCATCTCTTTCTGTAAAAAAAACATGTTCAGTTTCCCATTCTTTGCTCTCAAGTGCACTAATAAGACTCTCAAATGAATTCTCCACTAAAGTGTGAGTTTTTCGAATAATATTTAACACTTGGTCTTTATCCTCGGACGTGGTAGGATCAACACATTCCAGAGCATATCTAATCGCACATGCGTGACAAAATCCCTTGATCATGTCTCTAGTGTTAGCATTTTGCGAGAACCATAATGAAAGATGTTGTCTGTCACCAGGCAGCTGAGTATAGTGTTTATGTAAGTGAGAATTTTGTTGTACAGGACGTTTCCTTTTCCTTAAATTGCCAAACAAATGGTGATAAGGGACATGTAAAATGAAGTATTCTTCAGGATGAAGTAGCCCCTTTTGCCTCAACGCAGCATGCAAATCACGAACATGTTTTTTAGAAGTATAATGATGCAAAGCTGGTTCTATTTCCAATGGTATTTCGAATGGAGAATGATAACGTCCAACAAATATCTCATCAGATGAAATTTCTTTTGGCGAAGGTACGAGATCTCTAATGTCACAATTGATCTTTGACAATTTTGTTGCTCCACCAAGTTGATTTAACAAGCCATATAGGATCGTTTCTGCACGTGGGACATTTAAGGTACTAGTAGTTACATAAAGACTAGATCTGTAGTTACCATAAATGTTGAAAAATGAAAACGGGCCAAACGCAAGAAAGATTGGAATAATGGGTTGAACAGCAGATGTTGCAGCAGTAATATCTGGATTATACTTGGTTATAGTGCCGCTTATGACAACACCAAGTGCTGTGCCTGTTTAATTTTATAAAAATCAAATGTTAATTAATAAACATAATGAACTATAATTAAGCTTACATACCTATTAGACTTGCTGCTGTAGTTTGCGATCCTGACTTCCCGGTAATGTCTCCTAAACTATTATAATGAATGACAAGTAATTTAATGTTATTTCTTGTACAAGAATCGTAATCAGAACTTAACTTACTTATCTCTTAATGCGAATGTCTTATGCATCTGTGCTCTAAAATATAAAAATTAAATTGAATATCCTTAATCTGTTGGAATTAATAAAATTTTATTCAATTTACCTTGTTGCAGACCCAGCTAACCATGCAATATTTTTGCCTATATGCAACAAACAAATTTGTTAAATTGATAATTCATATAATTTACCGAATATTATATCATCATAAGATTTACCTATATTTGAAATTGAAGCAATTAGCAAAAACGAGCTCGGCCATAATGGAGCCAATAATTCTAAGATTGAAGCAATTTGCATTGCGACAGTTGCTTGAAAACGATGACGTTTTGGTTCAGAATCAAAACGATCGCTAATGAACGCAGCATAAATCACACCACCTAATTGACCTAAGCCATCTTTAATGATCCAATTCAATGCCGCAGCGAGCTTTGTGGATGAAATTGATATATTAGATATTTTATTCTCTCCAACAAAGCCGCATATTGCATTATTGTAACTTGTTTTGACATACAGGAATTGACTTTGCCCCAAGTCCCATAGCGTATAGCAAGGACTGCGTCGACAGAACTGTGTAAAGCTAATGAATCAACGTTATCGTTATTATTATACAGTTTTGGCATTCGATTTAAACTTACCTCCTGTGACTGATCCTGCCACGTTATGAAGGAATTGCCATTTTACAAAACCCCAGTAATTTTTAGTAACTGAATCTGGATATCCTTTTGGCATAAATGCTTTAATCATTTGTCTTTTCCCCTCTAAAATTAAGTCATTAATTGAGATTTTTTTAATAGAACGTAATGGTAAGTGCTCGTATATCATTTCTTGTTCATTAAATATCTTAGACGATTCGTTTTTTTCGTCGGAAGGAAAGCTAATTATGGTTAGTTTAGAACGTAAGAGTCTTCCAGTGTGTTGTTTAACACGAATCGATTGATGAGTTTGTACATTAGAAGAATTTTTATTAGAATTATACAAAGTTCGAGATTCTAACTTTCTGTATTGCAAGTTCAAATTTCGTCGCGTAATATTCGAAGTATTTTTAATAGCTGTAAAAGGCAAATTCCTTAAAGATTTGCGCCAGATATCACCTTTCCATGCTTTCCATGTGAAGTTTAAAGTCATGTTATTAAAGATTTTACGAAATTATAGAAATTAAACTGAGAATGAGAAGACTGTCTGATGCGATAACGATACGAATGATCAGAAAACAAGTGTGTAATTTGTATACTTTCTAAAATAGTAAATGATATTTGATTATCTTAGATAACTTTGATGATAAAGAAAAAATGTTTCGAGTTTCTCAGAAACTACCTTTAGTATTTCTATCTTCATTTGGCTTTCCTTCTTCCATAAAAGCATACAGGTTTTATACGACCGTAAAACCAAATTTAAAACTTTTACAGCAATTACGGCAAGAAACGCAAGTTAGTATTACAAAAGCAAAAGAAGCATTAACAAAGCATGACAATGATTATGACGTGGCATTATCGTGGATTTTAGAAGATTCCAAGACTAGTGGTGTTGTTAAAGCTGAAAAACTTAAAGGAAGAGTTGCTAAAGAAGGATTGATTGGAATAGTATTGACAAATGGGAAAGAAGTTATGGGAAATACGAGAGGTGCAATTGTTGAGGTATCTAAAAATTTTTAAAATTATATTTTTTTTTTTAGTTAATTGCTCTTTTCACTCTCACAAGAACACTAGATTTATTTTGTTGCCATGTATATATATGTGTGTATATATTAAAATTCATAAACTATTCACGAATTATATTAAATGACAGGTAAATTGCGAGACCGACTTTGTTTCGCGTAATATTCTTTTCCAACAATTTGTTACCCAAATCGCATCCACATCTCTTTTAATATCTTCCGATATTACACCTATTTATTCGTCATCATCTAATCCTGCCTCATCTGCCTCATTCATTCAACCAATACCGCTTTCACTCCTCCAATCTTCACCTTTGTTTCCTCATCCATCAACCTCATCATCTTCTGCTAGTCTTTCTTTAGCTACTGTTCAAGAATCTATATCGGAACTTGTCGCTAAATTAGGCGAAAACATTAGTTTACGTAGAGCTGAAGCCGTAGTGTTTCCGGATAATAACAAATCTTCAAATGAAAATAGTTACATTTTGACAGGTGGTTATGTTCATGGTGGTGATTCATTCACGGGAAAAATTGGTGGATTAGTTGTTATAAAATTATTAGGCGAACCTGCAAAACAAAATTCCTTACAATCTTTAGAACAAATAACTAAATTATTGAAAAATTTATCCAGACAGGTTGTTGGATTTAATCCCAAATACATTAGTAAAAATGATATTAAAGTAATTCAAGATGGAACTAATAAGGATGATTATATAAAAGAAAATGTTTTATTAAATCAAGATTTTTTAATTGGAGGTGGTAGTGTGAAGGATGTTATAAAGAAAAAGGAAAAGGAGTTAGGAGTTACGATTGAAATAATGGATTTTAGAAGATGGGAGCGTGGAGAAGGAATCGAGAAATCGAAAGGGAATTTTGTTAAAGAAGTTACGAGACAAGCAGGTTTATCTTAAGATTTAATTGGTTTGATTGAAAAATAAAGTTGAAAATAAATAAATGCCATTTAAAATATTTCACGTGATTAATGTAACTTTAATTGTATAAAAACTAATTTTTTTTTTTTTCGACAATCTAATCCTTGATCAAAGAAAGGTATTGAGCTAACCAGCTCTTCTATTAATATTTTTTTTTTCTTGTTTTTTTCGATATAAACTATTCATAATTTTCTAGAAATCTTTTATCAATGTCATTGTTGGACGCATTAAATCGCTTGAATGAAACAGACGAGAGTTTGGAAATAGAGGAGAAAATTAAAAACTCAAGTATCACAGAAAATGGAATTGATAAACAGGTAATATTTTATATTTTATTCAAGTATAATTTTTATTCAGATACTTTTTAATAATGTCTTACATATTTTAGGTGAACGGAATTATACCAGGGCTTGCTAACAAAAATACTAAAAAGGAAAATCAGAGTTATTTGCAAAACGAATCTAATTTACTTGCTGATATTCTAGATTCTACTTTAACTCCTACTGGAAAGGAGATTGAAAAAAAAATTGAAAGCTTCGCAACGAAAAGCGAATCACGATATTTAAAATCTAGATTAAAAAATCATTCTATTGAACCTAAGAAATATGATGAATACCTAAAAATTTATTTAAAACAACCTCGTAATGATAATCAAAGTATTAAAGACCAGGATATTGATTTAGACAATATGGATGAAGATAATATATTCGCATTATCTTCATGGCAGAAAGAGATTGCGGAAGGACAAAACGTATCGCTGCAATCCGAATATATAGAAATGAAGTCAAGAGAATTCGCCAAGGTGAATAACCATTTTTGTCAGATAACATTCTAAAAGGCCTTATAAAAATAATCATTTCAACGTCATCTTTGAAAAATTTAGATGAATACACGTATACCTATATTTTCGAATGGTTTTATCAAAAAAGTGGTATCATATTGCATATCACGAAATCCAGATGGAACGCCCAATATGAAATTCTGGTCTGCTTCTTTATTCCAATATCTTATTGAGAAAAATCTCTTATCCGACAGTTATGTGAAAGATGGAATTGTGAAGGCTTTTATCGAAAGAAATTCATGGGTAAAAATTTTTAAATTCTTTTTTAAATATGTTAATTTCATTGTTCTAATTGTTGACAGAATTCATAAATTGATAGGGTATATTGAAACTTGCTATAATTCATGTTTCCGATATACCCGAAAAAGATCTTGTATACCTATTGAAATACTTGATATCGCAATCATTTTCAAAACAATTGGTATCAAATAGCTCACCATCTTCACAAAAAGAAAAGAAAAAAACTAAAAAACCTTCGATAGAAGAGTTTTTCGCATTAATTATTTGTGCACCAAGGAATGATAGTAAGATGATGGAAGCTTTGAAAAGTTTGAATGAAAATGAATTATTTCATATAACTCAAACATTGTGTAAATGGGTTGAAAAACATGATAAAACTGAAATAATATTTGATACAACGTTAATTGAGCCGTACGGGAAATATGAATTTTCTAGTAAGAAGGCTGCTGTATTGAAAAAAATAAAGGACGTACCGGATTTTCATTTCGTAAGTAAATTGATCCCTATTCACAATAATAATAATAATAATAATAATTAATTATCATATTTTTTTTTTTTTTTTTTTTTTTTTTTTTTTTTGATAATATTTAATAGGTTATAGATTTTATGACCTTAATTTTTGATATACATTTTCCTACTTTCGTTATCTCCAAAAAATTCCATCCGCTTCTTACTCATATATCAGATTTAATAACACAAGAATTAACAATATATGAATCATTGGAGTCTATGAGAGGTTGTTTAGAATTATTTCACCAAAACCATCAGGAGATTGAAAGAAAAAGAAAGTCTGAAAAAATGCTTTCGACGGAACAATTGAAAGATAATGGGAAGAAGAACAATTATTGGTTAAATGATGGGGATATACCCACTTATTCAGTAGAATTATTTAGTTTTTTCGGGGAAGAAAATGAAAATCCTGTATTAGATGAAGATGAATATGGTGATGATAATGATGTGCAAGTTGAATTAGATAATGATGATGACACGAATAAAGAACAAGAAAAAATGACAGATAGTAATTAATTTTTTTATATATATTTTATTTAATCTAGCTACACTGAAACCTCAAATCTCAAAAATCCATAAGATATAAAATCAATATTTTTTTGCAAAACATTTATGTAGATTATGTAGATAAAGAATTATTCTCTAACGTAAAATCAATTTACCCTAAAAAGTTCCATAATGTCAACTAGTATAATGAAATGTTTTTAAAAAAATATTCTCTATTACCACGAAATTCTATCGATTTCCTGTAAATAGATTTCTTTACGAACAAATTCAAAAATATATGAACTGTAATTATTCTAAAATCAAATACAGATACATGAAATTATATTGAACTTTAACGAACGAAATTATCCGATGAAGAAAATTAATTCCAGCCATAATTTGGAACCAGATTAATATGACAATTTGCCTTACATAATATTTACGGGATATGGGATTTACATTAGAAAACAATTTTGCAGGATATTAGGTCAACAATAACTTGATTATTTTATTTGTAATAAGTTATAAGATCTATTATATTTCACATGTATCGGATTTGCTGTAATATTATTCTGGGTCAACTTTTAATTGTTTACCTAATTTAACGAGATTTTGCAATAATTTAATAATACTACTTTCAATGTGCTTATTGATTAGACTGCCATCTTCATTGAAAGCATGGCCGACATCAGGAATCGCAATTAAAGGTCTAAATATATAAATAAAAATTTAATATATAATACGTTATTATATATATACATATATAAATAATGCTTACTTATTAACTGTAACCATGTCCAAGCAAGCTAAAGACTTTCTCAAATCAAATTGAGCGCGTCCAGAACCAGCAGCACCTGGTCTAAAACTTGGACTAGAACCTATTATTGCTACGGCCTTACCCGCAAATACTTGTCCACGGTCGCCAATAGCGACTCTACTTGCCCAATCTATTGCATTTTTCAATGGACCTATTATATATATAAGGTAAAAATTATTTATAAAATAACAGTTTTATCTATTAATTACTTTAATTTTATTTACCTGGAATACTGAAATTATATTCTAAAATAAAAATAATAATAAAAATTATTAGTCAGTAAATAAACATTTATAAAAGATCTAAAACTATCATGTTAGAAAATATGATTGCATCATGGTCAGCGAGAGCATTTTTGAAATCAATTACCGATTGTGGAGGATCAGATTCGTGATCCTTACATTTAAAGTAACAATGTTAGTTCGGAGGGGTATTTTTAATACGAAAATAAGATTTAAACACTAAGCACCTGATTATAAATGGGCAATTGACTCCAATCGATGATTTCGATAGTAGCTCCATTAATATGTTCGAAACATAATTGTTGAGCACGAATAAGTAATTTTTTATTAAAACTATCTTTACGAAGTGATCCACATATTCCCGCAATTTTAAATATAGACATTATTTTTTTTTTTTTAATAAAGTGTAAAGATCTAATCGAATTATAACGAGAAGGCTTATTTTTATATCCATCTGTTCATATGTTTTGTGACGGATTCGATGATATAGAAATACATGGGATTACATATATAGAGATACAATAAAGATGCCAAGAATGCATTAATAATTATTAATAATGTATGGCATTATTAATCTGCAAATCCCGTGTGATTATCTGACACTTTCCTAAATTTGGCTTTCCCGATTCGATTTAAAAAAATTCGAGCAAAAACGAACGAACCTTGGTTTTTATAAGGGAAGGCCAGAAATGACGTCATGTCCTGAGGGGTTTGGTAATTAATAATAAAATAATTTCCTAAAATAGATAATAACAAGGGGTCTCCCTAAAACAGATGTCAATAAACACCATGCAAAATTTACCAACTACTGTATCCATGAATCGAATTTTGAACACCTGTGTTTTGATCTCTATTATTATTATTTCTACTAAAATTTATCAAATTTTTATCTACCTCAAGACTTACTATACCTCAATTCCTCAAATCATTTATTTCCTTTTCGTATACTCTTTTTTATAAGATTATAGGAATTAAGTCTAAGCGATTTTAATTACCTTATTACCTCATTTCATAAAACATAAGTACTTGTTATAGTTAGAAGAAGCTGCGAATAATTAACCATATATTATTTGGAACTGGGATCCCATTTTTGAAGATCTAATAACTGGATTCGTCAATCAAATTAAGGGAAGGAAATATTTAGAAATTTGATTTAGAAATTTTTTCGATTTACACATAAACGAAATTGCGCGTACACCCTTTTCAAGACTTAAGACTAGGAAGTTTGTTTTTGCATCAGCTTTTGTTCTGCGGATTTAGTTTAAAATTCGGAAGATCGGCTGTTCTTTTTCCTGTATCATCAACTATTACCATCTCGGTTACACGCATTTTTTTTTAGCTTAGATTTCGTAAATGTTTACCAAAATTAAATAATGGTCACAAAAAAAGATTACAGAAAATTTTCTTAATTCAATTTTCTTTCCAAAAAAAAAAAAAATTTTTTTTTCTCTTTAAAAAGAAAAAAAAAAGATAATAAAAGGTTTAATCAAATATAATTAAAAAAAAAAAAAGTATTCCTTTTTAAAAAATATTTTTTTTTTTCTATTTAATCATCACTATCTTAATTATTACATATATATAGAGAGAAGAGATGTCTTCACTTTTACCTCTAGAAATTTTTGAAGAAATATTTGAAAATTTACACGACGATAAAATAACTTTACATTCATGTATTCTTGTTAATCGTTCATGGTGTATTACAGCAATACCTATATTATGGAGACGACCTTTTGTATTATTAAATAAACCTTCCGTGAAACTTATTCATACTTATATAGCTAACGTCTTTGATCAACTGGAAAGTGAAGTGAGATTAACTAAATATATCAAAATTTTATCTCGACCATTCTTTAAATATTCAATGTACTTGAAAGATTTAAGAACTAAAATTTTAACACAAAGTATTAAAGATTGGGTTAACGGGATGGAATGTCAATTTGAAAGTGAATTAGAAGGATCATTTTTTGATTTTAATGAAGTTGAATTAGTTTGTCATTTATATTCATTACTTATTAAAAGTTTTATATCAGTACAAAATATTATTCATTGTTCTTTAGAAAATTTTCAAAGTTTACGTGGACATCATATAGAATATTCACCCAAATATCCAAAATTTTTACGATCTTTACAAATTGAAATTAAATATGATAATCACATTTTATCATATTTAACTCGAATAAACTGTGTTACCTTAGAAGAGATATGGATAGGTCCTTTAAGTTCTGGTGTACAACTTGATTCTTTATCACAATTGATAAAAATTCAAAATTCTTTAAAAGATTTTCGATTATACGGACCACGATGTGAATGGCTTGGAGTTCCAATAGAGATTATATCAGCTTTATCCAATCAATATAAGACCCTTCATACCATTAGATTTTCTGAATGTAACTTTTCTTTTTATAACCTTTTTGATTATTTGGGAATTTGTCAAAATTTAAAAAATTTAGAATTTCATAATTGTGATTTTCCCGAAGATCAGGCGACTTCTTGGTGTAATGTAACCTTTCCAAACTTGGAAATTCTATCATTTGTTGGAGTGGTATACTTGGATGTAGAAAAGGTAACAACGATCGTAAAAAATAGTCAAAAGAATTTATCAAAAGTTTTCTTACCATGTATGACACCACAAGAAGATTTAACAATGTTTACGGAAATATTAATGAATTGTAAGAATGTTACATGTTTCGCATTTTGGGCTAACACAGACGCAGAATTGGACGCAGCTTTTCGTGCTTTAGAATCTTTTAATAGTTTAGAATGTTTATCAATTGACAGTGAAGATGGATTAATTCTTAATTCTAATCAACTTTCGCAACTTGGAAAAATTTTGACTCCTACTTTACGACATCTTGAAATTTGTGTTGATACTTCAGCTGAATCTTTTGAACAATTCTTATTAAATTTGAAAGCTGATCTTGAATCTTTAACATTATCATGGTGTCCTAATATAAGTGATGATCATATTAAAGTTATTATAGGATATGCTAAAAGAAATTCAAAGTTAAAATATGTGGCTTTGGATAATGATAGAAGTACAAATTTAAGCGATGTTGTTATAAATGAAACATTTAAAGTTATTCCCTATTTTCGTATAGAAAGTATTGATTCTTGTGAAGTCATTAGAGCATGGTTCGATGATTCTATATATTTGTTAAACAGGTAAGTTTTAATGCATACACATAATTATATTTATTTAACTTACTTTTAATGTGAATTTAGTAAACATAATTTTTATAGTTCTTCTGTTATAAATAATTTAGCTATAACGAACAATGTTTAAATGATGCGATTGATTTAGAAAATTGTGGAAGAATTTTATGAGATCTCGTAAGTTTTTTTTTCGTACCTTTTTTTTTTTTTGGATATATATTAATTTAAAAAAAGTTTGATTTTTGAAAGGAAAGTATTTTAAAAAAAGGAAGAATATTTAAAAATGGAAGGATATTTAGAGGATTAATTCTATGAAAAAGATATTTAATAAAGGAAGAACATTTAGAAGTTGGATTTTTGGAAGGAATATTTTTAGAAAAATGAAATTTGCTTTAAAATATGTTTAAAAAAGCTACATGAAAAAAGATTTTTTTTAATGAAAGAATAGAATTTTAAAAGATTATGTAAAGATATATTTTTTTTTGTATTATGCGTGATGCAAGAAAAAAATAAAAAATAAAAAAAAAAATAAAAATAAAAAAATAAAAAAATAAATTTCGGTAAAAGTATCATTTATTTTGTTTTTTTTTCTCGTCGTAATTTTTTGATTTACTGGAAATGGGTCGGAAATGACCACATTTTACAAGATAATGTAACTTTATTTTTTTTAAAATTTATGAATACAGATTGAATATTAATATTCAGAATCTTAAATATCAAATAATCTTAACTTCAATCAATCAGTATATATACAATACAGTACATAATTTAAATAATCCAAACCAAATCATTCTAATCCATCCCAAATCACTCACAATCTATTCGATCGAACCCATATTTGTATCCTTGTTTTTAATAGCTACAAATTTAAAATAATTAGAACAAATTAAAGAAAAATTATTTTTCTTATTTTTAATGTAAAAATTATTTAAAAGATTAATTTGTTCAATATTTAAATAACAATCTTTATAATAAAAAATTAACTTATTAAAATAAATATCATTAAAAAAATATTTTACCCATCTTTTAAGTGAAATAAAAGAATAATCGTTAAATTTAAAAGAAAAATATTTTAAATTAGGTAAATTAATCTTAATAAAATTATCTAAAATTTCATTATTTGAAGTACAAGAAAATTCAATTAAAAGATGAGATAAATTTTTTAAATTATTAATATAATTTAAAAAAATTATAATATGATCATAAATCTTATCAAAAATACATAATGCAATTGATAAATGAGTTAAATTTGGACATATATGACAAAGTGGAGATTTTCCAATAATTCTAGGAATATAAATTTCTAAATATAATTCTTCCAAAGTATTCATAGATGATTTTAAAATAGATTCTTTAAGATTATAATCAATTTCAATAAATTTAGCCATAAAAGATTTAAGTTTTAAATTAGCCTTACTTAAAGGGAATAAAATAAATTCAATAGGATAAGTACCTTCAATTTCAAGATATTCTAAATTAATTAAATGATTAAATGAGAAATAAGAAACATCAATAAAACTAATTTTGTTAAATTTTAAACTTTTTAAACTAGCTGCTTGATATTTTAAAGCCATAATCATTCTTGAAATATTAATATAACCTTTTGATAAATCGAAAGAAGTTAAATGATGTTGATTTTGAATAAATTTAATCAATCTTGATTCATATTCATCATGTAAATAAATTAAATTATAAAATTTGAATATATCAATCTTCTTACATAACGTTGGTAAAATTTCCAAAAGATTCTTAATATTATTATAACAAATTTCCGAAGTATTATTAACAAAAGAAAATTTTGTAATATTTCTAATACCAGTATAATTTTCATTAGCAAAAATTTCAACTTCCAATATGTCATCATATCTACGAGATAAATCCAATATCAAATGATCAATTCTATAAGAATTTTTTAATATTAATTTCATTAAAGATCTTTCTATAATATCAATCGTAGAATTTTGATTAAAATTGATACATTCATCAAAGAAAGGATTTTTAGAAAGTCGATAATTTTTTAACCAATAAAATACTGCATGTCTAACTCCCCTTAAATTTAAAACTTTTAAATATTTTTCATAATTAAATAAAGGTTTAATCATCTCTTTAATATTAATATCATGATTTTGTTCCAATTCTAATTTAACTTCCTCTTCAAAAGAATTAATGAATACTCCTAAATTTATGGATGTATAAGTATTTGGCATAGGATTTTGCCAAAGAATCGTAACTATTTGTTTACACCAGAATCTATTCACTTGAAGACATGAATATAAAGTGCGTATATCATCATCTAAATATTGAAAAATTTCACATAAACTTTCTGTCGGTAAAGATGAAAGTTCCGTTCGTTCTTCAAGCATTTTTTTTTTCTTTCTTATGTTAATAAAAAAGAAAAAGTATTTTTTGAGGCGTTTCATTACCATTTTTATGCTAAATTAAAAATTTATGATGTTACAATAATATCTGAAACATTTGATTACATAATTTTACTGATTTGTAATTATTCAATTAAGTTATATTAGGCAAATCATATGAATTAGCCCATTAGACACTAAATTTGGAATTTTGATGTCATTAGATTGAAAAGTACGTCGGATTTAAAAATTCTATTATATCATTCATTATTAATTAACAATTTATATATTTTCCGGATCGAAAGTAAAAAAACAAAAATATTACCATATATACCATATGTGAAACGATGAATGTTTTCTTTGCGATCTCCTTCTTAGGCATACACAATTGATTTGACAATTATTATTTTATTTGTTACGTACAATTTTTAAAATATTAACACGCGTAAGAATTTTTTATTGACATAAATGATGGTACATCTGATACTGTACAGCACATTGCATAATAAACCTATGAAATTAATAATAAATACAAATCATGATAAAAATACAATATATATATATAAGTTATAATATAAACGGTAGTAAATTGGTCAGAAAAACTTAAATTCGTTTAGCGTTACCGATTACGGTCTGATTTTACGTTGAAAAGAACGCCAAACAAATAAATTGCAGTGTCATAAGTAACTTATTTTTAACTATTCAATATATTAGATAATCGATTGTTCTGCAGTACGATATTGAGATGAAAGTATTGTAATTGTACGTCGTTGACTCGTCGTTCTATAATTTATTTCCGCTGTTTCTTGTGTATGTTGAAAATGATCATCGTCTACATCATCATCAAATTGAGATTGTTGTTGAAATGAATGTGAAATGATAGCTTCAGACTCAGAAACCTGTTGCGCATTATTAAGGTAATTTTGGATAATAGTTTCTATAACTTCTTCAATTCTATTTATAGTAGGAATTTGTCTAGCAACTCGAATTTGTCTGTTAAATAAAGAATCTCGACCCCCTGGAATCGGGGATCGATGACTTGGAGTAAGTGGATAAGGTAATTCTCTACCACGTATAACAGAATATTGTTCAAACACTGACTGATCAGATTTCCATGATTGTGATGCTTTTTCATCATTATCTTGATATTCATCATTATCTTGATATCCATAATTATTTTGATATCCATAATTATTTTGATATCCATAATTATTTTGGTATCCATAATTATTATCTTGATATCCATAATTATCTTGATATCCATAATTCTCTTGATATCCATAATTCTCTTGATATTCATAATTCTCTTGATATTCATAATTCTCTTGATATTCATTATTATCGTGATATTCATTATTATCTTGATTATTCTGATATTGATATTGTTCGTCATCGAAATGTTGATCAATTGGGGTAGGTAAATCATCATGATTACTAATTTTTTCTATATTTTGACAATCATCCAAATTCCAATCACCCCAATCCCAATCACTCGAATAATTTGATTTATGGCATTTGAAACATGAAAATTTACTACGAATACTTTGTTCTTTTATCTTATCCGAAGTTATAATCTCATTATGTTTAATTGTTGAATTTATTGAATTATGATCATTATCAAAAGGATCAATGGTTGAAGTTGAACTTAATATATTTGAATTGCTTGATTCATGAAATTCTTCCTTTATAAAATCATTACATTCATTATCAACTGAGTAAACATTATTAATATCATTAATGTATTCCAATGGTCCTGAAATATTATGTCGATCATATTTTTTTATTTGTTTCTTGTTTTTATTCTCAAAATTAATTAACCTAAAATTATCATAGATAAATAATAATTTTAACGCTTCTTCAGATAATATATATAAACCTTTACTTTGTAATTCAATCCATTTAATTTCAACAGTTTCTGGATCATCAATCTCAGCTATATTTAAGTAAGATTTACGTTTTAGGACGGGGAATGTTTCATAAAATGAATTTCTAATTCTTCTATTAATCGTTTTATGTTTTTTAAGAATTTTTTTAGCATTTCTTTTTATCGAATTTGATCTCAGAATAGGATTAATATCAATTTGTTCCATTGATATAATAGCATCATCCAAATTCTCCATAGTAATATCAGGTAAAATATGTTCGTTATTTCCATATTTATAATTCCTTCTACACATCTCCCTACATTCAACATAATTTTTTAATAATAAATTTAATCTATCAGGTAAATTAAATGAATCCGTTCTTTCCCTCATATAAGCCAAGAATAAATGAGTTAACGCATTTGAATATTTTGACCAATCTTGATAAGCTAATTGAAAATTTTCATAAGTTTTTGATTGTGATTCATTAAATATGAAAAGTGACATTGATTTTAAGATTCGTTTTGGATGCACATGATTTATATGAGAGACTTTCATCGTCATTGCGAACAAATCAAATAATTCCACGAGAATCCCTTGATTTTTATTTGGAAGGAATGAAAGGAATTGATTGAATGATCCGCTTCTTTGATCATATTGCCATTCTATAAATAATAATGAGAGGAAGGGAGGAAGAGAAAGAGGGTAAAGAATATTAATAAATGATCTTAATATAAGTGAGGAGTACTCCTGCATGAATCAAAAATAGATGGTCCGGGACCTATAAAAGCCGGGCCCGGGTCTACAATTATTGGTCCGAGTCCAGGTCGAATTTTTGACCTCTAACCTGAAGTGTACACATGATATAAGGTAAAAAAAAAAAAAAAATTCAAAATACCTAGCTCATGCTTAACGAAATTCTCATAATTTTCGTAAGAAACTATGATAGAAGTGCAATTTCTTAATGCCATCCTTATACCAATGATAATATTATTTACGTTTTGATGTTTCAATTCTTCTTCAAACTCTACACGATTATCTCTTAATAAACAATTAACAAGGAAACGGACTTCATCATTTTCATTCCCAGTTTCCACGGGGTTAAAGATATCAGGATCCGTTAATCCTTTAAAAAAAGAAAAGAACAGAAAAGAACAGAAAAATAATTAATAACAATTTCGTGATTTTATGATTTTTATCACCTTACACAAAGGTTGATACGTTTACCTCGTTTAATTAATATATTAACACATAAGTGGACCATAAGATACGCTTCATTTATAGTTACAGATTGTTCAACATCTCTTTTTTGTTTCTTTATGATTTTTTTCTCATTTGAAAAACTAAAAGAACTAACTTTCTTTTTTAACGATCGAAAATTTTGATTTGACGTTGTATATGTTATAATCGGGGTGGATTTTGGACGAAACATTTTTATAAAGATTTTAGAACATCTAACGATGAAATTATGTACAATCTAATCACTCTATTTATATAAATGTTGAAAAGTAAATTTATAAATGCACAATAATAGCACACATTGAAAAAAAAAGTTGAAAGACCTTTAATTTATATAACAGATTCTAAGATGGTCCCCAAAATTGATCTTTTTTTTTTTAGGGAATAAATATTACAAAGGTGGTAAAGTTGATTCGATGATCTTATTTTAAAACATAGCCGAAAACTTTGATACTAAACTGATTTAGTTGAAAATTTTTTTTTTTTAACCCGTGTGACAATATCATTAGGTACCAATTATTTTTGAGAACATAATGAAAGTCGCGTTAGTATTATATTATGTAATTGATTTCATAAGTAAAAAAAATTAATCATTTTTCAAATAATGATAATTCAATCAGTAATTGATTTTCGTAAATCCGTACATTTATGTATTAAAATTTAATATTACTGAAATCTGGAAAATGAAAAGGTGTGCACGTTTAATTTTTTTTTTTTTTTTTATTAAATTTGTTTACTAAACTCGATTAAACTGTATTAATTGTATTTCAAATAAATGAATGACGTACGAGAAAATCAAGCTTAAAAAAGTTTTTTAAGGTATAATAATAATGCATGAACAAACAAACAATCTGACTTAATCAAAAAAGGATTTATTCAAGGTTACAAAAAAATTTGATTCGTCGGGAATATTAAGATTTTCCGAATTTGGATTTACTATAAGGGATTATTATAATAGATAATAATAAATAAAAAATATATTAAATATAGTATTGTATTCTTTACATATATATTTTACTAATTATTATAATTTATAAAAATTTTACGTGAAAACGTTCTTTTAGGTTCGAAACAGAACCCTTGTGTTTCATTGGTGCAATTTTTAATTTCACATTTTTCTAGTATAGGATGGCCCGAATTTATAGCCGATCCGGAATGCCGAAATTATATTTTAATAGGCTATCCGAAATTATTTCCTAAATTAAGTTAAAAATTTTTTTTTTTCAGAAAATACTCCAAAGTGAGTTAAATCGAACAGGTTAATGTTATTTTAATATAAATTAATGTATTGATGCAAGAAAATTTTCCAAAGTAGAAAGTTAGACAAAGAATGAAGTTTGTTGCTGCAAGCAAAAGGAAAATTTTTTATGTTTCAAACTAATGATGACTTAATTTAAAGTTTGGACAAATGTAAAATAAGGGTCAACCGGGTCGTTTAAGCCCGGTTATTAATAATATGATATGCCGGGTAAAATATTACATGTCTATATCTAATAAACATTATTTGTTCCGTAGCTAATTAATGTTGAAAATCCGGTTAAACCGTTGAAATTTTTATGGTGCTTGAAAATTTAATATCATGAATCATTAATAATTTGATATGTATAAAATAACATTACGTAAATCGGTTCAGAAATAACTTTACTGGTATAATAAATTATATCGTAGGATTGGTTTAAAGGGAATCTGTGATCACCAAGATTCTTCAGCTTAACGAAGCTTTCTTCTACTACTTTCAAAAATAATAGACATTACCAATTGTATATTTTATGTTGCTTACTCATTAAGAACTTGTTTCTATTCAAAATTTGTAATATCAAAGTAAAAGTGCTCGTGAGAGTGCAAAAATTACTCGCGCCCCACAAATATTGAAACAAGTAGATTCGACCTCTCTAAACAACTTTACCTCAATCACGTGACTAGATTGGATTTCGCCGCGAATAATTTTGTCAAAATTGTCAAAATTTGTAAATTATTAAAAGTAATATTCTCTTTCAAATTATCGTCTATTGTATTAATACTTACTTCGCTTATTATTTGAAAAGCTGTGCATTGCAACCGGCATTAGGATCCCTTGGGAGCCGTCCGAAATCCCGAAACTCAAAATCCCGACAGGTGCAAAATCCCGTCAGATCATTAAGTAATTGTTATTTACTATGCTACTAGTAAATAACTTTTTTATCATCCTGGATATGCTAATTGGTCCACCAGTTTATAACTGGTGGAAAAAATTTTTTATTAGCATAAGATAGGAGTTTCACACCGGATTTTTTATATAAGATAGGAGTTACTTAGGGTTAATTTAGGGTTAGCTTAGGGTTAGTTAGGGTTAGTTAGGGTTAGTTAGGGTTAGGGTTAGGTTAGGTTAGGAAGGTGTTAGGAAAAAAAAACTGCGAGCGAAGCGAGCAAAGGAAGTTACTTAGGGTTTGAATAATTAAAAAATAAGGCAAATGGATTAATTTATTAATAAAAAAATTGTCGGGATTTTGTACCTGTCGGGATTTTGACCTGTCGGGATTTTGTACCTGTCGGATTTTGAGTGTCGGGATTTTGAAGTGTCGGGATTTTGAGTTTCGGGATTTCGTACCATACTCGAAGTCCAGAATTCACCAACAAATAGCAAGTTATAAATGTCCGAAGCGGAGGACATTTGCTGATCTGTATTTATAGTGGACTGTAATGTTATGTCTGTGCACGTGATAAATGATCTGTAACACGAAAAAAAGCTATTTAAGCATCTACTTTCATTCCTGGATTGGGTCTATATTAAAAAATTTTCCAGAATTTGCTACTAAGAAATCCTTAAAATTGCATGATTCATTAGAATATTTATCAGCTTTCACCGGAAGGCGCCGTAACTTAAACTAAATAACTTAGATAAATATTCATTTTTATGTAATTAATATTAATATATGTATTTTAATATACCAGTTAATTATACCCAGTAAAAAACGTAACACTTAATACAATAAATTTAAAATCGAGAGATTCAAAGCCATGCAGCCCGGACCTTCTAACAGTCCCCG
This sequence comes from Rhizophagus clarus, assembly GCA_015698045.1. Classification (NCBI taxonomy): domain Eukaryota; kingdom Fungi; phylum Glomeromycota; class Glomeromycetes; order Glomerales; family Glomeraceae; genus Rhizophagus; species Rhizophagus clarus. Next base: position 214,547 of record BLAL01000063.1, on the reverse strand, counting down.
TCACTAGTATATAGTAATTACTAATTACAATTACCGCCAGCTAATTACATTCGCTTCATCAATTTGAAAAGAAAATTCATAATTTTGTAAACTGAAATCGATTTATTATATGTAAATGAAAAAAAAAAAAAAACAATAAATCTTAAAAAAAATCCTTTGTTCAAAATTGGTAAAATTATATTATCTAATGTATAACTTAGTGTTTAACTAAATAAGATAATAGATCAACTTTAGTAACAACATGTTTTGGAACAAGATTAGTATTTTCAGTAACAACAGCCGAACTATGTTTCTCAAAAAATCTAGTCAATTTTTCCAAAGGTGTATCTGGTGTAATCTCTTCGAAATTCTTTGCTCTAACAAATTTAAACATTACATCTTTAACTGGAGAATGAGGCGTCGCTCTTCCTTTAGATATTCTAGATAATAAATTCCCAAGAGTTACTAATCCAATTAATTTTTGATGTGGTGACGAAGTAACTGGTAATTGATCAAATCCATTTTTTTCAAGAATTTCAATTGCTTCTTTACAAGTTGCTTTTGAATCAATAGTGACAGCTACTTTTAATTTAAGATCTTTAATGGTAGCTCCTTTCCATTGTTGAACTTTTATTTCCTCCTCCTTCTTAATAACATCATCAATAAATCCGTGTTCTTTCATCCAGTCATCATTCAAGAATTTTGTCATATAATTTCGAACGGAATCTGCAAGCAATACAACAATTCTTTGTCCTTTTTTGAGAGACTTGGCAGCTTGTACTGCTGCCCACATTGCTGCACCAGATGATCCACCACAAAGAATTCCTTCTTCGCGAATTAAACGACGTGCATAAATGAAGGAATCTTTGTCATTTGATATTATCCATTCATCAACTAAAGTACGATCAAGTGCTTCTGGAATGAAATCATATCCAATACCTTCAACCTATGAAAATAACGAAAATCAATATTAATAATGATATTTTAAAGTTTTTTTTTTTTTAAAAAAAAATAATTTTTACGTACTAGATATGAACAAACTGCTGATTTCTCGTTTGCGAGAAGTGATCCATCAGGATCTACACCTATGATTTTAACATTAGGACATTTTTCTTTCAATTTCTTAGCCACTCCTGTAATTGTTCCTCCGGTTCCTGCTCCTGCTATAAATACATCAAGTTTTCCATCACAGGAATTTAATATTTCTTCAGCTGTATGATCATAATGAGCTATAGGATTATATGGATTAGAATATTGATCCAAAATCACAGAATTAGGAATCTCTTTATTAAGCCTTTTAGCGACTCCAATATGAGATTCAGGTGAATCGTGTGATGCTTCAGTTGGTGTACGAACAATTTCTGCTCCAAGTGCCTTAAGCACATCAACCTAAATAACAAAAGATTTAATATTTTTATTTTTATTTACATTTTATATTTTCAATTAAGGAAATTATTTCACCTTTTCCTGGCTCATTTTTTCTGGAAGGGTAATAATAGTTCGATAACCTCTTACAGCAGCTACTAACGCAAGACCAATTCCAGTATTTCCAGAAGTTGGCTCAATAATTGTATATCCTGGTTTAAGTATCCCCGATTTCTCAGCTTCATCAATCATACGTTTACCAATACGATCCTTTACAGATCCACCAGCATTAAAAAATTCACATTTTGCTACTATTTAATTTTGACAAAAAAAAAAAGTTAATACATTAATTTATAAATTAAAATGTCAAAAAATACGAATAAAGTCTTGATGTTTTACATATTTCACATTCGATTCCTTCTGATTTTGTGATATTATTAATTCTCACAAGTGGAGTATTTCCTATATGATCAAGGATAGTGTCGAGAATCGGAGGTTCTGGTAAACTTTAATAAGAAAAAAAAAAAAGGTAATAATAATAATATAAATATCATAAAAAATTAAATAAAATAATAAATAATAATTAAATAATTAAATTGATATTTTACTGCTTTTCATGATTATGAGGTGATTGTTCTTTATCATTAAGCGTCCAAGTACAATTATTTTCATTGCCGTTTGTGCCGTTTGCTGCCATTTTTTCTATAAAATTTGTTGATTAACTATAACAAAAAAAAAATAAAAAAGGTAATAGTCGATACATCATTGAGCATTTTACGGTCAATTTAAATAAAAAAAAAAAGGGACGAAACTTAAATATTTAGTCCCCACATAAACAAATCGGCTGATACATTTTGTGTTCCTGTCGATTAAAAATATAATATATTCTGATTGTTCGAATATATAAATCCGTGTGACCCGAATTTTCCGAACCTTTAAATGAAAACAAATAGAACGATTTAATTTTTAGATCCAGAATAAAAGACAAAGTAAAGTAAAATGATTATTAATAATCTTAAGGATTAGTCTGATCATTTTGAACATATTTTAAACAATTACCGGAAGTCATATTTATTTATGACATATTTTGATTAGTGAGAATGATGGATCATCTGATTACATTGTGCAGACGAATAAAAATGATTTGCCAAAATATTTTACCGAAATTGCTAAACCAAAATAAGTATATTATTTTGGCTAAATTATTATGAGGATGAGTTATCAGATTATTGGTGTCGTACAGTTTTTAGCGATTGCAGATTGGATTGTTTAATTTGAAAATTTAGAACTTAGTTGTCCATATCGTAATATTCTATAAACGAAAGGAATTACAGCGGTTAATAGAGAATAAACTTAATGAAAATATATTTGTGGAATTTTTACAGATCCAGAAGAAGAAATTTCTGAAATTTTTATGCTGATTTACTGTTTTAACTTTAAATTCAGATCGTTACGTGAAACTAATATATCTTTTTAGATGAATTATAAATCTTTGGTTAATATCATAAACAATAATATAAAATGCTAAATTTGTTCGGTGAAATTGAAGAAGAAAGTTTCGATCCCTGTTGTATAATTGCAGGATGGATTTTTAATAAGTATTAAAAGTATGTTGTTTATTACATGTTACGATTGTTACGTGTAGATTCACTAAATCTTGTTCCTTGTCTGTATCAGATATGTTTTACGATACTTTGAGCGTGGCTGTGGTAGGAGTTGAATTTGTGGTTGAGTATATTTGTGTGTGCTGTGCAAAGTTACGCAGAATTGGTAGTAAGGGAAAAAAGATTATAAATAGCTAGAGTATTCTTTGATCCGAATTTTTCATCATCTTTTTTTTCTTCTCCTTTTTATTTTCTTTTTTTCCCAAAGTATCAATAAAAATTGATGCTTCATTATATTCTTATGCTCTCTCAAGCATCTAAAATTTAAAAGAAAGTGATTCGCGATTTATAAATTAATCTTTAATCCTTTCGAAAGTAAATTATTCTCTGATGAGTTGACAGAAATTAGAATTTATATATGAGAATTCCAATTATATATATAGTATATTAACAACAAAAATATTCTTTTTGGAGTTCTGTACCATTCAGAAATCAGTACATCATCATAGCAACTTTTGTTTCTTCTTGGCATAATTTTAGACTCTTCGTTATAAATAGAATTGGATCTATATTTGCTATTAAATCTTTATTATCTATACAGCTTATTTATTTTGGCCAATTTAATGAGATCTAATTTGATTTATAAATCAGTCATTCGCAAAGTTTTGAAAAGTTATATTTCAACTAAAAAGTGAAGGAAAACTCAGGTATACCAACTTTATTTGAACCATTAATATATTAAAAATTACTTATATTATCCAAACATATGAGGATAAAGAAGATTCACACATATTATTTGAAAAAGATCCAGAATTTAGATTGGAACAGAACAGAACACAGAAAAGCATATAGTAAAATTAGCAGAAATATCACTCTTTTTAATAGTAAGAATATATTATTACCTTTTTTAATTAGAAGCGGAAAATAAAGAGCTGAACAAAAGGATTGAAGAAAGTGAAGTATTTATTTAAATACCTTCATTTATTTAAGAAAGACACGTTGTAAATGATTTACCAAATATAACTCAAGAAAGAGTAAATTTAAATTTGAAACATAATAGCACTTGAAGAATCAAATGAAAAAATCAGACGAACAACAAAATATTGCATTACTGCATTATCTGTCAGGAATATTATGAACAACATACAACCACTACTAGGAAAATTAATAATGGCTTTCCTTAAAACAAGATTCACAATGCTATATCAAGGTACCTTAAAAAAAGCGTTTACGACGCCGAAATGTATAGGACTTTGGTAAATTGGCAATAGATTATTCATTAATATTAGTTTTTACTATTATAGTAATGTATTTACAAAAGATCTCAAAACATAAAAAACAAATCGATTCGCGTTTCATTATAGGATAACTTCTGTAAAGTTATTAAAGTTTTGGTACAACCATGTTGTTTCTGCTTAGTTGAACGAAATGCAATGAATGATGGGAAGGTAAAAATGATGAAAGTTTTACTGTAATATACATTATTATATAAATAAGTGTCATAAATTATGCAATTTAATATATTATAAAGAACAAAATTTATAAAATTTTTAAGATTTCACTTTTAATTATTAACTATATATATATATACTAAATAATAAACAATGAGAACAGAAATGGAAGCTGCCAAAAATCTATTCCAACTGATTTTGATCAGCCTTCAATGGACACTTTGAGCACATTATTATGTTTGTAGAAGAACACTGGAAGATTCTTCTTAAATAATTAAATCAATTCAATAGAAAGAAATGTCATGGTAAATAACAAATTTTTTTTGAAAATTAAAAATCAATCGATTAAAAGGTACTCCCTTTAACGAATACTATATTAATAATTACAAATTTCTTCGTATCATATTTTCAATTAAAAAAATAGTTATAATTTCCATTAATTTATAAATAACAAAATTTATTTCACATATTTTCCTTATTATTTTTTTTCAAATTATTAGTTTATAATGTAGTATTATTATGTTATAATATATATTATGGTATAGATAAAAAGAACTATGATTTAAATAAGAAGGCTGCCTAATTTGCTTTTCAATATTGTAAATAGATTACAAAAGTGAAAAACTAGAATTGATTACTATATTACGATAGAAATTATTTATGAAATTTCAAAGATTTAGGGATTTGAAGAACAAGAATTAGCATAACGAAATGTTCAACGGTAAACTTATATAACCCACGAAGAATGTACTTTAAGTGCATAACATGCATAATACTTAAAGACCAATGCCACTGCCAATGTTATCGCATTATACATATATATAATATAAAGGAAATATTTATTATAAAATGATTACATGTTCATTACAGTACAAATTAATCTAATTAATTCAATATAAAGAAATCTTCAACATCAATTCCAACATTTAATAAACCATCCTGATATGCAGTGTCATAAATTTCTTTAAAATATGGTGGCATAATACAAATATCATTATAGAATAACGTTTTATCCAAGATATCTTTTATATTATCATAATCATATTGTGATGAAATTATATCATTTTGTTCTAATTGTTGTTTTAATAATAATAATTGATTTTCATTCCCATTAAAATTTAATAAAAAGTTATTCTTATTATTGATATTTGATTCTTTGGCTGTCTCATTAAATAAGTGACTTTGTGCGTGAGATTTAATTAATTTTTGCACTACAAATTTTAATTCATTGGCACGTTGAATAATACTTGAAATTTGTTCTTTTGTTTCCGTTGAAGAAGAATTAAAAGGGGTTGAAAGTTGCATATTAAATTTTTCGTTAATTTGTTGTTCCAAAAGTGTTGGTGAAGTGTTTGGAGAATTTAACGATGATGATAAATCTTCCGTATACATTTTTATGGTGTTCTCCGATATAAGAAATGTGATTATGGGTGACAAAAAATAAGTCAAATGTAATGTGTGACTATTTAATATTAAAGAAAAAAGAAAAGAAATGTTTTTTTTTTAAAAAAAAATGATTGGTTAAAAAGCTTTAAAAAGGAAAAAGAAATCAATCACTAAATATATTGATTATATTGATTGACCGACTTTAAAGTCGTTCTTTCAAAGTGCGGAAAATTGTTTATTCACTTTACTACGTAATTTAATTTGATTAATAACGATAAAAAGGAATTAGTTTTTTTTTTAAAAAAAAAAAAAAAATAATAACAAGAGCGACAGAGACAATATAAAATATTTATTTCCACTGCGCAGTTTTGAATTTGAACAATACCAATTAATCTCAATAATGGTTGTTTCGATTACCTATTTATGGGCTTTAATAAAAATTTGAATTCATTATGGATAAAACTGGTTTCATTGAATATATTATATAAAAACAAACTTTATAAATATTGTTCAAAATTAAAATGTAAATTATTCTCCTTCTCAAAAGGATAAATTGTTTCCGTTTATATCAAGTTGATATCTTTTATAGAAATAATTAAAACAATTATCAGGTCAATGAACCTATGAATGGTAATGATTGTCATAATCAACCAACACCGTATGCCGTATGGTTACCATTTAAATATACAACGGAGGTAATTCCGAATGTAAAATTTGCTGTCTTCGGATTATTTGTCTAAATTTATTTCCAACTGCTTAGAATAGGAATTCTTATAAAATCAGTATTCCTAATCTTAACCATAAATAACTCCAAACCTTAAATGTTAATTACTTATATATTACAGGATATACGAAGTATAAAACGCTTTATTTTAAAAACACACAAATAAGTAAAATGAATTGTAGGTTCGTGGGAAATTGGGCAGTTTCACGTGATTTATATATTCACGTGCTAAATGCTGCGTGTCCGCGTGGAATAATGTCGTCATTATCATTCATCATATTTATCGTTTTAAGCCACCCTTAAAGCCACTAGTTCGGGCCGTTTCCCAAATATTTTCAATCGGGCTTAGTTTGCTCGTTGCACAAGATGGAAATGATTTTAGGAAAAAATCAATAAATTTACAAAATTTGGAAATTAAAAAAGTCATGTGCAGAATCGGCATAATTTTTCCGCACAAGAAAAGTAATTTGATGAAAATCCATATTAGGAAATTATGATGTATGAACGATAGTTTGTCATTTCAAATTTTCAATAGTTCATGTCATTCATTAAAAAAAGAAAGTTACCGACTTCCCATTTCGTGGCTTTGTTAACAAAGCCATCGAATGGCTGTGTGATTTTTTTCCTGCGCCACTTTTGGAATAATTTAATTTTAGAAAATATTTATTAAAAATAGAAATTCTATGTTAAAAAAAATGGTCTACTATTAAATTACTTTTAATGGGAATTTCATTGTCAAAAAACCCTAAATGATTTAATGATTTTATCATTTGTCAATAAACTTGCCTGAATTAGTAAATTCATTTTGAGTTACAACATCATTATGTGATATGACTAATAATTGATGATCCTTTTATACTTTAGGATTTTTGATTATCAGAGAACTAAGTTTCGACTTTTTTCATTGTTATGCAATTAATTTTTTATAAAAAAAGTTCTTGGAAAGTTTTAATTTCATAAAATATATATATATATATATTTTCTTTTTTATTAAAAAATGATTGTACCATATTTATTACTTCTATGAATATGATCGATAATATGATCGATAAATCTTGTTCATGCAATCATGTAATCTAAAAAAAACAGGAATATTAAATTATAATATCCGTTTTATTTGAAGAAAAAAAAAAAATCATACGACTCGTCCCATTTCCAATTTTTTTCAGTTGTAAAAGAATTGGAATTTGGAGTGGTTTTTATATTCTAACTAAATATCATGGGAAGAGAAAAAAAGGGAATTCACGATTTAAGGCTTGGATAAATAACTTTTTTAATTTCGTAATTAACCGACGTATTAAAAAAGTTTTTCTAGAGCAAATTTGGTAAATTACATCTTGGCGTGTCGATCAAATCCACTATCAAATTACTTAAAGGATGGTTTTGTGATAAATTTCTTGAATAAAAAAAGGGTCATCATTCTATCAGATTTCGGGTAAATCGTGTTTATTTATTTTTTCTTTTTTTTTTTTCTTTTTTGAAAAAAAAAAAAAAATATATATCTTGTATCAATAGCCACTTATAAGCACTAAAATATTAAATGACATTACACAGCCACTAGAAATAATAAAAGGGATCCCTATTTCTTACATTCAGTTTTTTTTTTGTTCCGTAATTTTGATTTTCTTTACGTGTTTTCCTTTTTTTTTTTTTTTCTTTTTTTTTTTCTTTTTTCTGTCTTAAACGAGACTTTATGAATTTTTTTCTTCTTGACTCTGAAAAAGAAATAAAAAAAATTAAGAAATAAAAAAAGATATTTTTTTATCTGTTTCTTCGAGAATTATGTCGGTTTCTAATTTTTGTTATAACCAAGTTCATAGTAGCAGTCATATTGCTGAACTTTCTCCAGTAAGTGTCGAAACAGAATTTGCATATTGAATAATTTATTCGGAAAGAAGGTTATATTCACGTGATATGATGTGACAAAATCGAAATTGACTCGATTTCTTTTTTTTTAAACCGCAGTTATGTATAAGACATTTTAAAGAAAATTCTGATAACATCTTTGAGAAAAGATTACAATCTTCATGGACGAAAAGGACCATGTTTCAAAAGGGATCAGCATTCCAACAAGAATTAAATAATCGTGGAATTGTGCAATTTGAAAGAAAAGATTTTGTAGAAAAAAGGGATACGAATGATACAACTATATCTAATAGTAATTCGATAGATAAAAATAAGAATGAAGAGAAAAAGAAACCCAACTTTAAAGAATTATTCAAAGATCCACCACAAGTAAAATTAATGGCTGACGGATGGCCGGATAAAGATATTTACGATCCTGCTAAGGATAAAATGTATTGGTGGCGTAATGATCCAGTATTAAATCAACATCATGAACATTGGCACATTACTATGCCTTCCGGAGTATATAATGGGACTTCAAAAGATAGAGAAGGAGAAAATTTTATTTATATGCACAGACACATGTTGGCCAGGTAATTTCTTTCAATAAAGATTATTTTTCTTTAAAAACAGTGTAACTAAATTTAATCTGTGTTAGATATGACGCGGATCGTTGGTGCCTTGGAATACCGCCCGTCAATCCATTGGTTGATTACGTTCATCCGATACCAGAAGCTTTCTATCCCCCTCCATTCTTATCACAGTCCATGGATGGACGACCTGATGGTGTTCGGGTTCCTTTCCCTGCTCGTCCTCCTAATCAAGTCTTTCGCGATATTGGTAAATTTTCTTAAATTTTTTTAAATTCTAGAAAATTCATTGGAATTATCTTTTTTTAAAAATAATCATTTATGATATTATTAGTTACAACTGGTGATGATAATACCGAATCTGTATTCGCTGTTAAAGATTTAACAAATATACTGGACGAAATTGAAATATGGATTGACGGTAAAACAGATCAGGTGCATCCCAGTAAATTGAATTTAACTGACGACGAAGCAACAAGTTTGGGTGGTGATATTGAAGTCGTCTTACATAATATTGGTCATAACATGCTTGGTTATATTATGCATCCTTATACATTAAACGGTACGTCCTTTTTGTATAAAAAAAAAATATCTTTCTGAAAAAAAAAGCTAAATCTTATTTGAAACTTATTAATCTCAAAAAGCTGCACCAAGTGTTCTTGTCGGTGCTCGTGCCGGAACGCGTGATCCGTTATTTTGGAGATGGCATCGTCATATTGACAACATTTATGTCAAGTGGCAGAATTTATTAGGACCTCGTAATTTTAGTGATGATATGCCACCAGTAACCATTAGAGAAAAAGACTTAATACTTTCATTTACTGATATATTACTTGATGTTAACAAGGATGGAGTAAATGATACATGGGTTAAATACGCGAACGAGAAATTTGGTGGTAAATATTTCGATAAGGATCTTTCTAATCATCCCGTGGTCACAAAAACATTACAAACTAAAATGAAGATTAGAGATTACGTCTGGTTAGAAGATGGTCAAGATCATGAAAAAATTCAATATTTATACCCAAGAGATTGGATATGGTTCATACGTGCTCAGAATGATTCGCCAAACGTAAGTTATAAGATGAATTTTAACATATTTTATTTCATTCAAATTTTTAATCAATTTATTAATTAATTTGCCTTTGTAGCCTGTGACATTAACGTTCCGTATTTGGATTGCACCAATTGATTTTATTGATAAACATGCCTATTGGATTGAAATTGACAAATTTAAGAGAACTTTAGGACCTTATGAAAAAACTGTCGTTTCTCAAAAATGTGATAATGCAGTGGTAATTCGTAAGCCGGCACAAAAAACAACAAAACAAATGGATGATACAGCAATCACACCATGGCAAAAAGACAAATTAGATCGATTAAATTTTGCTCAAATCGCAGAGAAAGTATTTTGTGATTGTGGATGGCCATATAATATGATTATACCACGTGGAAGCAAAACAGGATCAACATTTAAACTTTTTGTCTATGTTTCTGATGGTACAAATGATTTAGTAAGAACTGACACACAATGTGGCAGCGTATTATTATGCGGAGGTGAAAAATGGACTGATAAAGTTCCTGATATTAAACCCTTTGGTTATCCTTTTGATAGACCTTTCAAAGATGGTTCTTTTCATAAAACTTTCCAAGGCATGAAAAATGTTGCCCATACTGATATTACAATTAAATGGGTTGAGGATTTCCCTGAAGTATAAATATAAGTATAATAAAATATATTTATATTATTTATTATTATTCGTAATTTAGTTATTATTTTTTTTTATAATGTATTATAATTTTTGAAACAAAAAAAAAAAAAAACAGAATTTTATATCCACTCCTTGATTTGTATATAGTATATACACAAATTATTGTGCTTCAAAAAATTTCTTAGACCTTTTTTTTTGTGTGTGGGGAAACTATTCATAAATCAAATTGTATAATAAATTTTAAAAAGAGAGAATAAGAATTGCTCAATATAAATTATAATAAAACTATTCACATAACACAAAAATCACAAGTTTCTACGATATAATGTTACTATATTAACGTGCTTTTTTGATATTGGTGAAAAAATCAAGCTAACAAAAAATTTAAATTATTTCCTTTTTAAAAGAATAAATGTGATTACGATAATTGTTTGTCAGATCTACGATATCTACGATTCATCGAAAAGTGTCACAAATCGAAGTGAAATCGTAATCCCGTGGGAATAAAACATTAAATTAAATAGTAAATCTATTAAAATAATATTCTCCCTGAGCCAGTTTAAAAATATTTTTTACACGATCTATAATTACTAGACGACCTTGAATATTAAGAATTAAAAATTAAAAAAATAAGAATTATAAAATTAGATTATTTAAAGTAAAAAAAAAAAAAAAACTTTTAAAGTCCTATTATATTTATAATTTACATTTTTAATACAAAAACTAAAGAAAACCATTTTTTTGCGTAAACAAATTTTATCCAAAGGTTTATCGTAATTGTGTACAATTGCAGTAGATATCAAATTTTTTATTCGACAGACTCGATATCTTTACAACGTCGTATTGTCGTATTGTAATAATCGTCAATTAGACTTGTATTTTCGGTTTTTTGACAACTTGAATACATTCTTACATTTCTGAAAACACATTAACGCTGGTAAGCATATCACGTAGACTCAGAATAATTCTATATAATGCGGGCCAGTTGTCGGGATTCGGGACTTCTGAGAGTTTACATATATTAGATTTTTGTCTTTAAAAACCATTGCTAGAATTTTTACCGCATCGTATTATAATAAAAACGGGTACACAAAATCTATAAAAAATGAACAAAAAAAAAAAACTGGTATATAAAAAAGTATAAAAATTTATTTATTGTAAAGAAAGCAGGAAGAAATAAAATAATAAAAACATGATTATTCTAGTTAAAATGTGCATTACAAAAAAAAACAAGTCATAGAAACTCATAATATTCTTAGTTTCTTACAGAATGCTGCAACAGATGTGAGCCATATAAAATAAAATTGGTTTACTTTTAATAAATTAATTATACGTTTCAAAATAATTTTTTTAAAACCATCAGTAATTAACATCACAAACTGACTGTTCTTTATTTTAAACCACCTACAAGCAATGTAAAATTTGAATCAAAAATATACCAAAAATAAAACAAACCCGTTACATACTAAAAGATTCATTTAACTCCTTTTCTTTATATATTAGTTTTTTTAAAACTTTTTCTTTCAAATTCTTCTTTTACGTTCCGTAAATTTCAACTCTTGAACTTTTTATCCTTAATATTATTTTTTGCCTTTTGTTCTGTACCTTTAAAATTTAGGTATTTTTTTTTTATTTTTCTAAAATAATAATATTAAATGAGTAATAATTAAATCTCGTGCTTTCATGAACACATGACAAATATTGAAAGCTTTCCGGTTTCCATCTCTGTCAAAACTATTAATCGAATAATATTCACCTAACTGTAAAGTTAAATTCTTTTCTGCACGAAATAAGATGAATCATTATTTTGACAAAAAGAGCAAGAAAAAATTATATAAAAGGAAAACAATTAAAGAAAATGAAGCTTCAAAATGAAAAAAAAAATGAATGAAATTCTATATAATAAACTTATTTTTTATTACATTGATCTCTCTTGTTAACCTTTGAATAAAAAAAAAACGCATTTAATATATTAAAGCATGAAAAAAGGCGAGATTTTATTACCCGAAACACGGCAATTTGAGTTCTTGGTCAAGAGAGAAGAAAAAAAAAAAAGTAAATTGGGTTTTGCACATAATTTACATAATGCCAAAACAAGAATCCAAAAATTAAATACGTTATTGATAAGTTGATATTGACAAGAAAAATAAATATAGACTTTGCAGCTTGAGATATTGTAAGACATTAAAACTGAATCAAGTAATATGTAGTGATTCAATACTTCAAACAAAGCAATATAATTGGCGAATTCGCTCAACAAACTTCATTGTAGGCACGATAGCGCCGCAGTTACGAGGTTTTATCAGGCCTACGTAATCTGTAATTATTTATAATAAATGCCTGATAAAAAAAAAAGTTATTAAATTATTTGAGTATGATTCTAATTAATTGATCCAAATAATTATAACGGCTCTGTTATTTATCACCATATAATTATTTATTATTATAATGTAGTAAGTAAAAAAAACTAGTTTATTTACGTCAAACCCACATAATTAAGAAAAAATTTTTCAACTAAAGATAAATATAGTCCTGATCTAGATTTTGACCATGAAATATTTACATGAACTTCACAACCACATTTTTTTCGATTTTTATTTCTTTTCTTTGTTGGATCATCTGATTTTTAGGAATATTAATACTATTCTTATCATAATAAAAGGGAATACTGGATGCTCTCACATTAATTGGCCGAGTTTTTTTCATTCATGCAAATCCATTGTCATAACCATATACTTGAGGAGAGCTTTTCCTACATCGTCCCAAGAAGATATTCCACATTCAATGCTAAATCTGGTATACATCTTCATCAGTATTATTAATGGTTGGTTGCATCGTTTCTAAGCGATCATCAAACATGTCCTAATTAATTTATATTTCACGTTGTATAAGTTGTGTAAGGTCATTTTTATCTAGCCCACTTTCCTTACCCTAACCCTAATATGATTCTATGACATTAACTGCAAATGTAAATGGCATATAACGTAACTTAAGATGTAGATGTAACTAAAAGATATTTATTTATTTATCAGTTATTTATTTATTGAAAGAAAAGATAGTTACATAGAAATACAAAAACAAAACCATAAAAAACCTACCCTTCCAGTAATGGTGACGAAAACCTAACTAAGATTGAGCTTGCAATAATATTCAAGTAATCAATTACAGTTACCCCAATAAGATTATCCAGAGAATTGAAAATCATTTGAATTCAGAATTGATAACCAACTACCACTATGTAAAAATCAGATGAGGTAAAACGGACCCAAAGATCCGTGGATTGTAATAGTCTAGGTGGTGGGTGTAACCTGGTGTAACGGTATATAAATTGTATGTTTGTTTTATTTATTAATTCATACAAATGTTACTTTTCTGACGAAAAAAAAATTTGTATTTTTTTTTTTTTTTATTAAAAATACAAAAAAAAAGACGAACTAAAACCATATTGTATATAAATTTCTAGATAATATTTGTTTAAAAAGTTTATAAGATATCTTAATTATTATTTCTCTTGGGCTATGTTGATTGCGACTAGTATTTAAGTTAAATGAATGTGATGAGTGTATGTGAATACGATCTCTATTATGAAGGTGAATGTGTCTAGTGGAAATATTATTGCGTTTTTTCCACTCCTTAAACGCTTTATTTCTAGGTTTCCATATGGTCAAAAAAATATCTTGTAGTAAATTGTTCATAAATAAAAATAATATTTTTGCAACCTTTTTTTTTGAGTGTTAAACAACTCTGTAAATATATTAATTAAGTCACAAGGGACGACATGATGAATAATGAGAAAAACTGGGTGTGTATCTGATAAAGAAAAGACAGGATCAAGTAACCAATTAAAGGTGAGTAAATTTTCCATTTTTGATAGAATGAACGAATGTTCGAAGCTACACTCATTTAGGATGTTAGCACATAAAGATAATTTGTGTTTGGTAAATATCGTTGCTTCTTATAATATCAATGACTTAAGGACGAGGCTATAGATGGTCATTTGATTCAGATGATGGATTACAAAAATGGCAATTAAGTGTCTGGAAAGTTGATGTAAAGTTCTGAGCAAGAATGTCACTAGTTGGTAAAGTTCGTGTAATAATTCGGATTTTTCTTCGTAAGATGCGTGGTTCTGTCCATTTCCAGTCGATTGTACGATTGTGTGTCGATTGTAGTAGGTAAGAATTATTTTTGTGATGTAAGAAACGACCCAATTGTATATTTTCCGGCGAATATCACGGTCGGAGTAGTATTATAGGTACCCTGGTGTCAAGTTACTATTCTTATGATTAATACTAATGTGAAGGTTTGAATTTGCGCCTTCTTTAGCTAAACGATCGGCTTTTTCATTTTCTGGTATACTAGTATGTGCTTTAACTTTTATAATCGACCAATAAGGCATTCACTGCTAACCAAATAAAATGGTTGTTCTTTTTCTTAGATTTTCGGGGTGTAAAAGCACTAAATTTTAAATGAACATTTGATATTGTCCTGTCTAAACCTAATCTGGAACCATCTGTATAAAAAATTAAATTTGAACAATTTTATATCACTTCTATAATATTATGAACTAAAGGAATTAAATTAGAATGTAAAATAAAAATTTGGGAAATAAGGGATTTATTCAAATTAAGAGAAGAGGAGGATAAAAAAGGGTATATCATTATTGGGGTTTGTATTGTTTATAACTAAATAATCATTTTAAGTGTCAATTCGTAATGTGTTATGTGAAAATCTGTCTAATTTAAAAAGTGTACGACTAGAGAGTAAGAAAGGGGAAGATAAAATTTTGATACACTATAACAAAGGAACATATATTATGCATTTAGGATGTAAATCTTGAGATATATAATATGGATGATGTATTCTGCAACCTTGGCACAGGGAGAGAATTTGGCAGCATGAATTAGGAGATAGGTGTAAATCAGAATTATTGAGTTGGTGGTTAAATGTCCAATGTTCTAAGTATACTATCGCTGTACGTTTAATTTTTTGTAATACTTTTCCGTATGGTACTTCATTGATTGTTGGGGACCAAGTTGCGCCCCATTCTCATCCCACCTGTATTTTCTAAGGTGATGGGGTTGACTGTGAGTTGGTCAACTAAGAATAATGTATACCATCCTGGGACTCTACCGCCTTTTGATTTTGATTCAAATTGGTTGACACGTTTAATTTCATTCCATGTGAGATGTAACTAAAAGATATTAACATTTTTAAACATTTCAATTTGATCATGTGATCAAAAACTTTAATTTTGATTGGTTAAATAGTATGACTTAGTTACGATACGACAGCCCTGAACCGAATTTTATATGTATAAATACCTCTTGATTCTGCACGATTTAAAAATAAAAAGTCCCAATTCTGCAAAAAAAAGAAAAAAAATTAAGATGAAAGTCATCCTTTTCTTGCTCCTTTTAACCATCCATCTATAAGAAACGAAGGGGGTCAAAAGTTATATTATTAGTAGTCCTAACCGTTATAAACAATGGAAGCTTATATTTGTTTAAATGGAGTAACAACTTTCCTAATTCTTTTAAATATCATTTTTATGTAACTAAAATATAGATGATGCCAATTCGTTCTGACTATTTTTGATCAATATAGTGAACCGTAAGATCACTTGTCCACATATCAGCTGTAAGTACGATTTTTCCTGGAATTTGAGCCATAAATGCATCAATATTTTCTCTAATTGTATCAAATTCGTTTACACCATTTCTTTCAAATTCTGTATATTAGGAACTTAATATCTTGGATCAAATAATTTAAACATATAAATAAAATGGGGATTTTCACATCTGAAATGGTTGTAGATCAGAGATTTCCAATCTACAAAAGCTTTATTTTGCACTTCTTTTTCGGCAATTGGACAAGGATCAACTCTAGGAAAATTCAAAATTGTTTGAGTATTTTTAATTTTACCTATAATAATATTTTGTTTATAATAAAAATGTTTCTTTAAAATTGATATTCCCGTTTTTACACCATATTCTTGAGAACACTTTTTACATATTTTTTTTACCAGAGATTTGTAATTTAAAATAGTTCCAGGCAGAACTCTTTTTACTATTTAAGTTTTCATTTTCGTCATTATCCGCTTTTTCTTCCACTTCACTGTCTAAATTATGTTCATCTTTGTCAAGTTCCGTAATATTTCAGCTCTTAATTGTTGTAATTGGCTAGTTTCCGCTATGGATAACTCCATTTTTGTCAGTAAAGTTTTTTAAACGCGTTGGATCAACTTTTAGATAATCATAATAGAACCGAGTTTCATTCGAACTAAGTTTGGAACTTTCGGTTTAAGTTCACGAACCTGGAACCTTTAACATCCCTAATTTATACCGAACAGTTCTGTATATAAATTTTATCCAATGGAATTATAGCAGTTAAAAGATCATATCAGTTTTTAAGTATTCAGATGAAAAATTTTATCCGATACTTACGGAAATAACTTTTCCAGTAAATCCATCTTTATATTACTGTTAGTTCGGTATACTAAGTATCCTAAGTATGTACTTTTACTATCAATACAGGTTTTCTTGATAGCCATATAACTACCCTATTATATTCATGTTTTGTTATAATTAACGACATGTATGCTATTATCCTTTAACAATTATTTAAATATTATATTGTAAATAATTACATATTAATGTCATATATGAATATAAAATAGCTTACGACATGTATACTGATATATATTGTAAAATGATTTTATTATTATTATAAAATATATGTCACTTGCATATCAAATAATAAAATTTATTTAAAATATATTCATTAGCTTAGGCTGTTAATCTATTATCAATCAAAGGATGCAAATGACATTTACTTTTTTGAAGGCTAATATAGATTGGAATCCTGTCAGGATAAACCTTCTCATTTCTGTAAAACTAATCAATTAATAAAAATAGACTATTATTACCAAAATCGTTTGATGAATTACGTTTGATAAATTATAATTAATTACTCTTATCAGTGCATATGACCATTCATAAAGCAGAATATAAAAGGAGAGAAGAAAAAAGAACAAGGGAAACAGAAAGAAGGGAGGGAGATGAAAAGAAATGTAAGGAGAAAAATGAATAAAGATAAAATAAAAAGAAAAAAAATGTATAAAAAGATTTACTTAAAATAGCTGCGTTTAAAAAACGAAATAAAAATAGAAATAGTAAAGAAATGAAATGAAAGAAGGAAAAAGATTCACCTTATCTTACTGATCGAAGTTATGAGGACCATGCCTAAAAAAAAGTAGGAAGGTGAAAAAATAAAAAGAAAGGGAACGTAAAAAAGAGGGGAGATGAAAAAAAAAAGAAAGGAAAGGGAGGAAGAACAAAAAAATAAATAAATAAATAAAAGGAAAGGAACGAAAAAAAGGAAAGGAAGAGGGGAGACGAAAAAAAAGTAAACTTCATTTTAACTAACTTTGACTTTGCGTGTTTAAAGGAAAGCTTAAAAGTCACGTATCAAAAAGTCACGTGATCAGTTCATAGCGTCATTAAACGTGAATATCTTACAATTTTAGCCTCGTTTAGAAGCTCTCAAACTTTATAGTTAATATAGATAATTTTTTCAACAATAATGTAACGATAAAGTATACGGTATAATGCTTTATGTAATGCTTAATGTAATGCTTTATTTGATGTAAATTTAAATATGAATATTGTAATAATATTTGATTACTTAATGTCTTGAATTAATATAAATTTCGATAAGCCTATTAACATCTATATCAACATACATATTAAAATGACATTAATTAATTTAATTTAAAATAAAAACTTCAATAATTATGTAATGTATGACAATTATCCTTTGTAATAAAATATAACATTAATGTTATGAGTTCACTATGTCAAATACCATGTCAATAACCATATTATCATGCATAACTACGTTAGCATTCATGATATTATTATAATAAAAGAATTATAATATACTGTCAAAAAATATATATATTGACAGTAAAACTTGGGCTGGCTAAAATAAGTTCGGATGCGGTATATAGCAATTTATTAAAAGTGATTTTGTTATATCCAGTGCAATTAATTATAAAAAATCGGTTCTGTTTAGTACAACAAGTTTTCGGTACAAACAGGTTCGTTAATCGTTATAGCAAGCGACGACTGTATTGGACAATCATTATACATATAGTCCTCCACCACGTAAGAAATAAATAAATTTTTACTTTTTGAAACTTTATGGCAAATGATTCGTCAGTATTCCTCCCTACTTAAGAAAGTTGCACTTAGTTAAATACGGCCAACCGCATCGAAAAATTGCTTAATAGTAGTAACTCATCTTTTTAATAAATACTCATTCATATTAAGTATTCCTTTCAAAATTTTTTACTGATAAATTTTTTCGAAGACCTATAACGTCATATGTCATAACATGCCACCGATCAAGAAGAGAGCTTTATTAGTCACGATGTATTCAGAAAGTCTTATATATACCCTCAAACTTTTTCAAGTTTATTTTTCTTTAAAAAAATAATAAATAAATCTAAAGAAAGATTTCTTCTGTTAATGATATCTTTCCGGTTAACCTTCTTGCAATAAACGTTATCCGTGAAGTTGTTATCCTCTTTGATAAACTCAAAATTGAGTTGAGTCATAAAGTTATAAGGACATGAGACTCTGGAAGGTCAATATCACTTCCGATGATGCAGCCAAGCTTAAAGGTGTTAATGAAGAAAAAATTGAAAAGGAATTTTGAAGGCAGGGAGATGAATCCTTTCCAGAGGAGGAGGATGGCGATAACAATGACAATGACAATGACGGTAACATTCACATCATCGTCCAAGTGCCCGCCACTACTGGTAAGTGTCCCAACGTTTTACCTCTCGAACAAGAAATATCATGCAGTAACAAAATATCGAATTTGATTTGATCTCTTGCAAGGCGTTCTAGTAGGTGAAACAAAAAGAAAGTAGCCTTTTCTAATCAAGTATTTTAATTAAATTTAATAATATCCTAATTTTTTTCGATGATTTATTTCATCTTGGCGAAACAGGGCGGACATACTCATCTATTCAATATTATCACATAAAAAACAATAACAGATAATGGGTTTTTTATTTTTTTGCAAATTCTACTATATACAGTATAAAACTGATATAATTTTTTACTTGGCCATTTCAGAACTCAAAATGATCGAATTAGCATATAATTGACATGTGATAACATATATATATATTAACTATTGAAAATTTTGACCTAAAAGTTAACTTTTTGATTACCTAAAATTTTTTATGATTATTTTTGCCACTAATTTTTAAACACTTAAGTAATGTATTTTGAAAGTTTTAAGTTTGGCCTAAAATTCTGTGGCTCGGCCAAAGCTTCAAAGTCAAATTAGCAGATGATCGGCATATATACGAATTATAGACCTAAAGTTAACTTTGGATCCACATCCTAAATTTATGTGGTTTCAAAGTTAATGTGATATCACTATGATATAATTGGCAAATGATCGACATGCGATGTAAGGTAGGTTTCGTTCTTAAAAAAAAAAAAAAAAAGAAAGGTATCATTCTTCAAATTAGATTTCGAGAAAATCGTGTTTATTTATTTATTTTTCTTTTTTTTTTTGAAAAAAAATCATATAACTTGTATCAAGCAATAGTAGCCACTTGGAAATTTATTATATGATAATTGTGACAATACACAGCCACTAAAAATGATAAAAGGGATTCATATTCGTAATTTTGGATTTCTTTACATATTTTCCTTTTTCCTTTTTCTTTCTTTCTTTCTTAAACGAGACTTTATGATTTTTTTTCTTCTTGACTCTGAAAAAGAAATAAAAAAAATTAAGAAATAAAAATAAAGATATTTTTTATTTGTTTCTTCGAGAATTATGTCGGTTTCTAATTTCTGTCATAACCAAGTTCATAGTAGCAGTCATATTGCTGAACTTTCTCCAGTAAGTGTCGAAACAGAATTTGCATATTGAATAATTTATTCTTTTCTTTTCGGAAAGAAGGTTATATTCACGTGATATGATGTGATAAAATCGAAAATGACTCGATTTTTTTTTTAAACCGCAGTTATGTATAAGACATTTTAAAGAAAATTCTGAAAACATCTTTGAGAAAAGGTTACAATCTTTAAGGACGAAAAAGACCATATTTCAAAGGGGATCAGCATTCCAAGAAGAATTAAATAATCGTGGAATTGTGCAATTTGAAAGAAAGAATTTTGTAGAAAAAAAGGATACGGATGATACAACTATATCTAATAGTAATTCGATAGATAAAAATAATAATGAAGAGAAAAAGAAACCCAACTTTAAAGAATTATTCAAAGATCCACCACAAGCAAAATTAATGGCTGACGGATGGCCGGATAAAAATATTTACGATCCTGCTAAGGATAAAATGTATTGGTGGCGTAATGATCCAGTATTAAATCAACATCATGAACATTGGCACATGACTATGCCTGCCGGAGTATATAATGGGACTTCAAAAGATAGAGAAGGAGAAAATTTTATTTATATGCACAGACACATGTTGGCCAGGTAATTTCTTTCAATAAAGATTATTTTTCTTTAAAAACAGTGTAACTAAATTTAATCTGTATTAGATATGACGCGGATCGTTGGTGCCTTGGAATACCACCCGTCAATCCATTGATTGATTACGTTCATCCGATACCCGAACCTTTCTATCCCCCTCCATTCTTATCACAGTCCATGAATGGTGTACGAGTTCCTTTCCCTGCTCGTCCTCCTAATCAAGTCTTTCGCGATATTGGTAAATTCTCTTGGATTTTTTTAAATTCTAGAAAATTCATTAGAACTATCTTTTTTAAAAATAATCATTTATGATATTATTAGTTACAATTGGTAATGATAATACCGAATCTGTAATCTCTGTTAAAGATTTAACAAATATACTGGACGAAATTGAGATATGGATTGATGGTAAAACAGATCAGGTGCATCCCAGTAAATTGAATTTAACTGACGACGAAGCAACAAGTTTGGGTGGTGATATTGAAGTCGTCTTACATAATGTTGGTCATACCATGCTTGGTTATATTATGCATCCTTATACATTAAACGGTAAGTCCTTTTCATATAAAAAAAAAAAAAATCTTTAAGCTAAAATTTTATTTGAAAATTATTAATCTCAAAAAGCTGCACCAAGTGTTCTTTTCGGTGCTCGTGCCGGAACGCGTGATCCGTTATTTTGGAGATGGCATCGTCATCTTGACAACATTTATGTCAAGTGGCAGAATTTATTAGGACCTCGTAATTTTAGTGATGATATTCCACCAGTGACCATTAGAGAAAAAGATTTAATACTTTCATTTACTGATATATTACTTAAAGTTAACAAGGATGGAGTGAATGATACATGGGTCAAATACGCGAACGAGAAATTTGGTGGTAAATATTTCGATAAGGATCTTTCTAACCATCCCGTGGTCACAAAAACATTACAAACTAAAATGAAGATTAGAGATTACGTCTGGTTAGAAGATGGTCAAGATCATGAAAAAATTCAATATTTATATCCAAGAGATTGGATATGGTTCATACGTGCTCAGAATGATTCGCCAAACGTAAGTTATAAAATGAATTTTAACATATTTTATTTCATTCAAATTTTTAATCAATTTATTAATTAATTTGCCTTTGTAGCCTGTGACATTAACGTTCCGTATTTGGATTGCACCAATTGATTTTATTGATAAACATGCCTATTGGATTGAAATTGACAAATTTAAGAGAACTTTAGGACCTTATGAAAAAACTGTCGTTTCTCAAAGATGTGATCATGCAGTGGTAATTCGTAAGCCGGCACAAAAAACAACAAAACAAATGGATGATACAGCAATCACACCAAGGCAACATGAAAAATTAGATTTATTAAATTTTGCTCAAATCGCAGAGAAAGTATTTTGTGATTGTGGATGGCCTTATAATATGATTATACCACGTGGAAGCAAAACAGGATCAACATTTAAACTTTTTGTCTATGTTTCTGATGGTACAAATGATTTAGTAAGAACTGACACACAATGTGGCAGCGTATTATTATGCGGAGGTGAAAAATGGACTGATAAAGTTCCTGATATTAAACCCTTTGGTTATCCTTTTGATAGACCTTTCAAAGATGGTTCTTTTCATAAAACTTTCCAAGGCATGAAAAATGTTGCCCATACTGATATTACAATTAAATGGGTTGAGGATTTCCCTGAAGTATAAATATAAGTATAATAAAATATATTTGTATTTATTTATTATTATTCGTAATTTAGTTATTATTTTTTTTTTATAATGTATAATTTTTGAAACAAAAAAAAACAAAATTTTATATCCAATCCTTGATTTGTATATAGTATATACACAAATTATTGTGCTTCAAAAAATTTCTTAGACCTTTTTTTTTGTGAGAGGGAACTATTCATAAATCATAATTGTATAATGAATTTTAAAAAGAGAGAATAAGAATTGCTCAATATAAATTATAATAAAACTATTCACATAACACAAAAATCACAAGTTCTACGTTATAATGTTACTATATTAACGTGCTTTTTTGATATTGATGAAAAAATCAAGCTAACAAAAATTTAAATTATTTCCTTTTAAAAGAATAAATGTGATTACGATAATTGATTGTCAGATCTATGATATTTACGATTCATCGAAAAGTGTCAAATCGTGAAAGTGAAAATGTAATCCCGGAGAAAACTTCATTTTTTTTTGCGTAACCAAATTTTATCCAGAGGCTTATCGTAATTGTGTACAATTGCAGTAGATATCAAATTTTTCATTCGATAGACTCGATGTCTTTACAACGTCATATAACTCATATTGTCGTATTGTAATAATCATCAATTAGATTTGTTTTTTTCAGTTTTTTGACTTGAATACATTCTTACATTTCTGTAACACATTAACGCTGGTACGTGATTCAGAATAATTCTACATAATGCGGGCCAGTTGTCGGGATTTCGTACCTGTCAGGACGGTGAAGAGTTTATATTAATTTTTTATCTTTAAAAACCATTGCTAGAATTTTTACCGTATCGTATTATAATAAAAACGGGTGCACAAAATCTATAAAAATGAACAAAAAAAAACTGGTATATAAAAAAAAATAAAAATTTATTCATTGTAAAGAAAGCAGAAGGAAATAAAATAATAAAAACATGATTATTCTAGTTAAAATGTGCATTACAAAAAAAAACAAGTCATAGGAACTCATAATATTCTTACAGAATGCTGCAACAGATGTGAGCCATATAAAATAAAATTGATTTACTTTTTAATAAATTAATTATACGTTTCAAAATAATTTTTTTTAACCATCAATAATTAATTGACTTTTATTTAGTATTTTAAATACCTACAAGCAATGTAAACTTTGAATCAAAAATATACCAAAATAAAACAAATCCATTACATACTAAAAGATTCATTTAACTCCTTTTCTTTTATATATATAGTTTTTTAAATCTTTTCTTTCTAATTCTACTTTTACGTTCCTTAAATTTCAACTCTTGAATTTTTTTGCCCTTACTATTATTTTTTGCCTTTTGTTCTGTACTTTAAAATTTAGGTATTTTTTTTTTATTTTTCTAAAATAATAATATAAATGAGTAATAATTGAATCTCGTGCTTTCATAAAACACATCAGATAAATATTGAAGGCTTTCTGGTTTCCATCTCTGCAGTAATGTTAATACTTTTGCCAAAACTTTTAATCAATATTCACCTAATTTTCAAGTTACCTTCTTTTCTGCACGAAATAAGATGAACCATTATGTTGACAAAAAATGCAATAAAAAAAAAAGAAGTTTCAAAATGAAAAAAAAAATAATGTAATTCTATATCACAAACTTATATTTTTTTACTACATTGATTTCTCTTGTTAACCCTCGCTAGCCTTACCAACTATAATATAATAATACAATAATATAACGTAATACTATAGTTGTTTTCCAAAATTCTTTAGAAACAAAATATAAATTTGAATAAAATGACACATTTAATATATTAAAACATGTAAAAAAGCGAGATTTTACTGCCCGAAACACGGTAATTTGGGTTCATGGTCAAGAGAGAAGAAAAAAAAAGAAGTAAATTGGTTTTTGCACATAATTTACATAATGTCAAAACAAGAATCCAAGAATTAAATACTTTATCGATAAGTTGATATTAACAAGAAAAATAAATATCGACTTTTGCAGCTTGAGATATTGCAATTTTCATCAATTAAGACATTAAAACTGAACCAAGCAATATGTAGTGAATCAACACTCCAAATAAAGTGATATGATTGGTGAAGTTTTTTGAGCGGAACTCAACAAATTTTATTGATCATATATAAGCCCTATAAGAAATCTGTATACGGAAAGGATACGTTTTATAAACGTCTGATATACGTTTTTACCGATTCCGTATAATAATTCCGTATATTTAATACGTAATTCATTTTTGAATGTTTTTTAAAAAATTGGTGCATATGGAATGTATGCGGAAAAATTAATATATACGGAACGTATACGGAATTTTTGAACTTATTTTTTTTAAATAATGATTTTATCGATTTTATCGTCATAAGCCATAACACGTGATCACGTGATTTTTGTTATGATACGTTTTTTGTTTATATAAACCCAGCTTTGATCTTCCACCTTGTCTTCCTGTCTTCCTCTCCCTGATTTTTTATTTCGCTATTTTTTTTTTTTTTTAAAAAAAAAACTCTTTTTTTCTTTTATTTGTTGCCCCTCTTTTTTATTCTTACTTGCTACTCTTCTTTTAAAAACTTCTTTTCCTTTATTTTTCTAACTTCGTTGCCCTCTTTAAAAAAAAGAAAAATTTTTTTTTGGTTTTATTTTTTTATTCCCATTCATTACCCTCTTTTCTTTTTTTTAAAAAAAATTATTTTTGCCCCTTTTTTTACTGAATTATTTCTGGATGTTCTCCTTTGGCAGCATAGGTTAGAGGTTAAAGATGGACTAACCGCGACTACTGACACGAAGTTTATCAGGACTGGGGAATAAAAAGCCTTATTTAGTGCAGGTATTTCCCGAGTCTCTAATTTAAAAAGAGAGGTTCCTATAAGCCGGGTTATGTAAGTTACCTTCTGCATTATTTTTCTAACTTTGTCATCCCCTTAAAAATCTTTTTTTATGTCCTTCCCTAACTTCGTTATTCCTTTTTCAAAAAAAAAAAAAAAATTTTTATTTTACTTTTTTACTTCCACCTCACTATCCTTTCTTTTTTATTTATTTTTATTCTTTTATTTTGTAGATCAGATTTTTTTTTGGCTGCTTGGTTCCTTTTTTCTTATTGCGGGTCAATTTTGAAGTACTTTTTTTTTGTAAGTCAGGTAGGAACCGGACGTTTGGAGACTTGGATGATTGCAGGTACTATATAGGCGGAGCTTATATTTCTTTTTTTTTTTTGCTTTTAGGTCGTCTGACTCCTGATGTCTTGGACGAATCCAGAATTATAGGCACAATAGGGAAGCGTTGGTCTAATTGAGTTAAAGAAACGTACTAGTGTCTTTTTTCATTTATTTTGAAGGAATAGGTTATTTCTTTGGACTAAGTGCTCCTGGAGACTTTTGATTTCTTAAAAAAAATCAAATTTCTTAACGAAACATCAGTAGAAATAGTATTAATGTTTCTTTTTGTTTTGGTTTGCAATAGTTGGTTTGATAGGAATAAACTATTCATAATATATTTGTGTTTTATTTTATTTTTTTATTTTTTGATTTAATAAATAAAATTAAATTTATGTAAATAAAGTCTAGTAATAAATTGTAATAAATTGTAATATAAACAGTAAATTTAATAAGCAATAATATAAATTTCATGGTAAAACAGTGATTAAATCATGTAAATTCCGTATGCATTCCATGCAAATTCCGTATCCAAACCATATTTATAGTGATACGGAATTGTGCAATTTTCCGTATCTTTTCAACGGTCTATTGTGATACGTTATTTCTAAGGAAAAAAATCGTATAAAAATCTTATTAAAAACGTATCCAGTTTTTTTATAGGGAAGGCACGATAGCGCCGCAGTTACGAGTTTTTATCAGGCTTACATAAACCGTATTTATTACACAGATCGTGTTAACATTCATCAGTTAATAAATGCCATCTATATAATTATAAATGTTAAATTAAATAAATAATACATAATAAATAATTATAACAGATAATATCGTTTATAAATTTAATGAACCTCCAGAGAACATATCGAAAAAAATTTCAGTCAAGGATTTAATTAATATAAGAACATCATTATAATAAAAATCGCAGATTAATCAACTTTAAATTACTATTAGCTTCAACAACAATATTTTGTAAAGGTATCAGTTTTATTTCCTGTTCAACAATAAAACAAAGGCCGTAAATCTGCATTTTAGGAAAAAAATCTAATTGGGTAATTTATTTCAGGTTTTTTCTTATGCGCGTACTTGTTGTCAACTATCAATAAACTCTATTTAGGCTATTTTGTTATTGTATTATGTCAATTATTGATTGTTGATCGTAGTACATTATAATCTATTTAAAATATAGGAATCGATTATTTGTTGACAAATGATATCGTTGTACAAAATAGAATTAATATAAATGATAACTTAAGATGTAGGTGTAACTAAAAGATATATAATTTATATTAACAGTTAACATTTCAATTTGATCATGTGATCAAAAACTTTAATCATGATTGGTTAAATAGTATACGATAATATGACGTAAACGTGATGACGTAAAATTGCGGATTCACAATACATGTGACGAAAACAGTAATTTAGCTATTTTTTACGCGGTTTGGATTTTAATCTTTTCTCTTTGTAAAAAATTTTTATTTTATATCGATATAGTAGTTAGGGAGAATATTTTACGTATTTAAACTGTATTTATTATATATTTTATACGTGATTTATGCATTTATTATTGAGAAAGAAATGTGTATTACTAATAAAAAAATACAAAATTTATTTCCTGTTTAATAAATATTAAAATACTCGTCTGTCAAATCATATATTTTTACATATTTTATTACCTGTTATTATAAACCATTTTTAACAATTGTAAGAAACGCGAAATTTCTAAGATATTGCAAAATAAACAAAAAGGTGACAAAATAGTAAACTATTTTTATCCCCGGTAGTCATGAGTGATAAATCTATCAAGAAGTATACCATTAATTTTGCGTTACGTTTAGTCTATCAAAAACTTACCACATTCAGGTTTCGCGACGAAATCTATCAAGGAATATATCGCCAATCTATCAAGATACTTTTGCTGCGGAGATGATAAGACAATAATTTCACAAATTATCTTTAATCTCATCTTTATAGTCAAAGTTTTGACACTTCGGGCGCATGATTACTCTCATTTCAAGATAAAATAATATAATTGAACATATGGTTATGTGGCTATGCATTATTACCGCCATAGTGGCGCAATCTCAATATTGTTATCAAGCCTCATCTTTTCAAAGCCTGTTAAGTTGTTAATGACGTGTCGTGATTTATTTCCGCATCCTAAGTACTTTTAGACGAGAGAATTGCTTTTCTAAGCATCTAGACTTAGCCTGACTAAGTATCAAGCCCTGTACCGATTTTATATGTATAAATACCTCTTGATTCTGCACGATTTAAAAATAAAAAATCCAATTCTGCAAAAAAAATCAAAATGAAAGTCATCCTTTTCTTGCTCCTTTTAACCATCCAACTTGCTGTTGTGTCGTCTCGAAAACGATTTCGCATTCAAAGTATCTACGATGATACTTTTTGGGCAGCAGAGGGAGATAAGATTGTTCTACGAAAAAATAATCCCCTTCTCTGGTATGCGCAAAATGTGGGAGCTGGTTACCAACTTATGCCTATTAATAATAACAGAATCCTCACGTACAATGGTCCCAACAACTTTATCACTCTTGCTGGTTATGGAAACAATATACAAACCAACCAACTTTTCAAATTTAAGCCAGGATTTTTTAATAATACTAAATTATCCATTGGCGTCGTTTCAGAACCGGGTCAATTTGCATCTATAAGAAACGAGGGGGAAAAAAGTTATATTATTAGTAGTGCTGACCGTTATAAACAATGGAAACTTATATTTGTTTAAATGGAGTAACAACTTTCCTAATTCTTTTATATGTCATTTTTTTTACTTTTTATGTAACTAAAATATGTACAGTACATAAAGTATATATGTATTTTTTTAATTAGTATCTAATTGTAACCTACAATTAACAAATATTAAAATAAAGCAATCCTTCTCTAGCAAGGTTGTTTCACTTATGACATCTCCCTGATTTATTTGTTTACTTACGTTTTACAATAGAAAACTTATTTATTATTATTATATTAACTGCTTTTTGTTTTTTGTTTAAGATTTAGAGCGTAATTACTCAAATATTAGATCTGCATGCGCGAATTAGGAAATTTTTAGAATGGTTAGTAAATCCTGAAATCGTTTAGCTGATTTATTGATTGGTTGGGAGTCCGGATATAGTGGTTAGAAGTTTACGAAGTTTTATAGTTATAAAAACCTAAAGAAAGGATATAAATAAAAGATTCTTTCCTAAAAAAATTCAAACAAATATATATTATTTATTTGGTATACTTTACTATACAAATATATCATACAGTATATACAAATTATATTATTTATAATAATAAATTGTCTCATTATTTACGTAATTTTTTTTTTTTTTTAAAGCTAAAATAAATAAGAAATAAATATATAAAAATTATCTGTCAAGATTAATTAAGTAAGCTAATATTTTTCTTAATAAATAAATTTATTAATTAATAATCAAATTTTCGCAACATACAAAACCACAACTGTTTTCTATACTACGATAATAATTTTTTGATTACTGTATAAAAAAAGAATAGCTTTAGAAAATTTAATTATAATGTTTCGGCAAATAAGATGTCTTGATTCAATACAAAACCCGTAAATTTTCAAAAGCAAATCGAAATTTTCATCATCCCTATAAAAAATAAATGTCCGGAAAATGTTGTCAAAAATGTCCGGAAAATGTCCAGAATAAATCTGATGTGTCCAGAAAATGTCCACTTTTTTGGTACATGTCTGACACACTTCTGATACTTAAAATTTTGACATGTCCTAACTTTGTCCAGAATTCATCCAGTATTTGTTCGGTATAAAATTTTGGACAAATTCCAGACAGTTAAACCTGGACAAATTCTGGACATAGCAAAAAAACCAGATAGACAAATTCCGGACATGAAAAAGTTCAGGACAAATTCTGGATACTATTTCCAAAAAAGGATAAATTAATTTTGTAAAAAAATACAAAAAGCACAAAACTGACATTCAAAATCTTTTCTGTCGTACTAATTAAAATTGCAGAGCAGGCAAAAATACTATATATCTATGATATAAAAATTCTGGGTTAAGGAATAATGATGATCATCTATCCATTGATCATCTTTTGTGGCAAAATTTTACAAAAATACATTTCTGGACAATTTCAGGACAAATTCCTAATATCCCGGAAATGCAGTGTTTTCGGAACAGTTTCCGGACACACAGTGTCCAGAATTTCTGGACAATTATTTAGACAATTTTTCTGGACATTTTCTGGACATTATCCGGACACATATTTTTTATAGGGCATATTTACATATTAAATCACATGCGAAGAATTTTATTGCCAACATTAAAGAGAAATCATATGAATTATATCTGAAATTTAATTATTTATTACGCGGAATGCGTTTTTTCTAAATTTTAAGATGCCACCTAAACGAATAACTCCGTATACTACACGTCAAAAGGATTTCTAAAGCACTTAATAATACTTTTGTATGGACATTCTATTAGCTGGAAGCATAAAGTTAGCATTTCCTCACATATAAATAGCAAAATTCGCATAAAGAAAAAATAAAATTATGAAGCAGCAGCACGAAATAATCACTCCGCCCAAACTTTGGAATAAGTTCTTTCTCTTGTTAAGCATTTTCTGAGGTAAATATTCCATTAGAAAAAGTAAATGTACTCCAACCTTTTCTCAAAAAAAAAATATTGTCATGAAGGAAATGCAATCCCGCAAGCTGATGCATTGAAACGAAATTATTTGCCATGAATATATCAACAACATAAATTTTTTGGATATTGTCAACAATGTCACAATTGACCAGCTTATCATTCACACCTTAACTGAATGGTCTATACCATTTAGTTTTTCATGTCTCCTAGCCTCAGATTCGGTGGCTCACATGAAGAAGAGTTATCGTGAAGTTCTCGAGCCAATTTTGCCTCAGCTTATACATTCACCTCTTTTAGCACATATCCTTAATCTTATTAGGTAAAAATTGTTAATTAGTATTTTATTTAATTTAATATTAAAAACATTTGATTGCCAATTAAGATTTTTTACATATTTTTTTTTAGTTTAGCATGGGTATGGAGCATGGACATCAATCCCACATTCTGATTTAGTAAAAACTTTACTAGCAAATATTAAAAAACCTTTGTTTAACTAAAGCTCGGCATGCAAGATAACTTCTTTTTTTGTCAAGAAATGACATACAAAATCCCATAAATGTTCCTTTTTCTGTTGCTACTTGTTGGAATTCTTGGTTTAAAATGGCTTTTTACATGAGTGATCATTATCAACATCTCAGAGGAAGAATAAAAAATGAAACAATTGAGAATTGGTAAAAAATTTCAATGATATCTTTAATTGAATATACAAATTGGGAGAATTTTGGACATAATCATTTACCCCTCCTGTTTATAACAATATTTTAGGCGGAGATAGAGAAAATTTAAGGCAAAATTCCCTTCGAATATTTAATACTTTGTATTTTAACTGCAATTAGATAAATATATTCTTAATTTCGGCCAGAATTGTTCAAATCGAAATTTCTACATAAAATCGAAAAAACTTTCATGGCATAAGTATTAGGTCGTTAAAATCAATGTGGATCCAGAGAATTGGAATTTGCTTCTATAATACTATTATGATAATTTCATGAAAAGAAAATAGTAAAAATTTTAATTTTTTAGTATTTAATAAAAAAAAAATAATTTACTTTAATATATTTTGTAAATCAAGGAATAGTTTTTTCAACTCATGAAAAGATGTTTTAAAAAAAATTCTGTTATATTAAACTAATGAGCTGATGTAGCAGATGAAAATTGACAAATCTATGGCACTAGAAATTGAATAGTTCTAGGCAGAACTCTTTTTACTACTTAAGTTTGCATCTTCGTCATTATCCCCTTCTTCTTCCACTTCACTGTCTAAATTATGTTCATCTTTGTCAAGTTCGCGTAATATTTCAGCTCTTAATTGTTGTAATGGGCTAGTTTCTGCTATGGATAACTCCATTTTTGACAGTCGTAGTAACGTGTAAAGATTTTTTAAACGCGTTGGATCAACTTTTAGATAATCATGTCATGTGCAAATCTACATTTAAGATTGGTTGAACTACTTACAAACTTAGTTCATATGTAGTTCCGAAAATGGAACCGAGTTTCCTTCGAACTAGGTTTGGAACTTTCGGTTTAAATTCACGAACTCGGAACCTTTAACATCCTTAATTTATACCGAACAGTGCTGTATAAATTTTATCCAATGGAATTATAGCAGTTAAAAGATCATATCAGTTTTGAAGTATTCAGATAAAAAATTTTATCCGATACTTACGGAAATAACTTTTTCAGTAAATCCACCTTTGATATTACTGATAGTTCGATATACTAAGTATGTAGTTCAATAGCTGATATGTTTGGGCTGGCTAAAATAAGTTCGAATGAAATATATAGCAATTTATTAAAAGTGATTTCGTTATATCCAGTGCATTAATTATAAAAAATTGGTTCTATGTAACTTGATTTAGTACAACAAGTTTTCGGTACAGACAGGTTCGTTATAGCAAGTGGGCAAACATATAGTCCTCCACCACGTAAGAAAGAATAAATTTTTACTTTTTGAGAATAATTGGAAATTTTATGTAAATGATTCGTCAGCATTCCTCCCTACTTAAGAAAGTTGCACTTATTAGTTAAATACGGCCAACCCATCGAAAAATTGCGTAATTGTAAATCACCTATTTAATAAATACTCATTCATATAAATTTTTCACTGATAAATTTTTTTGAAGTCCTATAACGTCATATATTATAACAAGCCACCAATCAAGAAGAGAGCTTTATTATTCACGATATATTCAGAAAGCTTTTACAAGTATATATATACCCTCAAACTTTTTCAAGTTTATTTTTCTCTAAAAAATAAAAAATAATAAATCAATCTAAAGAAAGATTTCTTCTTTTAACGATATCTTTCCGGTTAACCTTCTTGCAATTTTCCAGAGGAGGAGGAATGGAGGATGGCGATAACGTTAATAATGACGATGACGGTAACATCCACATCATCGTCCAAGTGCCCGCCACTACACTACTGGTAAGTGTCCCAACGTTTTACCTCTCGAACAAAAAATTTGCAGTAACAGAATATCGAATTTGATTTGATCTCTTGCAAGGTGTTCTAGTAGGTGAAACAAAAAGAAGGTAGCTTTTTCTAATCGAGTATTTTAATTAGATTTAATAATGTCCTAATTTCTTTTGATGATTTATTTCATCTTGGTGAAACAGAGCGGACATACTCATCTATTCAATATTATCACAAAAAAAAAAACAATAATAGAGTTTTTTTTATTTTTTTTTTTTTTCAAATTCTACTATATATAAAATGAAATAATTTTTTATTTGGCCATTTCAGAACCCAAATAATCAAATAGCATACAATCGACATGTGATAACATATATATTAATTATTGAAAATTTTTGGCCTAAAAGCTAACTTTTTGATTATCTAAAATTTTTTATGATTATTTTTGCCACTAATTTTTAAACATCTAAATAATGTACTTTGAAAGTTTCAAGTTTGGCCTCAAGTACTGTGGCTTGGTCAAAGCTTCAAAGTCAAACTAGCAGACGATTGGCATATATAAAAATTTTAGGCCTAAAGCTAATTTTACCACGCTGCCACTTGTAAACTTATTATATGATAAATGTGACAATACACAGCCACTAAAAATAATAAAAGGGATTCATTCATATTGTTAATTTTGAATTCCTTTACGTGTTTTCCTTTTTACTTTTTTCTTTCTTTATTTCTTAAACGAGACTTTATAATTTTTTTTTTCTTCTTGACTTTGAAAAAGAAATAAAAAGAAATAAATATAAAGATATTTTTTTTTATTTGTTTCTTTGAGAATTATGTCGGTTTCTAATTTTTGTCATAACCAAGTACGTAGTAGCAGTCATATTACTGAACTTTCTCCGGTAATTGTTGAAACAAGAATTTGCATATTGAATAATTTATTACTCACGTGTTATGATGTGACAAAATCGAATTTGATAATCTCTTTTTAAACCGCAGTTATGTATAAGACATTTTAAAGAAAATTCTGATAACATCTTTGAGAAAAGATTACAATCTTCATGGACGAGACGGACCATATTTCAAAAGAGATCAACATTCCAAGAAGAATTAAATAATCATGAATTCATGCAATTTGAAAGAAAGAATTTTGTAGAAAAAAAGGATACGAATGATACAACTATATCTAATAGTAATTCGATAGATAAAAATAAGAATGAACTGAAAAGGAAACCCAACTTTAAAGAATTATTCAAAGATCCACCACAAACAAAATTAATGGCTGACGGATGGCCGGATAAAAATATTTACGATCCTGCTAAGGATAAAATGTATTGGTGGCGTAATGATCCAGTATTAAATCAACATCATGAACATTGGCACATTACTATGCCTGCCGGAGTATATAATGGGACTTCAAAAGATAGAGAAGGTGAAAATTTTATTTATATGCACAGACACATGTTGGCCAGGTAATTTCTTTCAATAAATATTATTTTTCTTTAAAAACCGTGTAACTAAATTCAATCTGTGTTAGATATGACGCGGATCGTTGGTGCCTTGGAATACCACCCGTCAATCCATTGGTTGATTACGTTCATCCGATACCCGAACCTTTCTATCCCCCTCCATTCTTATCACAGTCCATAGATGGGCGACCTGATGGTGTACGGGTTCCTTTCCCTGCTCGTCCTCCTAATCAAGTCTTTCGCGATATTGGTAAATTCTCTTAATTTTTTTTAATTTTAGAATATTCATTAAAACTATCTTTTTAAAAAATAATCTTATAGTTATACTTGATCATAATAATACCGAGACCATATTCTCTGTTAAAAATTTAACACATGAAATAAACGAAATTGAAAAATGGATTGACGGTAAAACAGATCAGGTGCATCCAAGTAAATTAAATTTAACTGACGACGAAGCAACAAGCTTGGGTGGTTATATCGAAACCACCTTTCATAATATTGGTCATAACATGCTTGGTTATATTATGCATCCTTATACATTAAGTGGTAAGTCCTTTTCATATAAAAAAAAATTCTTTCAAAAAAAAAAAAAGTTAAAATTTTATTGAAAATTATTAATCTCAAAAAGCTGCACCAAGTGTTCTTGTCGGTGCTCGTGCCGGAACACGTGATCCGTTATTTTGGAGATGGCATCGTCATATTGACGACATTTATGTCAAGTGGCAGAATTTATTAGGACCTCGTAATTTTAGTGATGATATGCCACCAGTATCCATTAGAGAAAAAGATTTAATACTTTCATTTACTGATATATTACTTGAAGTTAACAAGGATGGAGTGAATGATACATGGGTCAAATACGCGAACGAGAAATTTGGTGGTAAATATTTCGATAAGGATCTTTCTAACCATCCCGTGGTCACAAAAACATTACAAACCAAAATGAAGATTAGAGATTACGTCTGGTTAGAAGATGGTCAAGATCATGAAAAAATTCAATATTTATATCCAAGAGATTGGATATGGTTCATACGTGCTCAGAATGATTCTCCAAACGTAAGTTATAAGATGAATTTTAACATATTCAGTTTTATTTCATTCAAATTTTTAATCAATTTATTAATTAATTTGCCTTTGTAGCCTGTGACATTAACGTTCCGTATTTGGATTGCACCAATTGATTTTATTGATAAACATGCTTATTGGATTGAAATTGACAAATTTAAGAGAACTTTAGGACCTTATGAAAAAACTGTCGTTTCTCAAAGATGTGATCATGCAGTGGTAATTCGTAAGCCAGCACAGAAAACAACAAAACAAATGGATGATACAGCAATCACACCATGGCAACAAGAAAAATTAAATCGATTAAACCTTGCTCAAATCGCAGAAAAAGTATTCTGTGATTGTGGGTGGCCTTATAATATGATTATACCACGTGGAAGCAAAACAGGATCAACATTTAAACTTTTTGTCTATGTCTCTGATGGTACAAATGATTTAGTAAGAACTGACACACAATGTGGCAGCGTATTATTATGCGGAGGTGAAAAATGGACTGATAAAATTCCTGATATTAAACCTCTTGGTTATCCTTTTGATAGACCTTTTAAAGATGGTTCTTTTCATAAAACTTTCCAAGACATGAAAAATGTTGCTCATACTGATATAACAATTAAATGGGTTGAGGATTTCCCCGAAGTATAAATATAAATATAATAAAATATTTATTATCATCCATGTTTATATTTCACCATATTTTATTTAGTTATTTTTTTTCTTTAAAAAAAAAAAAAACAATTTTATATCCATTCCTTGATTCGTATATAGTATATACACAAATTATTTTGTGTGTGGAGAAACTATTCATAAAACATAAATTTTAAAAGATAGAATAAGAATTGTTCAACACTCGTGATTTTTGTGTTATGTGAATAGTTATTTTCCATTATAATTTATACGTTCAAATACGATAAGTTCTACTATATAATGTTATTAGTGAAAAATCAAGCTATGATAACAAAAATTTAGATTATTTCTTATTAATAGAATAAACATAATTAATTATTAAAAGAAGCCTGATGGTTACACCGGATAAATCAGTAATTATATTGAGAATCAGTTAATCCGGGCCTAGGATCAATCAATCAAATTTGATTCACCAATATAATAGTTATTCGATCTTAGATAGATACTCCAGGTAGTAATATGGTATTTTCTATACATCTGAAGAGTTTACATATGTTAAATTCTTGTCTTTAAAAACCATGCTAGAATTTCACTACATCGTATTATAATAAAAAAACGGGTACACAAAATCTATAAAAACCGAACAAAAAAACTGGTATATAAAAAATAAAAATTTATTCATTATTAAAAAGTAGAAAGAAATAAGATAACAAAAACATGATTATTCATTTATTATTCTAGTTAAATGTGCATTACAAAAAAAACCAAGTCATAATATTCTTATAGAATATTGCAACTGGTGTGAGTTTATACGTTTCAAAATAATTAAACACACTTAATATATTAAAACATGTAAAAGAGCGAGATTTTACTGTCGAAACGTGGCAATTTGGGTTCATGATCAAAAGAGAAGGAAAAAAAAAAGTGAATTAGTTTTTGCATATAATATACATGACAAAACACCTAACCAATATGCCGATATTGATAAGAAAAATAAATATCAATTTTTGCAGCTTGAGATATCGTCATTAAAATCATAATTAAGAAACAAATTATGAAAGATAGGTGACAAACATGATACATTAACACATTAAAGTGAACCAAGCAATATATAGATAACAAGTTGTATAATTAAAAGCTATTGTAATTATAGCGCGCGCTGTCAGACCAAACAATCTCTTTCATAATCTATTTGAAAGTATTTAGCACTTCGTACCTCATAACTGTTGTATTTGCAATAAGAATATATGATCAAGCTCATTAATCACATATGAAGCACGATAATGCTGCAGTTACGAGGTTTTATCAAGCTTACATAATCTGTATTTATTATACAGCTTAGTAACAACTAACAAGTTGTGTTACATGAATCATCAATCAATAAATGCCTGATAAAATAACTAAATAATTTCTCAGGATTGTACTCATAAGCATTAGGCCGTTAGGATCCAGATAATTGGAATTTGCTTCCATATAACTTTTATAATAACATCACGTCTAATCAAGAAAAGAAAATAGTGAGAAATTTTAAAATCTTGTATCTGTTGCGCCTAGTGTAACATTACTCTGTAACACTATATATTGTGCTCCATAATATGAGAAGCAGTAACTGAGATTAGAACCATATCAATACTTATCTCATTAAAAATTCCATATTAAAAATATTAACCCACCGCTGAATCCGGAGATTTAATAAAAACAAATAACATTACATTAATATATTTTATAAATCAAGGGATAGGTTCATTCAACGCATGAAAAGATTCTTTAAAAAAATTCCATTAGATTAAAGCTGATGTAGCAGATGAAAATTTGAGACAAATCTATGTCACTAGAAATTTAATAAGTATTTTGAAGAAATGTCAATTAAATTTCCGTTACATGCTATGGAAAAAATAAAATTTTTCATAAATACCTGAAACTTTGACCTTTTTTAAAATGATATTTGTTTGATTAAATTAGATATATCAGGTACATTGTTGAATTTAGTGATGGGATTTTTTAATTTTTAACATATTAAGCTAATATTAAAAATAGTTATTAAGAACTTTTAAATTAATGATAGGACTTTTAATTTTTAAGTTAATAATTATAACTTAATAAGTATCTATTAAGTACTTATTAATTAAAAAAAAAGGTTTGAAATAATTTTCCATCACTAATTGAATTAGTTATTGAAGTTTTATTATTAAATCAACAAAATATATGAATATATCCATTATAGTTAAAAATATATATATAATGAACACGTGAAGAAGTGGTATTTGAAATAATCATTATACTTAAGATTTTAATAGTTCTCCACCATGTAAGAAATGGGGGGGGGATTAAAAAAATTGATAAAATTTTGTATTTTTTGGTGTTTATCTAAATCTAGAACTAACTAATATAAGAGAAAAACATTGACCCGGATTCTTGCTTATTAAGATGATGTGCAACGGTAGTAGCCAATCAACATCGACTCATTTATCGAGCGAGGCAGAACATCGGGGATGCTAAAACTAGTCCTTCGTTACTCGTAGCCGGGTAACACTCCGATTAATTATAATGGTTAACATGCAGGAAGTGTGTTGCGCATCTATTCACTTATGATAAATGCAAGTATGATTCAATCCCTACTTTTCTTGTATGCAATTGTAAAACATTTGTCAATAGGGGATAAAAATACTACATAAGTGTTTCTTCCGGTGAATTTCGAAAAAATAAATGATTCAGGGTATGAAATGGGACATCACTGCACATATAATAGTAAAAACTATTAAGATACAATAATTAAAAAAGGCAGGTATTTGAACGTTATTGCTGACGCTTTTAACAATAACAACACCAGTGCTGTTAACGACAGTGATTGTAGTGTTCGTATTGTTGTTCTTATTGCTGTTCTTATTATTGTTATCATTATTTTTATTATTATTGTTGTTGTTGTTGTTGTTATCGTTATTATGACCATCACTTTTATAATGTTTTTTTTCTAATCGGTAAACGTTGTTATTATTATTATTATTACCGTTATTGTCATTAGAAGATGATTGGTTTGGGTCTTTCATTGCAAAAATCGTACAAAAATTCTTAATCTCACAACCGGATTCATTAGTATGTATTTTAAATTCAGTTATTCCGGTATTTTTAGGTATAAAAGTAGCTTTCGGTTGCTCGTCCGTTAACACTGCATGAACTAATTTTAGAAAAAAAAACCCCATTTTTAGCATAATTGACGAGAAAATGTACAACAATTTTACTTACAAGAATCAGGTCTCTCGGATTTTGTACAATGGTCATATTCATCGAGTATAACCGTCTTATTGCCTATTAGTATAAATGTTACCTAATAAAAAAATAATAATAATATTTATTAATTTAATAATAAGAATTTATTACATGTTAATTTATGGAATAAAAACCTACAGGCTCATCATAATATGCATTGACGATCATGGGGTCAAACGGATAAATACCATCTCCAACTTTGACATCTATTGCATTACCAATAATGACTGCGAAAATAAAGATAACCAAAAAATAAATAATAATATTTTTTTGAGACATTTTTTTTTTTTAAAACAAGGTGTGTTCGTAATTAAATAAATCTAACGTTATATATAGAGATAATTTGTACTTTGTTGTCGGATGTACTATTCCCTTTATATTACTATATAAGGTAAATTGAACTTTGTCCAAATATGTAACTTATAATATCATTGTATTTTTTCGTCAATTATAATACTGTAGGTTGCTGCTGCTATCAAACCTTATCACTGTAAAAACAATTGTTTCGTACTTCATATTCCGGGATATTTGCAATGAAAGGCTCATTTTGAACGTACGGAATTTACAAATATATAATTTTCCGCTTAACTTTACCCGTAAAAGGTCTCATTTTTACGGAATTTTCTCGATAAAATTTTTTAAAGGGTATCATCAAATGAAACCTTTATTTAGTAAATATAATGATACATGCTTGTTATGTATATCTAATAAATAATCCCTAAACTGTACGGCTAAAAATAAATAATTAAAAATAAATAAATAGAACTTTACAACTATAAAACTGCGCCACTAAGCTAATTATAATCTGTTTACGCTGTTCATTTATGTCGTTATAATTGACATGGGTCGTAACATCAATAGGATACACTACTTTTACCTCCTATTTCTTAACCCACGAGGTCATTATCATTTTTTACAAAATTCGTACCCTTTACATTGGAATATTAACCACGTGACTCATATCAGTAATTTGTTTCTTCTAGCATACAACAATTGAGTACTGGAAATAGGGGTTATCGAAACAATTACAGAAATAATACAATACATAAGGCACTGCCCAAATTATTAATAATAATACATGTGTTACGTCAGAAAAAGCGACATGATACAGATGGTAAATTTCTATAAGGGTTATAAACAATCTGACTACTATATTTTTCGCGGTATTAATGTTTCAAAGACCTGCGGCAACTCACTAAGATATAAACTGGATGCGGACCGAAAGGTTAGGTATTTACAACAAAAGCATTCTATCTCATCTAAGATCCGCCAAGATATACAAGAATTTTTGGGAAAAACACGACGAATATGCATGCAACTTCTATTTTGTTCACGATTAGATAATAGATTGTATTACGCTCAAATCCTATTATCACTACTGTTTAAAGGAAATTACGGTTTTATGAGAAATCGATCAGTTGCTCATTCAGGATCTCACGAAATACAAATCTTACTAATGATTGAAAAATGCATGTCAGGAAAAATGCGATTACGCAAGCAGCACAAATGACTTAGTTTAATGAAATAGAGAATTTGGGATGGTGGTTTTATTTGATTTTAAATTATTCATTTATTTTGTAATATTTTATTTTATTAAACAAGGAAAACTTTATTCCGTTTTGTGCGAAGGAGGGGTACATTACGTTTGATTTTTGAAAAAGTTTTGGGGACTATTTAAGTAATATAATATATTCGACTAGGATCGCCATCATGTATTTTGAACAGGGCCTTTTATAAGAAGATAGCAGGGGATTTGGGACAGCTACTGCGCCGATTATATTATAACCTTTAAAAAATGAGATCAGTTGGAAATAATATATAATAAATGAAGAAAATCCTTTTTAAATGTTCTAAAATAGTTTTTTTTATTGAGATCTCAGGAAAAAAATATGTATTTTCTATTGGTAAAGTAATAAAAAGCATAAAAAACTTTGTCTGTATAGAGTTAATTTGAATGACCTAAAATTCTAGGATCAGCTGCTTTATTATATGTGTGCGTTTGTCAAATATAAAATGTGTAACATTTGAGTTTGCCCCGTTTTATCTACCCCTATCTTTATATAAAAGGGTGATCACGATGGATATGAAAGGTATCAGCTTCAAACATACACTGGTAAGAACAAAAATGAGTTTACCAACAGAAATTGCTAGGGAAATAGAGGAGTTAGTACAGCAATTATTGAGTAAAAAGGAGCATATTACAAAAGAGGAGGAAGCAATAAAGGAGGATGAAAAACAGCGAGACTATATGAAAATAGCGGTAGAAGAGATAACGAAAAAAATAAATCGGCAAAAGGAAAGGGTAAAGGAAAAGCGAAGACAGATAGAAGGATTACAAAATAATATTGATGGATATTTAAGAAATTTGGAGGAAATAAAGAAGAACCACGAAAATGGGATGATTAGCCCATCGTATAGTAGACATATTGAACAAGAATCGGCTAAATCAGTGTACAATAGGATTGTTAAGTTTCTAAATGAAAAGGGAATATTTAATAGGAATTGACAATTAAAATGGAGGAAGTTGGTTAAAAAAAAAGAAAATTAATATGGATAGTAAAACAAAATATTTTTAAAAGTAATTATTCAACAACCATTTATGAAATTTATTTATATATGATATATAATCAAAATATCAAGCTATTCTTTGATATTTCGAATACTTTCGCCATCTCAGGAACAAACGAAAATCGAGGAAATTTCTCTACTTGATAGTCTAACTTATCCGAAAAGGTCCTTATTTGTATTTTTATCGAAGCTTTGAACTTATTTTAGTTCTCTATTTTCGCGATTGCAGATATATAGCCAAAATGATTTTAAATCGTTTTGTCCTTGCTACTGGAGTTACTGTCTCGGTCCCTCTTAGCGATAATGTTTTCTATTAATGATGATGAAATCTCGAGAAGTATATCTGGGAACGAGAAAAAAGAATCCTTGGAGACCTTACTAATGATTCTTCCAGCCTGAGTCTTTGGAATGTTAATGTCAATGAACATGTTTCACCGAAACGATATTATACAAAAACTTAAGAGGCCAAAAAATGAGGAAAATCCACATCATCGTGCAACCGGTCCGCCTGCCATCATTAGTAAGTGTCTCCCAATGGTTTACTTCTCGAACAATAAATTCGCGTTATCTCGCATCTTATATTTTTTTATTCGGTCAGACAAAAGGAAAGTGTAAGATTCGAATGAGGAACGAACCAAAAGGAAAAACGAGAGCAAATGAAACAAGGTATTTTTCTTTTAATGTTGAATTTTAAAGAATAATAGAAATATTAAAGTCCTAACTTTTTCTAGATGAGGGGAAGATTCGAGATTTAATCAATAGTTTGCCAAATATCAACACACATGATAGCCAGGAAATAAGAAAGTACAGTTATCTATAATCGAAAATGCTATGATTATTTGCGTAAATTTATAATCGAAGATGAAAAGTTGGAACGATACTGCATCACTGGCAACCCAGGTATCGAGAAAACATATTTCGGAATACTGTTATTAGCGGTACTCCTCAAAACAAATTTCCAGTTCTGTTAGATAATAAAGATTACACGGCATTTATTACTCCTGATGATGAACTAATTCGGGTAAAAGGTAATGATTACACGCTGTTTGCACAACATCCGAATACTTACTGACAGAGTGGAACTCAAAGTTAGCCATTATTTTGTTGGACCAAAGCTAGTAATGATGTCTTCACCTAAGAAGGGAATCATTGAGAAGTATATGAAAGTATAAAATAGCGGAAAATTCTACATGCCAACTTGGGAACTTGAAGAGCTTAATGAATGTCAAGAGGAAATATATCACGATGTTACTAGAGATTCAATCAAGGAAAAGTTTGAACGCTGTGGAGGGATTGCGAGAAGGATATTTTATACCAGTATGTTGCTGAGTCAAATTAGAACGTTTCTCAAAGGCGCAACTTCGAGTGTAGATTTAAAAAAATATGATCAGATCCCAGAGTGAAGATTTCTTTAGTGATGAATTTTCTTTTTCTCACAAAGTAATAATTCATATAGCTACAAATATACAATCAGTTTATGATGATCATCCGCACATTAAAACTACCTGCAAATTTGCATCTAAATTCGAGAAAGAAAAATGCTTAAAGAAATTCACATCGACGATTATTTATTGAGAACTCAAAAGACATAGGGGAAATGGCAGTTCTTCACGGAAAGCTTTTTGAATTGTGGTCTCATGCAAAGATTTGTAAGGGGGGGGGGGGGGGGGGGGGGGGGTATTTCATTCACGTAAACTTTCCGAAAATGGCCAGCCATCAAATGAAGCGGATGTGACATTTGAAGCTCTAAACAAAGTGATTTTTGATAACATTGAGGATGTTGAAATTAGTACAAGAATGTATTATCAGCTAAAGGCCAAGAACTATCAAAGCATAGATAGTTATATCTATCCTAATAACTATTTCATATCACTATTGCTGACAGACATGGGGTCGGACAAGAAGGGTTAAAGAAGTTTGAGAAATCTTTAAATAAATCTGAAGAAATTCGTTTATATTTCGTAGTGCTACAAAAAACAAAACTACTTATATGGAAATAAGAAATCAGAAAATATTATTCGATGGATTAAAGTATAGAGTAGTATGCATTATGCATGAAATGTGGAGTTTTAATTACATCAATGAACAAATTTTTAATTTAGGTCTGTTTATTTTTCGGGGGTACTACTATGGGTGGAGGAACTGATGGAAAATCAATAGTATACAATATAATGTCTTTGAAAATCGGCAATTGTTTTACTTAATTAACAATACTATTAAATAGATCATTGCTAGAAATATTGATATCAATATTTAATAAAAAAGAAAATTAATTGATTTTAAAATTTATTATTATCAAAAAACTTATATTTATTAATAACTGATGCAGCAGAACTAAAAAATATTTATTAATATATTCCCAATAAAATAACATTAATATAATAAAAATAGACGCGTTACAGAAATTGTTATTCTTTGTAATAATAAAATGAATTTAATGCTTGAACAAAACTTACAATATATATACCCCGAGTAATGTTTCTCACAAATCAAATCATGATGCGATATAACCCAAATTGGTCCTAAAGTTTAAAAATGTTATTTGTGAATAACTTTCGATCCAAGTATCCAAATTTTATTTTGATGCAGAAGATGAGAGCTATCAAACAAAAAAAAAAAAAAGATTGTAAAATTTGAATTACTCGATCATGAGATAATTAATTTTAAGTTTAAATCGAATTCGAATCGAGTCCAAATCGAATCAAATCTGAAGGTGAGAAATTTGATTCG
Source organism: Rhizophagus clarus (assembly GCA_015698045.1). Taxonomy (NCBI): domain Eukaryota; kingdom Fungi; phylum Glomeromycota; class Glomeromycetes; order Glomerales; family Glomeraceae; genus Rhizophagus; species Rhizophagus clarus. The sequence continues at coordinate 169,740 of BLAL01000063.1, read as the reverse complement.
TGCCCCGAGGCCGGCCCCGAGTTGAAGTACTTTTATTTTCGCGAAAAATAATTTCATCATATTTGAATGTTTTTTAGTCTTTCCCACCTACATTACCTTCAAAGGTACACTGATACCTTCATCGACTTGGTAATTGGTATACACTTAAAGGCACAATTAAAGTAATCAACTAATCGTAAAATAAAAAAAATATATATATATATATTTAATAATTATATTTAATAAAACAAAAATACTCGTCTATTGTTAAGTGATTCTTTCCAATTGCATGTCTATTGAACCCAAGATTACTTTCAGACGAATTGTTACTGTATCTCGTTAGAATGATAATGTTTCATCAGAAGGTTGTCAAAGTACATGAAGGTGAGAAATGAGTTTGTTGTTTTTATGTTTAATTCGTTCATGATTGGAGTTTTTTCCCAGTACCAAATTTTTTAACAGATTGAAACTTTGGCACTTTTCAATTATTTGTGATAAATCTATAATATGATTCTTTTATTTTGGTATTAGTGAATTAAATTTATTAAATTTTTATTCTTGTATTTTAGTATTATTACAAACTAATAAGTTTTTAGATTACAATTTTTATATTACATTATCAGTAAAAAAAGAAAATTGTTCGTCAATCTATATGTTATATATTATTATATATTATAAAATTAATTATTGTCCGGCACCTTTCCCCAAACTAGTTGGCACCTCATTTTGACTATAATCAATTTCGGTCACAAAATCTCCAATAGCAACTCCAATAGTAGCAGTAATGTCGGTTTTCAAATTTCCCGCCAAAGAATCAAAGAGACTCTTAATAGCAGTTCCAGTAATCTTTAAATTTAAATCAAAATCTTTAGTCGTAATTGTTTTTCCAGATGGAATTACGACAGGATCCGCACTTAAATCTTGATCAATATTGCCAATTACATCATTTTGTACTTGTATACTTGATTGAATTTTTAAGAATTTAATGGTAGTATCAAACGGATTAAATGCATCAATTGAAGCAGTTCCTTTTGAATCAAATAATGTATTCAATCCAATAGCAAATCTTGCTTGTTCTATTATAGGTTTCTGAGTATTCAATCCAGGCATTGTAGTCGTTAATTCCAAAGCAGCTAATGCTTTTTGTAATGAGGCAATAGGAGTTGATTGAGTGGAACCTTTAATTCCAACTGTATTCGATTTTCCAATAATGAAATTATCAAGTAATTCACGACCAGCCTTATTAGCTTCATCACCTTTTGGCCCAAATTGTGCAGTAACATTAACATTATTATCACCACGATCCAATACGAGATTTTGCATTATTACTTTACCCATGGGTTGATCTTGAAATAATAAATCAAATACAACATCACCCATTGAAATCTTAACATTTGACGGATTAAATAATGAAACTGATAAATCGATTAACATATTTTCTGTGGTTCCACCTGTAACAACAAGAGAATTGACAACAGCAGGTTTCGTTTGTAATCCTTGAATACCTGATAATGTGGTTTGCACTTCAAATTCAATTCCTTGAATTTCTACCTCACCAACAGGAGTCATCGCAATAGAATTTGCAACACCTTTCATTTTAAGTGAAACACTCTTTTCTAACGTCAATCTTTTACTGAAATCATCAAATGCAGCTTCAGATCCTTCAGCAACTTTGAAAGGTGTAGGAGCGAAACTAGTCTCAATTTTCCCAGATTTTGAATCTCCTGTTGCAGCTGTGAATGGTGAACCTAAACTTGCTAATTCCTGATCACCGTCAAACATTGTAATTTGTTGAGAGATTTGTTTCATTACTAACGGGAATCCAAATGGAATGCTGAACCCTGCTGTAAGCGAAGAAGAACTTGCCATAGGAGTATAGGGATTTTCATTTGTGAATTGTAAATCCAGAGCATTAATATCAACACTATTAATAACTTTCAAATCTTTTCCGCCTTGTAATACAACTGACAATTCAGTCCCTTCAAAAGCAGATTGGAGCCAACTTATTGGTGGACTCTCATTATTTGGTCTAACAGATTTTGCTATCACGCTAGTCGTCGCATTTTGTCCAGTAATAAATTTAGAGAACAAATCTCCAACAGCTGCTAATGCATCAGTGCTATTTTGAGGAATTAAACGACCTTTAAGATCAAGTTTATTATCACCAGATACCAATGTTACCCCTGTTGCACCAACTTCACCTACAATATGACCAAGGTATTCAACATCAAAAACTAAATCTCCCAATTCAACATCAATCGGTGAAGGATTCCCCAAGGTTGAATTGATTTCAATTTCAATTCCACCATCAGGATGTTCTGCTGGAGCATTAAAATTATCTATTCTTACTGACGGGAAATTTTGCATGCCTATAAGATTACAAATTAAAATAATATATATAAATATAATTTTATGAGATTTTTGTTGAAATAAATTAAGAATAACTTTTTTAGTATTAAAATTCCTTAATAATATTACCTCCCATCGTAACGTCTTTTGATAATACAATTCCATGAAGATTTAGCCCAGCAGCTTCGACTGAAGCTATTCCTTCCAGGTGCCACGTAAATTCACGTTCTTTCAACATAAATTTATTAAATTCAGCAAAAGCAGTTTTATTTAAGATTTTGAATTTTTGCGATGATTCAATTTTAGCACCGGAAAAAGGTTGAGCGGTTATAGTATCCAAAGGTAATTGACCAATTAATAATTGGTTCCATGAGACTTGGACTCCATCAGGTACTTGAATCGTAGCTTTAAGAGGACCAGTACCCGTTACTTCTCCCGATACACTCATCATAAAATCATCTTCTGTTAACTGAGTGAGTTTTCTAAAGAAGATATACATTCATTATTTATCATACACGAAAAGAAAAGATAATGACATTATTATTTTTTTTTTTTTTTTTTTTTTTTTTTTTTTTTCCTATATACTTACGCACTAGAAAAAGACAATTTACTTCCTGCTACAGCACCCTGAGCTATAGAAGGAGCTATTATTTTAATCGTTATTGGAATCATTATTATAATAATAAGTATTATAAGACCGCAACAAATACAGCCGTAAACTCTCTTCTTATTACGAAAGAATCCTTTTTTTTCTGGTTCAACGGGGTTCCTATTTATTTCTTCAGAATCCAAATCACGTGATGGATGTAACTTGGTTGTTTGTGGGTATGTATGATAATTCTTTGGAGGGGATGGAAGAGAATTATTAAGATCACGGAATAAATTTTCATTACTTTTTGCACTATCCTGACTACTTTGACTTGTACTACTTATATTGTTGTTTTTGTATAAATTATAGGGGTACTGATTATTGTTAATGGGAGGAGGTAAGTTATTTTGGTATGAAGTGTCATCAATATTTGAATGACGTTCAACGCCATTGTTTGTGGGAAGAGGCTGTTCTAAAGACATTATGATCCTTTTATTTTTACCTTTTAATTTGTTTATTATGGTGATTTGTGCTTTTTTATATAAAAAAAATAAAAATAAAAATTGAAGATTGCGGAATAAAGGAGGGAGGCGCAATTTATAGGGGGCGTATAAATTTTTTTATAGTTTTTTTTTTAAAAAAATTTTTGATTACTCACTAGAACAACATGATCAACCACCAGGGCAATAGGATCAGGTTTAAAGGAAAGGGGGGTGGATTTTCTTTCCTATTATATAAAAAGAAAAATAAAATTGAGAAAATGGAAAAGCGGAATAAATTAAAAAGCAAATAAGGTGATAGCTAAATTATTATATATAAAAAACTCCATTTTGTTAACCAAGTTTTAACAAATTTCATATGTACTAACGTATAATGATACTTAATATACTATTATAGTTCTGCATTTGTGTTCCCGAAGATTAACAATCGGAGTAATACTGTAATATATATATGGGTGTGAAAATTATATGTCATGTCATTTTTTTTTTTTACGTCACGAGTTAAAATATCATAGTTAAAACAACGAAATATGATATAAACTTTGTTTATAAATTTCTGACACCACAACATGTGCTTTCTACAGTCCAAACAATCGATTTTCCGGTTTTCGTTTTTTTTTGATTTGTAATCCAAAATCTAACAATGCTTCTCCCTTGATTACCTATTTTGTAAATTCTTCGCCATAATTTATTCGCTAATCTTACATTATTTTTTCACACTAAGAAACTTTAGTAAATATGATGTTCATAATTATCTTAAACGTGAAAAAGTTTCAAAGATTAAACTTTTAATATTCGAAGATTCGAAAGTTCACAATTGAAAGATAAATATATATTTCAATATCATGAAAAAATTTTTTCCGGATCGTCAAATCGTCATGATATCACATCAGAATATTTCGAGCTAGTACTTCTTAATATGTAATAAAAATGTCAATTTAATAATAATTCTAAAAATAAATATCCCCTAATGATATCCTTTTACTTCCCCTTCACTGGAAAAATTGCTGTTTTTGCGTAGAATTTACCCTATAAAAAATTTAATCCGTTATATCTCTAAAAACTCCGTAAAAATAAGCCTTTCACGGATCCATTTAAGGAAAATGAAAATAATTCGGTAAATTCCGTGATATAAGGTTATTCACTCCGGGAATATGAACCTTTCACGGAGAAAAGATGGAATATAAAACACGGATTGACTTTGAGGACGAAGTTAAAGGATATATTATTTTATTACAATCCTAAGTTTCTTTTAATGTTCTGGATTATTTCAAACAAAGAAAACATAAATGAAAATGGTTATTACTGTTTGCGAAGAAATTCTGGAATCTGCTTCACTATAAAGTATTTTTGGAAGCCAGTTAAGCTAAAGCTTTTATAGACTTCGCAAATCGGATGTTAATATGTTGTATTTCTTAATTTCTTCTTGTACAGGATTTAATTTCACGTTGTTTTTGATTTTCGGGACTTCGTATCAAATTCTGATTTTCAATTAATAATGAAAGTATTGAATAATATAAACTTTACGAAGAAACTGTTCCAAATTCGGGCCTCCTAAATTCTTCCGCACATTCTTCATAAGTTTCATAACCATGCGAAAGTTTCTCAAGCTTGAAAATTTTTTTATATAATTCCGGTTTTATGTTGTAACCTAACATCCTTGAATGAGGTTGCACGATGGTCTTTTGGAACCGCAGTCTTCAAAAAACCGGTCACTTTTCAACTACATCATACGCAGTCATATTGGAGTTATTGGTGGATGAATGCATATAAGAAATATTTTGTCTTTTATCCCTTTTAATAGTTTTGTATTATTCAGCTATCGTTTCAGGGTCTTTTTGCACTTTTGGTTCGTCTTCGGTAGGTTGTATTCCGGAGTCTCTTTAGTGTGGCCTGCCGTAAGTGTTGCAACTTGTGTCATAATATTACACCACTTGCGACATCCGTATTGTAAGGTTGATTTACAGTTCAATAAATATTACTTACGGCCTGGAAAAATAAATTAAAAAAAAAATTCCTCACCAAAATCAATGCCATATCTATTAAGAAATAAGTTAATTCAATTCCCTACCAAAATTCTATTACCAAAAACTTCTCCCAACTATCTAAAGAATGATTTGATTTATGATGGGAAAATGCACGTTTTACGTGAATTTCAATAGTTTCAGTATATTTTCAAACCTTTTTTTTTTCAACTTGTATTGTTTCAAATTAAAAGAAACCTTTTTCCCAAAATTCTTAATTAAATTTAATTCAATAATCAAATCATTTAAACTATGGGACCAATCATTATAAATTTTGGACGTTACAATATTTCCATTGTAATTTATCGTGCAACAATCAAAATCGGTAGATTTGAATATTAAATACAAGTATCACGATCATATCGTATACTAAATAACCATTAAAACTATCAAAGAAGTTACACTTTTGTAATATCAACTTATAATATGCGAAAATCTTACCTTAAAACTCATAATTGGAAAAAACTGGATTTTGTAGTAGAGGATAGGTGCGTTGTCCATTTGTCCTGGATAATTAGTAGTCATTCAAAGACATTTAAATAATTTTAGGAATAAAAAGTCTTTCTTTAAAATATGGATTTTAATGTTCGAGAACTTTTAATATTACCGATTCTTGGCACGATCGTTGATGCAATCTTATTGTTTCTCTCACATATAATCGATTTTTCTACGTATCTTTTTATAGTTTGTTCTTTTCTTAGAAGATATACTTATCGAATTTATCAAATGTTTTATGTGCGGATTATCAATGTAAATACCATTACTACGATGCGCAACGTTTTAAATGTGCTCCGATATAAAATTGCTTAAACGGAATTTACCGAATTTATGATAACTATTTTTTGTGTTCAGTTCTTAACCAGAATCGATTACCATTGAAGCCAAATTTCCAATAATTGAAACATTTTTTCTTTCTTTCTTCACATTATTAAAGTTCTTTTTATATGTAATCATCTGTATTACATTTGAAACATTGCTATTGTTAACAAAAAGTAGTTAGCAGAAACAATATTCGTGCGACTAGTAGATCACATAGGGATTTAAATATTTAGTTTTAAGTTAAATGTGAATGAACGAATGCCGTCTATGTTACACGACCGCTTTTTGTTATAATACCAAAAAAATGATACCAAGAATAAGTTATATTCTAGGAACAATGTTCTAATACATTTAGTACAACTACGCAGAAATGAATTCGGCACGATTTGTTTAAAAACTTATATTGAATGTTTTTTTTTCCAAATAAGGTATATTTTATATATAGCGGATTTTAAAAAAAGAAAGCATCAAAATCAAATCGGACCCGTTTTCAGACAACAGGATAAATGTTTGATATTTAACATTTATGCACTTTGCCACAATCTTATTTATAATAGTAAAGGAATGGTTGTTTTTTTTTTATATAAATATGTCGCATTTATATGTAATTTTATTTATTTTTTTTTTTGTGTTATTTAGTTGTCTTTTTTTTTCGTGTTCAATTTGATAAATTAGATAAATACATTCTTTTTATCTTTTAAATTACGTAAATATATCTGGCATATATTTTTTCGTAATTGAACATTCTTTTTTTTGTATATAAGTATAGCTGGCATATACTGTATTTTTTTTTTTCTCGTTTAATTTTCTCATTTTAATTTTGACTAAAAGTTTTATGTTAATATTCAGTAAATAAAAAAAGGACTATCAAATATTTGATATTTAATGATAAAAACTTTTTGTCATAATTAAAAGAGAGAATAAAATCAGAAGAAAAATATAACAAATAATAAATATGAAGAATAGTAAAAAATGGACTTTAGTCATTCTATTAATATTGATAACGATTTTGACAATTACAAATAATGTGAGAACTGCATCGATTCCAAACAATCGAATTGTGAGATGTCAAGCATTGCAAAAACGACAAGATACACCCAAACAAGATAATACTCCTAAGGGTGATCCTAAGGATGCCACAAAAAATGTTCCTGAGGACGCTCCCAAAGATACATCTAAGGATGCTCCTAAGGATGCTACAAAAGACGCTCCTAAAGATGCCCCTAAAGATGCTCCTAAGAATGCACCTAAAGATACTCCAAAAGATGCTCCTGTGTCAAAACAAGACACTCCAAAGGATCCTAATCCTACGCCAAAAAAAACCACTTCAAATGATCCTAATCCTGCACCAAAACAAGACACCCCAAAGGATCCTAGTAATCCTGCGCCAAAACAGGACACCCCAAAGGATCCTAATTCTGCACCAAAACAAGACATCCCAAAGGATCCTAATCCTGAACAAGACACCCCAAAGGATCCTAATCCTGCGTCAAAACAGGACATCCCAAAGGATCCTAATTCTGCGCAAAAACAAGTTACTACAAAGGATCCTAATACTGCACCAAAACAAGACACTCCAAAAGATCCCAATCCTGCGCCAAAACAAGACACTCCAAAAGATCCTAATTCTGCGCCAAAACAAGTTACTCCAAAGGATTCTAACCCTGCGCCAAAACAGGACGCCCCAAAGGATCCTAATCCTGCACCAAAACAAGACACTCCAAAAGATCCTAATCCTGCGCCAAAACAGGACACCCCAAAGGATCCTAATTCTGCGCCAAAACAAATTACTCCAAAGGATTCTAACCCTGCGCCAAAACAGGACGCCCCAAAGGATCCTAATCCTGCACCAAAACAAGATACCCCAAAAGATCCTAATCCCGCACCAAAACAGGACACCTCAAAGGATCCTAATCCTGTACCAAAACAAGACACTCCAAAGGATCCTACGCCCGCTGCACCAAAACAAGACACCTCTAAGGATCCTAATCCTGTACCAAATCAGAAAACTCCTAAAGAACCTCCTGCATCAAATCAAGATACTCCTAACGCACCAAAACAGAACGTTCCTGATAATCCTATAACGAAGCAAGATATTTCCAATAAACAGAATGATCCTAAAGGTGTTCCTAAAGATACCCCAGTGCCAAAACAAGACACTCCAAAGGACCCTAATCCTGCACCAAAACAAGACACTTCAAAGGATCCTACGTCTGCTGCACCAATACAAGGCACTCCAAAGGATCCAAATCCTGCGCCAAAACAAAATACCCCAAAAGATCCTACACCCGCTGCACCAAAACAAGACACTTCAAAGGATCCTACGCCCGTTGCACCAAAACAAGACACTCCAAAGGATCCAAATCCTGCGCAAAACCAAGACATTCCAAAGGATCCAAACCAAGTACCAAACCAAAACATTCCAAAAGATCCAAACCAAGCACAAAACCAAAACACTCCAAAGGATCCAAACCAAGTACCAAACCAAAACATTCCAAAAGATCCAAACCAAGCACAAAACCAAAACACTCCAAAGGATCCAAACCAAGTACCAAATCAAGACACTTCAAAGGATCCTAATCCTGTACCAAATCAGGATACCCCTAAAGAACCTCCTATAACGAAGCAAGATTTTCCAAATGTACCGAAACAGGGTGATCCTAAAGATGTTCCTAAGGATACTCCAGTGCCAAACCAAGAGACTCCTAAGGATCCCACTTCTGTACCAAATCAGAATACTCCTCCCGCACCGAATCAGGACACTCCTAAAGATCCTACTCCTGTGCCAAATCAAAATACTCCTCTTACACCAAAAAATATTCCTAAGGATCCTAATAATCCTGTGCCAAATCAAAATACTCCTCCCGCACCTAATCAAGATGTTCCTAAGGATCCTAATAATCCTGTGCCAAATCAAAATACTCCTCCCGCACCTAATCAAGATGTTCCTAAGGATCCTAATCCTGTGCCAAATCAAAATGCTTCTCCTGCACCAATTCCGCAAAAACAGGGTGTAACAAAACAAGATGTTCCTAATGTACCGGGACAAAATGCTCCTGTTCCCAATCAGAATGCTCCTGCTCCTAATCAGAATCCTCCTGTCCCTAAACAAAATCCCGTTCCTAATCAAAATCCTGATCAGAATGTTCCTGTGCCGAAGAAAGATCCTGTGCCTGATACTCCAAAGATTCCTGCAAAGAAACCTCAAGGAGCTCTTCAAAAGTAAGAATAAGAATTAATGATGATATATATAATTTATCTTATTTGTATAAAACTTATATTTACTTTTATTTTTTTTTTTTAAATTAGTACTGATATATTACCTACCATCACTGTACCCGACGAAACTGTCACTAATTTACCCAATAATGGTGGCGAGAAAAAAGCCAATGATCATCCGCCGCTTACAACATTTATAACAACATTTACATCTGTTATTCCTGGTTCAACAAAGTTCGTAACAACGACAAATGATAAAGGAGAGCCTACAACTTTTTCTACGTATATACCACCAAGTACAGTTGTCGTCGTAAAGAAAGTAACATCACCCATACAACCTGGACCTACAAATGTTGACAATAATAGTAATATTATCTTGGAAGAAAATCATGCGATATGGAGTATTGCATTAAGTCTTTTAGTTGGAATTATAAGTTTTTCATTCTTTATTATTGCTTAATAACACGTTAAAAATAGAATTGACTTGATTTAATAATTAGAGATTCAATAGTTAGTGATTTAATATTATTGCAAGTTTAAAATTTCCAATTTAATTGCTTTTGTAAATATAAAAAAAAAAAAAAAAATTCAATTTTTCTTAGAGATTTATTATATAAAGTTTAAAGATAAATAAATGCTCTAGTAAATAATTTAAATTAAAGGTTGTAAGATAATCGATTAAACAAATAAACAGTGATTTAATTTCTATTGGATTATAATTATCGCATTGTTTTTAATTTGAGTTTTATCGTTACTAATTTCAGCTTAGTATTTCAACATTAGAAAAATGAGACCAATAAAAAATGAGGACACTAAGATCATATCAGCATAAAAGATTCCAAATGAATTAATTCATGAATTAAATAATGAATTATTATTAAAAAATCACTTTCTTTAAGGCTATATATTAGGAATTACTATAATACCAATATTGTTTATCACCGTGTTACAAGTTATTTACCGTTATTTGATTTGCTAAACTGTAAAGAAATATAAAAAAAAAACTGATTCAATAAAAAAAAAAAAAAAAAAAAAAAAAAAAAAAATAAAAGATTTAAATTTTTTTATCAATTTCTTAAATGAAAAATGGTTATAAAAATTATTTTCCGTAAGAAAAAAAAAAAAAAATGTTATAAACGGACAATATAATATATCATTTTTCCGATTCCCAAAGGGGATGTCCGATTGGTACAGCATGTAAGTAACCCTTATTAATTTTCGCCACTGTTTCATGTTAGAGTAGTAGTAATTCGCCTATAAAAATGAGCTCGGACCTTATCAAATTTTTTGATATATTTGAAAAATAGTTTTTAATAAAAAAAATTCCCATTTCTGAAAATATTGAAATATATTGAACTTGGCATTTAATTACGTTAATGAAATAATCCTATGACTTAAATGGTTTTTCGGCGTATACAAATTGCTGCAGAGTGCTACCGTTGATCATTTTTGAAAGTATATAAAAATTCTTAGAAAATGTTCACAAATAGATTTATTTACAAATCGCTTTGTCTGTTCTACGCTAATAAGTTAGTTTATGTATTAGAAAACTATATGGAAATGAATTATATTTCAGATTCCTTATGTGATACATGCAAATAATCAAGAATGGATTAATTATATAATGCCCTTATCATTAATAAATAACCCTTTGAATTATTGCATTGACCGAGTTTCTCCCCATTCAAATATTTAACATAATCCGTTTTTTTTTTCTACATTTATTTTTTATTATATTGATTATATATTGATTACTTATAATGGGAGACAGTAAATGTAAATACTATCAATGCGAATGTCAACGTTTTAGTGGAAAAAACGATGAAAAGAATGAATGTTTTTGTGCTCATAGCAAGGGATTTCATGAAATACCATTCTCAAAAATAAATAAGAAGGAACATCCGTTCGGGAAATGCTCAATATGTTCTTGCCAATTCTACAAAGAAGGAACTTCGATTGAATGTTTTTATTGTGGTCATTTTCAATGTTTCCATCTTAGTTGGGAAAATAGTGCTGATATGGTGGGAAATAGTAGTAATAATAATGCTGGAAGACCTGAAGCTGATACGATAAAGTTAATTATATTGTGTTTTGATTTATTATCACCAAATAAGCTTCCAAAATATCTATCATCTTCGTGGGATAACTTGAAAAAGAAAGGACTTATTAAAGAATGTGTAATCTCCAAAAATGAAAATATATCAGAAAAAGTTAGTAAACTTTTCAATTTAGACCAAGGGTGGACATTATATGACCCGAAATTTGGGAAACCGTCTAAGGTTGAAGAAAAATTATGTAGCGCAGAAAAAAGGGAACTAAATGAAGATGAGAAAGTTAGTAACAAAATTTATTTTGAAGTTATATTTTTATTTATCAAATCTAATTAATTATGACAAATTTTTTTTAGGGATTAGATTTTAAGTTGATTAAAAAATATATGACCAGGAAAAATAGAAGGTTATATATTGGTAATAATTTATATCTATATATCATATACAGTAATTCTTTTATTACTTAAAATTAAATTAATAAATGATATTTTTTCTTTTGTTTAGGGCCTGACACACATGATATCGATGATAATGATTCAACCAATAATAATATTGACGCTGATATTACTACAAACGAGGACGTTAGTAATCAGCCAAGTTGTGGACCCGCCGATGGATCATCTCATATAAATACATACCCATCAACTTATTTTGATAATTCAACGATTAGTCATGAATTTAATGACTTTAATAATTTTGCTGGTACTTCTGGTCACACAAACGGATTACCGGTCAATGGATTTAATGGTCTTTCGGATTCAACTTACATTTCTTTAAATTATCATAATGCTAGTGCTCCTCCAGGTGGAGGAGCAAATGGAGTCTTGAATTATCAGCAAAATCGTGGTCATGCTAGTGAAATTTATATTAATAGTCTTACAATTGATATTGATGGCGTTAAATATTTATCAATTCCAATATATCTTGAACACCTTGAACACTTCAAGGGTTATGATAAAACTCTTACGATTAATGGCGTTTTATATGTTTTATTTGATATTAGTGATACATACACAAATGGAGATATTGGTCTCGCTGATATTTGCCAATCTGGCAATAATATTAGTTCAGCTAATGACAATATCATTGATGGTTTGTCTTCTAATACTTTTGAATGTACGCATGATAACAACATGGATCATAGTAATGGTGGCAACAACGGTGCACAAGACCTCGACACTAATTTTATGTTATATGGTGATAAGCAGTGATGTGCACTTGGAAGATTGGAAGTACTCTTGGAAGCACTTTTGGAAGGTTTGGAAGCATAATTCCTTAATAAATTCATTTGGATTGGAAGCTTCCAATCGAATTTTATTTCATTGGAAGCATAAAATGCACATCACTGGTGATAAGCATAACAGTGCAACTCAATAATATGGCCATTATTATTTTTTTTTTTTTTTTTTTTTTTTTCTTTTTGATAAGCACTTTTATTTATAAGAGTGTAGATTATGAAACTAATTGATTGTTTAATTCAGTTAATTTATACACTCTTTTTTATATATATATATATATATATATATTTTATTTTATTTTTTTTTTTTTTTTGTATATTATAATCCACTATAGAACAAGTAGTAGAATCGATTTAAAAATCAATTTTTTTTTTTTTTTTCATTGTAAGACTTCAATTATAAGTTGTAACCATTAGAAATTTTAGCACAACAAAAATACCTTATAATTCAGAAATCATCACCTTACAACATTTTTTTTTTTCTTTCTCACAATTTAAATGTTCAATAAAAAAAAAAAATTTTTATTATTTTTTGAGAAGAAAAAAAAAAAAAATGTAAAGTATTTATTTATGGATACACTAACTGCTAATAATATTTCGGTAAAATAAAAACCATTTCACCGGTCAGTAAAAAATGTCAATACAGCAGCAAAATGACGTCGATCAATGTCATTATTAAAGAAAAAAAGGTAAATTAATTTTTTTTTTATAAAACAATTTCCTAAATTTGAACGATGATATCCACAATGGTTTAACAATAAATTCACGTGATTCACTTATTGTAAAAATGAAATTCATAATCGGTAATTTATCTCTAAATAGAGAATAACTAAAAGCCAAAACGAATCTTTGTGAATATTACCTTAATAATGAAGATATTGCGTAATCATCTCATTACAAGAATTTAACAAGCTCAGGAAGAATTATAATAATCAAATGTTTCCTGATTGATTGCGGATAAGTAAGATAAGTAATCTTCATCTTCATTTTGATAAATCATTATTATTTCTATTAATAATAAATCATGCTATAAATAGATCTCTTCATGCATGCGTAATCTTAAAAATATATTAAAATACTTGAGATGAAATATTTTCTTTTTAATATAAATATAAAATATTTTTCCAAATGTTATTTTAATAATAAATCAAAAGGATCTCTAAATGTTTCTCTTTTTTTTTCTTGGAGAGCTAATAATAGTTAACCCGGCTCAATTTTACTAAAATAATATCATTTTTATAGCTTGTACTCCAAATCGCCCATATAAATAAATAAATATGCAAAACCGGAACTCCGGATTTACCCTTTCACAGAGAATTTCTAAAGTACTATATGTGGGTGCTTTAGTGAAATTAGTAATTTTTAATAATCTTTTTCTTGTTACACATTCGTTTGATAAACTAAGCGGTATTTCAAGGAAATATTTTTTTTTTTTTTTTTAGATTTAAATGGAGTATAATGAAGCATTGTCATAATATTACATTATTTCAATTATTTCAGCTGAAAATCGTAATTTCTTTGTTTTCTGGCGTAATTACATTTAATTCATTGATAAAGTTTACAGTAATATTCTAGAATAAGGTATAAAAATATAATATTCTCATTATATAATCAATTTTTTTTCAAATTAAATATGTTTAATTTAAGTTAGGTCATTTAATTATATCAAAATCATTTTTGGTTAATCTAAATTATTAATAAACTGACCGTTCAAGTTATCTCTAAATTAAAAATTTCCCCATTCTTTTATTGTTGATTTAGGTTTGGTTTTGTTTCCAGTTCGGAATCGTAAACTCATCGGGATTAAAAAAAAAAAAATTGTTTGAAAATTTAATATTTAATAATATCAAAATAATATAAAATGGCATCCAAATAAACCAATCCGTATAGTTCTATAATTAGTACGACTTATTAAGCTTAACCTCTTTTTCGTGTGATATATGTGTGTTGATTTTTTTATGTTGATTTAAAGCGTTGATCTCCCGTTATTATTTCTTAACCCGGTTAAGAAGTTAATTTTTAGGAATGTGATACTGTGTATCTTTTGGATTGAATGTATAAATACAAATTAACAATAACAATATTTTTTTTCATTTCTCTCCTTTTTTTTTTTTTTTTTTAAAAAAAAAAAAAAAGAAAAATAAATAAATAAATAAAATAAAATAAAACAAAAGAGAAAACAAAAATTATTTTTTTTTCCGCTTTTTATATATAAAAAAAAAAAATTCTTATTGTTAAGAAAAGAACAAATATATAATTGATTAGAGAAGAAAAAAGATTCTTGAAAAAAAAAAAAAAAAAAATTTTTTTTATCAAAGTAAAAACATATATCAGAGAATCGAAAAAAAAAAAAAATATATATATATATAAACCATCATGACGACAAAAAAAGATCAAAAGAAACCAAAAAGGTTATTAATTCATACGCCGAAACAAGCCCCACAAAGTCCTTCTCATCAACTTCAATATTTACCTCAACAATATTCTGCACATAATCAACATCCACAACATCAATATTCACCACAACACCATTATCCAACACGGGTAAAATTAATTAATTTTTTCATTTATATTATTTAATAAAATTGTTAATTCCTAAATACTAATTATTTAATTAAAAAAAAAAATTATTTATTAATAGGATTATAATGCCGGATTCACTTATAATAATAACTTATATAATGCAGGTTATAGTAATAGCTTGTATGGTGGTACTCAATATGGGAACGATCAGTTACCTGACTTAAATAAACCATTACCTCAACAACCATCACAATTAACTCGAAGGCAGCAATATAGTCGTAAACAACGACAAAGACAGCAACAACAGCAACAACAGCAACAACTACAACTACAACAAGAACAACATCAATCTTATGATTATTCTCAACGTTATAATTATTTTCAAAATGGTACCAATGATTTTAATGAACCGGATTATTTTAATAATTCGTTTGGTGGCTCTGATTCCTCCATGATGATGGATGGTCCTATTCATAATATCTCTCCTACTAATACTACTACTCTGCAAAGAATCAAGTCCGCTACGGTTAAACATCAATATGACATAATTCCTGATGCTAATAGTAATAATGGAAATAATTTCAATGAAAATAAGAGTGAAGATGAAAGACATCCTCTTCAGTTTAATCCGAATGATAATAATGAAAATTTTGCCGATTTTTCAAATTCACCAGCAAATGATGTTAAACGTGATTATCTCAAAAGACATTCTCTTTCATATTCTTCAACACCATCGCAGGATTCTTCTTCAAATACACAATATACAAACCCTCCAACAATACCACAAAATAAACCGACTGAAGGTTTATTAAAAACACCAAAAACTGCTCCTTTTAAAATGCAATTGACTGAGACCATCTTAAATGATAATTATCATCCCGGTAAATCCGTTATTACTGATAATTATCATTCTGGTAAACCTGACAATTATCATCCCGTTAATAGTGATTCTAATACTGCAGTTGTTGATAAAGATCATGTTGATGATGACAATGATGATGATGATGATGATGATAATCCAAAATTAGATAATATACCCAAAAAAGTTTCTAATAATAATGACGATAATGGTTCATATAATTATTTTTCCCCAATCACTCAAGGATTTAATGTCATAAGAAAAAATATTAATGATATCTCAATCGATTCTTTAAATTCTCCATCGGAAAATGAACCTCAAACAGAAGTAATAACGACGACGACGACGACGATGATGACAGATACAACTTCTCCTCCTCCTCTTCCTCTTCATCCACCTCATCCTCTTCTTCATTCACCTCCTCCTCAACAATATGTACAACAAAATGACTTGGGATATCAGTCATTCAATGTTAATGGTACACTTAATACAAAGAACTCATATGAAAGGATGAACATTTCTTCTAATTATACCGCCCCACAGGGTCAATCTACATCTCATAATTCAATTCAACATCATTCAGATTCCACTCCATTCTATAATACTAGAAATCAAGAATATAGTAGTAATAATAATCATTTATCTAATCCGATTACCGTTCCTAATACAAATGATAATGTCGTTAATGATGACATATCGTCTCATACACCTCCAGATTTACCAAATAATTACTTTTCACAAACTTCAAATCATGTTAAAAATTCTAGTACAACTTCCAGTATATCTAATTATAGTCAAAATGACGGCAATAATTACTTTCATAACGGTCATATTGGTAATCATCTTCTTAGTGGTAGTCAAATTCCTAGGAAAGAATCTCCGCATCCTGGTGTTCCAATAAAACCAATGATTGCAAGTGGTTATAATACTGTTGGTAGTGAACATTCTCCTAAGAGTAGGATTAGTCTTAATACTTTTATTAATGATAATATTGATAGACCATATTCAAAAAATGTTATTAATGGTAGTTATTCAATCTCTTAC
Organism: Rhizophagus clarus; assembly: GCA_015698045.1. Classification (NCBI taxonomy): domain Eukaryota; kingdom Fungi; phylum Glomeromycota; class Glomeromycetes; order Glomerales; family Glomeraceae; genus Rhizophagus; species Rhizophagus clarus. The sequence continues at coordinate 152,547 of BLAL01000063.1, read as the reverse complement.
TCTAAGGATGATGGAACAAATTCTATGACCACGGACGATAATAATAGTAAACGTCCTTTCTCTTACAATAGTGATGATTCATTAACTAATAAAATTAGTACAAGTTCATTTCTTTCTGATGATGCTAATAGGTATAATAATATTAGTAATAGTAGTAGTAATAATAGTTACATTCAATTCGCTCAAAATTATCCTCAATTTCAATCTCAATCTCATTATAATCAGAATAATGATGATTTTTCTCTTAAAAGTTCAAAGACAAAACAGAGACCTGCTTCAATGCCTCTTCAACCTAAACCAAATACTTCAACGAATAATAAACGTTTTAATCTAAATTTTTTCAAAAAATCAAAGCATACCAATCCAACTTATTTACAAGCGGTCAAAGAATTAAAAGAATTACGATATAATGAAGCGATTCGTTTATTTAGTCAAGTAATACTTACATATCCAAATAGTTATTCGATAAGGTGTGATAGAGCTTATGCAGCTTATCAATTGGAAGAATGGTCAAGAGCTATAAGTGATTTAACTACCGCTATTAATCGTAAACCAAAAAAACCGAAAGCTTATTCTCTTCGTGGGGAAGTTAATCGTTTATTAAATGATACTGATAAAGCTTTATCAGATTTAAATAAATCCTTAAAAATTCAAAAACATCCTTTCGCTCTTAGATCTAGAGCAGAAGTTTATAGTTCACTTAGAAAATATTCCGATGCCTTATCCGATTTAGATGCTGCTTTGGAGATGGAACCAAAAAATATCTTTACTTTAATAAGAAGGGCAAAAGTTTATTGTTCACTTAAACTTTATGATGATGCTATTAATGATTTAACTAAAGCTTTATCAATAGGTTCATCTCATGCTTCTATTATATTGGCAAATCGTGGTGAAATTTATAGGTTAACTAATAGGTTAGATAATGCTTTAAGTGATTTAAATAAGTCTTTGGAAATAGAAGAAAATAGTATGGCATTAGAAAGACGTGGTGCTGTATTAAGAATGATGGGAAGAGAACATGAAGCTTTAATTGATTTTGAGAGAATAATTCAATTAACTCCACGAAGTTTTCTCGCTCATAAAAATCGTGCAGAAATATTATTATCACTTGACAAAAAAGATGAAGCTTTGGTTAACTTAAATGTTGCTATTCAATTAGAACCAAATAGTCATGCTTTAATAAAATGTAGAGGTGAAATATCACAATCACTTGGTCTTTATGAAGATGCTGCAATGGATTATACCGCAGGATTAAACCTTCAACCAAATGATGTTGATATGTTAAGAAATCGTGGTGAAATTTATAGATTAACACAAGAATTTGATAATGCTATAACAGATTTTACTAGAGCTTTGGAAATTGAACCATTAAATGTATTTGCACTTACAAGAAGAGGTGAAGTGTATCGTATGTTAAAACAAGGACCGAAAGCATTAATCGATTTAGATGAAGCTGTTAGATTAGAACCTGATAATGTTATGGCAAGAGAAAGTCGTGGTGCTGTTAATAGAACTTTCCGACGTTATGAAGAAGCATTAAGAGATTTGGATGAAGCACTTTATCTAAGTCCTGATAGTGTATTTGCTTTAACAAATCGGGGTGCCGTTTATTATATGTTAAAAAGATATTATGAAGCTTTAATTGATTTAAACAAAGCTTTAACTTTAGATCCTAAGCATATATTTGCATTGGAAACTCGTGGTGCATTATTAAATGTATTAAAAAGATATGAAGAAGCTTATGAGGATTTGAATTTGGCTATAGAATTGGAACCAACTAATGTTTGGGCTTTAACATACCGAGGAGAAGTTTTGGCCTCATTGGGTCGTTATGATGACGCTATAAATGATTTAAATAGGGTTTTACAAGATTTACCTGATTGGGGTTATCCTTTAGCTTTACGAGGTGCTGTTTATCGATCTATGGGATCTTATACACAAGCTTTCTTTGATTTGGATCGTGCTTTACAAAATATAAGAGATAAAGCTTTTAACATTGATTACGAAACTAAAGCCTTATGTAATAGAGGTGCTGTGCATCGTACTTTGGGTAGACATAATGAAGCATTACTCGATTTTAATAAGGTTCTATTAAGAGAACCTAATAATATTCTTGCTTTAACTGAAAGAAGTTTAACTTATCATTCTATGGATAGATTTGAGGATGCTCTTAAAGATTTGGAAATTATATTAAGGTCCGAACCTGATAACGCCACTGCTTTAGAACTAAAAAAGAAGATTGAATTAGCATGAAGAGTAATTATTAATTGAAAAAAAAAAAAAAAAAAAAAATTTTTTTTTGTTTATATGTATTATATTTTTTTTAAACATAAACCATATCATATTAATACAGAGAAAAAAATTAAAATATAAATTTATATATTTTTTTTTTTTTATCATTTCATTATAGACATATATATTTTATTATTAAATTATTATATAAACAGTACAGCTGATTTACACACTTAGAAATAATTATTTTTTATTTTTATATTTTTTTTTTTTGTATCATATATTTTTTTATTTATTGTATAAATAATAATAAAATCTTTATATACTTTTTACTTCATAATTATCTAAAATGGAATAGATGGGATAGTGAACTTCTGATCCCGAGAAAACTTGTCGAACTGTTATAGTGTTACCGTAGGCGTATTATTATGGATATCTGATATGGTGGGAGTAAATTAGTACATTTCTTGAATGATTTGAAAGTAGAATAGGTTATGGAACTGTTGTAGTTTGTTCTTGCGTTTGGCGTATCAAGACGTTTGATCTGAAATAGAATAAATGGAGCTGTTAAACGTATCAAAAAAGGTTACTAAAGACATGAAACTAAAAGTACTACGCGTAAGAAGGGTAGCGTGAAAACTTAACAAAGAGGTATAATATGTTCGGAAATTATATTGAAAGAAAATGAAGTGAAAAGAAAGAATGAGAAAATATTAATTAATATCGCTCAGATGTCAATAAATATGACGTAAAAAAAAAAATAATGGAAAGAAGTTGACCAGTTTTGATTTTTAATTAATTTTATGCAGATATTCAATACATGATAGGAAAAAGAAGCTAAATTGTACGCAAAAACCCAACCCAAACATTGTACTGTACATACAGCTATAAAGTAGTAAGCAGTTAATACTTTCACATGAAATGATATAATATCCCTTACATACGCTCATATGATAAATAAACTAACCTAAAATCCAACAACGATAGCGTAATTAACCTATTTAAGTCATTTAAGTCATTGAGATTTCAACCTCAAAAGTGCCATTTAGCGCAACTCCACAAGCAAACTCACTTACCTAAGAAAAGGGAGAAAAATGAGAAAGGGGAATTAGGTGTGTTTCCAAGCAGATCCCCTTTGAAAACTTGACCTCATAAGGACTGTTTCAGGAGAAGACTAACCTAAAAGAAAAAGAAAAGAACGTTAATTACGTTCTAAAGAAAGTCAATTAATTAGTTGAAAAAGCTAAAACGTTTGAAGAAAAATAATTATTAACTTGAACCAAATTTACGTCATATTCTGCGCATGTGATATCACGTTCACTAGTTGACCATACCCTTTTAGTTAAAAACTTATTAATGATGGTCAGGTCATCGGCAAATGTAACGGAATTCCCTCAAATTCTGCGTTCCGTATAGATAACAAAAGCAGGTTTACATTGAATAGGGATCAAATCAATTAGAGTTAGATAGTTCTTATCGCCAACTGATGATATCAAAACTCTTTTTATCGGAAGAAAAAGAAATTAAATGACACTTTTTTCCAAAGAAGCCGAAGAAAGAAAAAAATCAAAAGTACTTTTTTCCCGAAGAAAGAAAAAATCAAAAGGTTCTTTTTTTTTTCGAAGAAAGAAGAAATTAAATGTGACTTTTTTCCGAAGAAAAAAGAAATTGAATGGCACTTTTTTTAGTGCTAAATGGCATTCTTTTCTCGCTCTTTTCCCGAAAAGGAATTACTTATCTATAATACACAAGAACTAATATTATTGTAAATTAAAATATGATCTCTTTTATACCTTTCTCGTTTAAGACACTATTTTATAAACCTAACCTATTTAAGAATTTCATAAGAACTTCCATTTATGTTTTTTTTTCTTTGATTTTCGATTCCAAACAAAGATAGAATGATAGAACATTTAAAAATAAACAAAAATAAACGTTATCTCTCTAAGATCTCAGGAGTTCACATTATATTGTACACTACTATGGTATTGAATTAAAAATTCTCACTTTTGACAAATGAAATTATTTCAAGAAAAGCGTTTAGCAATATTCCATTGTTACCAGCTGTATTTTTAATTCACGGGGTATTACGATGTGGTAATACCAGTCCCTAAAGGAGTTAAATGTATAAGGTAAGGGAGATCATATATAATTATTATTTTTTAAAGTGTAATTTGCGTAATGAATTGTCTTCTGTAATAAAAATAAAAATTTTCAAATGTTTCAAATAATTTAAATGATACAATATTTCTTAAACAAAGAATTACGAATATAGTTATATCAGGATTTTAATTCACCAAAAAAGTACATATTAATGTCATCTTTCTTATGTTCTATAATCAGTATTTATAATTATAATTCTAACCATCTAAATCAGTACCCCGCAACTTAACTTGCATTTCATTGTTATTTTCCCGCCAGAAAAAAAAAATAAAGAAAAAAAAATTCAAGAAAATTCAAGTAACACAACTGGCAAAAATAATGAACTTGGGAATATTCATAAAATTTTCCCAAAATATAATGGTAATTATCATGTCATTTTTTATTTTCTTATCGGTCACAATCGTGCGTTTTTGTTATTTTCTATCTAAATTTAATTGAAAGTTACGAAACAATTGAAACATTTGGATAATTAAGTCATTATTGTGTAATTATTATCAAGAGAACAAATGATACGATAAAAAAAAAAACCGGTAAAAAGGGGAAAGGGGGAAATTATAATTTAATTGTGGAATGAATATTTACCTGTCCCATTTCTCGAAAAATAATATGAAAAAAACGTGTTTTAAATAAATATCAAAGATAAACATTCTTTAATTCCGAATTGATCCGGTTAAACAAGATTTTCATCTGAGAAATAATAATGGGCAAAAAAAATATAAACATTACGCCATTAATTTTTTTCTTATAACAAATTTATGATTTGTAAAAGATAAAGTACTTAATAAATTTTACTGGTAATGGTTAAATTTTTATATGTTGTCAATATAAATATTATATAAGGTAAAGTAATCAAAGTTACAAAATACAAAAAAAAAAAAAAAAGAGTATCAAAATATAAAAGTATCAATTAATCACAACTTTATTAAGTAAAAATTAAGGTTTTCAACAAGTCCGTTGATATCCGAAGATTTCTTCATTATTCGGATTTAAATACCATTTAAGTTTATGATATTATAATAAAAAAACTAAAAAAGGTTTCACAAGAATAATCCAATATAAATCTTTCCTCCGCCCACGAATTTATTAAAAAATCCAATAATATGCAACTTATCGAACATGACTTTTGAACAAGTTTATAAAGTTTTGATTAAGCATATGAAAAAGAATTTGTAACCTTTTCCTGATATTTTATTATATTAATTAAGATATACAATTTTGCAATCTATTAAAGTTTAACTAACCTAATTTATAATATAAGAAAAAAATTTCGATCATATTTTTAGTGGGTGAATCCCAATTATATAATTTTTGTTTAAGCGTGAGGAATTTATTGGTGTTTATAAACAAAATAGAGATAACTAAATTTAGAAAAAATTTTCATCGTTTGATATATTCTTATCAGTTATTAAACTTTTTTACGTCAGTAATATTTATGTTTATCAGATCATGCTTAAAACAATTGAGATCATTCGCTAATTTCAAATTCTCTTGCATTTGGATCTTCATAATTTATAATTCCACCCCGCAAATTATTAGAAATTTTTTTTTGACAGATTGACGCTAAAATTATATATAATATTCTTTTATTCTAATCGTATAAAAAGTCATTTTAATATATTTTGTATTTCAATATGGCGTACAAACCGGACCAACTGTTTTAGTGGATCTGTAAACATGTTTACATTGAAAACTTAAGAGGGACGTTGGAAAATCGCGGAAAATCTTTACCGTAACTATTTTCTTTCTCTCAATAAAAAAAAAGAAAATGCGTGATAATCAGATATTTTTTAAGATCATTTTAGCTAGTATAAAAAAAAAAAATACTTACATATTATTTACTACATAATTACTATATTCCATTTTATTAAACGTATCCTGACGTGGGGAAATTGTCTGTGTGTAAAAAATTGCATTTAATTAATGTATTCAAGCATGTATTCATAAAAAGTAAATTAAAATTTTATAATGAATGGGCTGAATATTTTATTATACATTGAAAAAAAAAAAAAAAAAAAAAAATTTATTTAAATAAACCGATCCCGAAGCTCACTCGAAAAAGAAAATCTCTTTTTTTTTTAAAAAAAAAAAAAAAAAAATTTGTTTCTTTTTTTTTTTAAATTAAATTAATTATTATATACAATAAATAAATTATTATATATATACATATATATATATTTTTTTTTTTAAAAAAAAAAAAAAAATGGCAAAAAGCGGAAACCGAAGTACTCAAATATTAAATTCAAAACTTAAACCTGATAATCAAATAAAAGCTCTTATACCTATTGAAACTCAAATAACACGACTATTTGAAGATGAAATGGTACATGCCGTATCCGTAGATTATGAATATTCTCCTTATATTAATAAGACAGTATTGGAAAGTGTTCAATGTAGTCATGGATTTATAGCGACAGTATTAGAAGCTTATAATAGACATCAACATTTACGTATAACACCCGATGATGTTTGGTTAACAATAGCTCAAGGAGTTTCTCAGCATATAAATTTAAACGAAGAAAAATACAATCATCTTTTCGCTCAAAGTAAACGACGACGGAGTCACATTTCAATCAATGCTAGTGGAATATTTGATAAAGAACGTTGGTCAAAAAGAATTGTTGGTAATTGGCCAGAATGTGTACGATTATTAACCGAAGTAGCTGATAGACAAATGGAAAAAATCGATTTGGTGAAATTATTAGAATGCAATTACTCTACTAGTACGACTACATCAATTACTACAAGTCGAATCGTTTTACTAAATCCTCTTCAAGATGATTCTCGAACAAAAATTGATTGGACCTGTGGTATACCAAAAATTACTTTAGAAGGAAAATTAGAAGATTGGGAACGGATTCAAGATAAGATTAAAACTTTAAGAAAATTAGATTTAGATTTAGATTTTTGGCTGAATCGTTTGGAGCCGATCATTTGGCAATTAGTAAATACTTATCGTGGCGATGTAAATGAAAGATTTTGGAAAAGAATAGCACATGAACTTAGTGGTAGTTGTTGCGTACCACAAGCGACCTCAACCTTAAGCGGTTGGATAACAGCTTTCTTACCATATGATCGTCATGGCAAACAGATAGTGGGTAGTTTAATAAATGAATGTGATTTACCTGATGGTAAAGTAATCATTCCTTTTAATGTAAAAGGAGGTCCTTCTTTAAAATTAGTATCAGGATTTTTAGGAGTAAGGCAAGATGTAGAAGAAAGTGGTGAATTGGTGGTATCACCAGTTATTGGATGGGCTGTTGTTGAAGATAATAGTAAGGCTAAATCATCATGCTCAAGAGCATGGGCGAGAAGCTGGTTTAGTGTTAAAAGTTATTAAATATAATTTATATTGTGTAAATTAAAAAAAAAAAAAATTATTTTTATTTAGTTTATTATTATTCAGCCTTCAGGCATAATCTCCCTCTTAGTAGAACAAAAGATATGATTTAATATTGTTCAAAAACAAAACGATTAAGGATCACCATTTTATGCATAAGTTGATTATAAAAAAAAGATTGTAATATATATATATATGATGAAATCCGTTTCATCAAAAAAAAAAAAAATTTTTTTAATACTTTAACCAAAAAAAATTATTAAATATTCCGGTATCAGTTTCATATGATGTTAATATAATATAAATATAATCAAAAAACAATGAGACAATATTATTATAGTTAATGAAAAAAAAAAAATTTTTTTTTTTTCTTTGTAAATAAAATTTCAATACTTTTAAAAAATTAAAACAAATATTTTTTTTATTCAAAATGTGCCCCAAGTTTTGAATATGGTTTCTTTCATTCTTCGCGCATTTGTCTGATTGATTTACATACATTTTTTCCCCCAGAGTCCCGGACAAATCATGGTACCTGATGGCTTGGGAATCTTTGCTCAAAGAATTTGAAACAAAAAACATTAAACATGTTTGAACAGGGCAAAAAAAAAAAAAAATTTCGTTGTCATAATATGATATGACATCAATGGGTACCGTTTCTTTCGTATCACTTAAACTGTTGCATGATAATAATGCTAAAGATGGCGCTTTTTAATGTTCATGTGACAAGCGTTTATTTATATTTATTTATTTACAAATATCCCAAATCATCGATAATCACGTTACCAATAAGTTTGAATTACGTTTGAAATAGTATTGTTGTCCAATTATTAAAATTAAATTTTATTCGTTAATATATTATCATTATTGTTTATTAAAAAATATCAGTACAAATGTACAAATGTACAGCTTCATCTGCTTATCCTAAACAGTTTACATGAACATGTATATACAAATTCTTAACTCCATAATAGTTTGATTGTACTAAAATTATCATGCACTGCATAATTTAAGATTGTAGTAGGTGATGAGATCTTTCCTCCAAAATAATTTAACCAAAAAAATTTATTCACATTTTCATATGACCAAATTGATATAATCAAAAAACAATATACATGACATTGTATTGTCATTATAATTTAATTATACAACACTCGAAGACGAATTTAGAAAAAAAATACAAACATGTCTAAACTGGACCAAAAAAAAAAAAAAATTCGTATGATATGATAACAGTGTACCATTTCATCAAGCATAAAGACGTGAACGCGGCTTAAAGTTCATGTTTAATTGTGCGCTGTGAATCACGTTATTCTCGAGTGAATTCCGTTACGTATTAGTTTTGATTTCGTTACCTATCATCAAGTTTTGGAATTGTTTTCCCAATTATAATATAAAACCATTAATATATCATTGTTTATTAATAAAATTATATAAATGTATTAATTTTCACAAATGTACAGCTTCATTTATTACTATCTGCTTATCCCAAACAGTTTACATGAACATAAGCTTCCTGTATATACAAAAAAGAAATCGATCTATGTATCAAAGATTTTAACTCAATAATAGTTTGGTTTTACTAAAATTATCATTCATTATTAATACTCTATAATTTATGATGATTAAAAAGATTGTAATAGGCAATGAGGTCCTTCCTCCAAAATTTTTTTAATAATTTTATCACATTTTCATATGACTAAATCGATATAATTATACAAGACATTATATTGTCATTATTAATTTAACGATATATATATATATGAATTGATTTACAACGGTTGAAAAATATTTATGACACATGGTGTCTTATGGGCTTGGGAATCTTCACTTGGTCGAGTTTAGAAAAAAAAAACATTTCAAACATGTTTAAACTGGACCAAAAAAAAAAAAAATATTTTCGTATAAGATAACAGTGTACCATTTATCATAAAGACGTGAATGCTTAAGTTCATGTGACAAAATGTTTAATTGTGAATTTCGATTTCGTTACCAATCATCTAGTTTTGGCCAATTATAATATAAAACCGTTAATATATCATTGTTTATTAATTTTTATGCTACATGTTGAATATACTGTAAGCTTTCTATCTATACATCAAAAATTATTTTTAACATCAAATAACTTTGTTTTCATTAATATTATCATTCGTTATTACTGCATAATTTATTATTAAGATGATCGTAGTAGGCGATGAGATCTTTCCTCCAAAATTTTTTTAATAATTTAACCAAAAAAATATATTTATCCCATTTTCGTATGACTAAATCGATATAATCAAAACAATATACAAACACATTATATTGTCATTATAGTTTAACGAAATATATATACTGTATATACGAATTGATCTACAACGGTTGAAAAAAATATTTACAACACATGGTGTCTTATGGGCTTGGAAATCTTCATTTAAAACATGTTTAAACTGGACCAAAAAAAAAATTCCGTGCCATTTCATCGAATTGTAGCGGAACGTTTGAAGTTCATGTGACAAAACGTTTAATTTTGCTATTACTTTCGAGTGAATTTCGTTACGTGTTAGTTTTGATTGTTTTGGTTTCGTTACCCATCATCAAGTTTTGGAATTGTTTTCCAATTATAATATAAAACCGTTAATATATCGTTGTTTATTAATAATAATATATAAATGTACTAATTTTCACAAATGTACAGCTTCATTTATTAATGTCTGCTCATCATAAGCAAAGTTTTCATACTTCACATTGAATATAAGCTTTCTGAATATACAAAAAAAAAAAAAATCGATCTATACATCAAAAGTTATTTTACTAATATTATCATTCATTATTAATACTGCATAATTTATTATTAAGAAGATTGTAGTAAGTTCTTAGATCTTTCTCATCTTCCTCATCGAACATTTTTTAATAAAAAAAATATTAGTAATCCCGTTTCATATGAAATCGAAAACAATATGCAAGACATTATATTATCATTAACGAAAAAGTTTTTGTTGATAAATAAAATTTCAATGCTTTAAAAAAGAATTTGCCAAGTTTCACGTGTTCATATTTTATTTCGAAAAGGCATTTACCTGATATGCGTTGAATTAATCTACGACGGTTATTTTTTTTTTTTCCCAGGTAATATTTATGGCCATATGGTGTCTTATGGCTTGGGAATCTTCAACTTAAATGACGATCTTAAAGAATTTAGAAAATCCCCATTAAACGTGTTTAAACAGGGCCAAAAAAAAAAAAAAAAAAATTTTCGTTGCAGCTACCGTTTTTATCAAATTGCATGTTAAAGAAATGTTCATGTGACGAACGTTATTTACATGTTACATTTCTGTGAAATTACGTAACGTATTACGTTCGATTTCGTTATTTATAACGTGCTTCAATTAAGTTTCGGAATTATTGACCAATCATCAAATTAAGTTTTATTCGTTAATGTTAAATAATAGAAATATATGAATGTACTACTTATAAATATATAATTCATCCCTAAAACAAGTTTACATATTACATGTTGAATATAAACTTACTGTATATTTATATGACAAGTTAATATTATTGATACTGCATAAATGATTTTTTTAATAATTTAACCGAAAAAAAAACTTCATTACCGCAATTTCATATGAAATCAATACAATGTACGAACATTATATTATCATGATAGTTTAACGTTTTTTTTTGTAAATAAATTTCACTACTCTAAAATTAAAAATTGTTAAAAAAAAAAGTTTGTCAAGTTTCGAAAGAATTAGTGTGGCTTCTTTCATTTTTTACGTGTTCATATTTTATTCTGAGAAGAAATATATTACCTGATATGCGATATTTAAAGAATTTTTTTCTCCAAGAGAATATGGGCTTGGGAATTGAATTGATCTACACACGGTTATTTTTTTCTCCAAGAGAATGAGCTTGGGAATTTTCACTCAAAGCCGATCTTAAAGAAGTTTGAAAAAATTTCAAAACGTGTTTAAACAGGACAAAAAAAAAAATTTCGTTGTCATAATACAATGGCACTTCGTTGTGGCCACTTATCTTGCATATCTTTGCAGCATAATAAATAAGACGGAACGTTTGTTACTTTTGTATCTACAAATATAATTAAATTTTATGTTACTGTGAATCACGTTACGTATAAACATGCTTCAATTAAATTCCAATTAGAAAATTTCTTAAATTTTATTCGTTAATATATCATTTGTTTATTAAAAAATATATGAATGTACCACTAAAAAAAAAAAAATACCCTCCCCACAAGTCTCCACAAATTGAAAAAAAAAATATACTATAAGAAGAAAAAAAAAAAAAAACTTTCTGTATATACATAAAAGAAAAAATTGACTTATATACAAATTTTTTTTTAACACCCAAATGATTTTTGTTTTTTACTTATATTTAATATTGTATTATTTTCACAATCATCATCATCATCAATATCATCAATAATCGCCCAACCAATAACAGGCTTTACGATAACTTCTCCATCCGAATTTTCAATAATTTGTTGTCTTACACCTAAAAATCCAGTTACGAAAATTAATTCTTCTTCCTCTTCGATCTCTTTCTTCTTTTCGATATTAAATTTAATAGTAATTCTACCATCAGGTAAAGTAGATTCGTCTAACCAATTTTCGACCAAATTTCCTTCACAATCATAAGGAAAGAATTTGGTAATCCAACCATTTAATTCAGGAGGACCACCACAACCATATTCTTCTCTTGCAATATTTTTCCAAAACTGTGTATCAACATTTCCTTTAAAAGTTTCAATAAATTGACGAATGATTGAATCCAAATCATTTAACCAAAAATCCAAATCTAAATTTAAATTACGCAATTGAACCAATTTTTCTTGAATCGATAACCAATCTTCAAGTTCACCTTCTAACGTAATTTTAGGTATACCACAAAACATTTTCATATTATAAGAAAAATAATTTTTTACAGAATCGAGTAAAATTACACGACTTGCAGTGATTGTAGTTGAAGTACTTGTGGAGAAATCACACTCTAATAAGGATTTTAAATCAATTTTTTCGATATGTTTAGATGTTTCATTAACGAGGTCTTCAATACATTTTGACCAATCTCTTTTTGATGAAATATCATCTTTTAAAATGATTTTTTGTTTTTCATCGAATTTTATAAATTTATTTTTATATTTGTCAGAATGTAAATTAATATGAGAGTTGACCCCTTGAGCTATTGTTAACCAAATATCATCTGGTGAAAAATCTAAATGTTGATGTCCATTATAAGCTTGCAATACTGCGGCTACTAATCCATGACGACATTGCATTTTTTCAAGTACAGTAATACTTTCGCTAGTACATGCGTGGATTTTTTCCGTTTCGATATCAAATACATTTGAAATTTGTGTTTTAATAGGTATATGAGGTCTAATCCTTTTATCTACTCTAATATTTTTATTAAGAATTTGTGTACTTTTTGGTGTATTCAATGAATAATAAATACTCATTCTTTTTTTTATAAAAATAAATGAGTTGAAAACGAACAGGATGAAACGTTGTTTATATTCATTTTTTTTAATATAACCGATATAAATTAGTTCAATAGCACAATAGTAACAAATAAACAAAGTTAATCTAAATGTGCGCCCGTAATACAAAATGTGATTAATTGTCAATAAAACTTATTTGATAGAAAAAAAGAAACCGCGTATGGAATTTCAAAAATGAAATCTGCATGCATTTAGAAATCTTTTATCTATTTGTTCTATTAATCCTTATCATATTGCCGTGCCCGTTTGTTTTTCTTACCTAGATATAAATGATTTTCAAATAAAAAAAATTACCCATGCCCATGTATAATTTGGTAATATTTCTGTAGATTAATTACTTCATATCTTTCAAATCATATACAATTCTTAATTTAATTATATTATGTTGCACCCGTAAATTTGTGATTTGTACTTATCTACTTATCTGTTTGCTGAAATTTTAAATTTTATTACCTTGTAATTATTGTGTTGTTTTATGCGTTCTTTCTGTAACAGATTTTCTTGGTGAATATTATTAACTTAGAAATTTTTTACTTAATCAAAACCTGTTTCTTATATATACATATACATATATAGACCATGTATGGTCGGCGTATATTTATAGCTCATTGAAATTTTAGTTAGCCGATTAACTTATCATGCATAAATGTTATTATTTTACGGAGTAAGATCCCGTGTTACAATTTAAAAATGGTTAAGTGGTAAAATGATGAATGGTAAAATGGCTGATATAGACGCAGAAAGAACAAAAACCGCGTTATGCGCTCTGTATGCTAGTATCTGACGCCTATATGCGTTGTACCATTATTAAATTCAGGAAAATATTTAACTTTTTTTTTTTAAAGTTTTTTTTTTTTTTTGTGTTTTGCCTTTTAAAGATATATGTGAAATAAGAGTGTACATTATTATTAAAAGTTCTAGCACGTCCGAGAATCTCCGAAGAGATTCGATTCAATTCGAAAAAAAAATAATTTATATAAGTTAATGATATTAGATCTTCTAAGATTCATGTGAAATTGTAATGAAAACTTTTTTATCTTTGAGAAGTTACTGAAGATAATTTGAGATGCCAAGACAAATTATTCAATGGTTGATTTACGAATAGCATATTGTCCCGAGAATCCCGACATTTTTATAAAACTCACATTTTAGTTTCGTGAATTCACTCAAATTTGGTCAAAAGTCATAATTTGAGTTTTAGCAAGTTAACCTAAATTTGTCTAAAGAAACATATTTTTTTCAAGTTTTAGTGAATTAGACGGAGCCATCATTTACTTTGGGGCAAATTGATCTTTTTAATAATTGATAATCAATTTTTCTTGATAAAAGAAAACATCAATCAAATTTAGTGAACTTTTTATTGCTTTATTTATATATATTATTATTTTATTTTCATTAAATTTATTAGACATATGAAATCACACCTATTCTAAAAAGAAAAAAGAAGAATAAAAAGAAACGTTAAAAATGTTTCTTTAATCATAGATACTGTTTTTCACTAACCTACAACCAACTTGTAACCACCTATTGCAATATCCATAAAATATATTATAGAATATGCGTTCTAATGCATCTGCATTATCATGAGTGATAGCCAATATCTTGAATAAATTTATCAATATCTTCATTATCACTAGTCCCACTAGTCCACAAAGGAAAAAGAAAATCTAGTAACATTTTTTTTAAAAAAAGATAACAAAAAAACTTCACGTACTAATAACCACGTACCTTAATTGTTAACTTCAAAGTCTGGTTCGTATTAACACTCATCCAACAATTAGAAAAAAAAAAAAAAGTTAATATTAATGTTTATAAAAGAAATTAAAAAAAAAAAAAAAATAAATAAATAGCATACTATGAAGATTTGACTATAACGTATAGCCAAATTTTGGAAATTTATTTATGGTTTTCGGGCATGTTAGTTTTTTTTTAAGAAACGTTAATGCTTTCTTTTCTTTTTATTGTAGGGTTGTCGGACAAATATTACGAACCAGACTCTGAAATTAAGGTAAAAGGGACTGGGAAAAGAGTTTTATTATATTTTTTTTTAAAAAATTTCTTTCAAAAAAACAGGTCTGGTACGAAATCCCGAAACTCGAAATCCTGACGGTACACGGTACATTTTCCAACATTCTAAAAACTGAAACGCAAAAATCCCGAAACTCGAAATCCTGACGGTACACGGTACATTTTCCAACATTCTAAAATCCGAAACGCAAAAATCCCGAAATTAATACCAAGATACTCGTTTTTTACTTTTATTTATAGAGAAAAATTGTCATAACATGCATTATTTTAAGGTTTACATTTTAAAAATTGAAAAACTATAATTTGTATAATTTGTCAAATCTAATAAATTATGACTATTCATGATATTCAATAAAAGAAAAAGAAAATCACAAAGAAATGTTGTGAGCAATCCGTGGGGATAATTCACCACTGAACAGTTTGCACGATTATTAAAAACTGTCATTATTTGTTTTTCACATTCAATAAACTTTTCAACATTATGGAATTCGGGATTTTGTATTTCGGTATTGTGAAGTGAAGTGATTTTTTTGTTTCGGGATTTTGATTATGGGATGTCATTTCGGGATTTGGGAATTATCTATATTTTTTTTTTTTTTTTAAAAAAAAAAAAAGTTATTTATTAGAAAAAAACGATGGGTGGTATTTCAAATTAAATAATTTACTTAAAAAAAAAAAAAATAAAAAAATTCATTGATATCGATAAAAAAAATTTAAATAATGATTGGATCGATCGTCCAAACAAATCATACAATACGGCTGTAAAAAATGGCGAAATTATTCTTTGCCTAATTACGCAAATGAGTTCTATATGTATGTCCAGAGTCCTATGTCCCGTATGTTAACCGAGTGTAATTGTAAGAATTATATTTAGAATAATCTGAGAAATGTTCTGACAAAGTCATATAATTATTGAATGAAATCATTACCTGCACGATTCGCTAAAGAAGACCGATTATTAAAAAAGTTGATTCCAGAAGGAAAATACATCAGCGTGAGGTAATACTCTAAAAAAAAAAAATGCCAAGAAATTCGCTAATGCTTGTATGATGCCGTAATTTAGCCGGTCTATTTTGATCGTCCGGCTTGGTATTAGGTATATTTTCCGTTATTTGCATCAAATTCATGACTGCGCTCAATATGGCGTTCTACAAAGAAAAAATAAATTTATAATACAAAATAAAATAAAAATAGTAAAATAATAAAAAGAAATATATATGTGAATATATTAAATATATACTGTATAATATAAATTCTTTTAAATAATGTTTAGTTATATATATATATTTTTTTTCTTCTTTGAAACAGGATTAAGCGAGATTTATTCTATCTATTATATTACATATATATATAGTAATTGAATAATCAATCATACATTCATTTCCGAATTTCCGAATTTCCAGAATTTCCAGAATTTCCAAGATTCTTTCGTTTTTAAAAATATATTATATACTAAATTATATATTAATGTATGTATTAAAAGATTTTTTTTTTTTTTTAAAACGATTCAGTATCACTTCCTTCGTCATTATAAACTACATCATGTTCGATATCTTTCATACAACCTTCCGTTCCTAACAACATTCCGCAAGCACCACAAATACAAGGAGAAATTTCTATATCACATTCAGGAGTTCTACAAATATGTCTCGTTTCGCAACCAGATCTAGTTTCTTCCCATCCACAACAAACATATTTCCATCTACAACCACTTTCACCCCAAAATCTACCACAATTTGAACATTGTCTAACACAACCTTGATCCAAAAAAGAACGATGACAATCTCTACATTTTTCATTAGATGATAAAATGACACCAGCAGCGGCACCTACAATGCTACCAGCGATCGTTCCAGCCGCCACCCCCGCGGGACCAGCAGCTGCTGCAGGTCTAACAGCAGCTGCAGCACCTGTTATTGCACCAGAAATCATAGTAGGTAAGATTTTTCCTGTAGAAGATCTTGGTCTATCAGAATGAACAAGAATAACTGGACCTGAATGATCTCTAATTAAATTACTAGGATGATAACGTTCCGTATGAATATTATGTTTTGGAGAAGGGTTAATATTTGGATGACAGGATTTATCAAATAATCTAGGATCACCTAAACAATTACATCTTCTACATTTTGCTTGTATAAAAGAAATTTCCACACCAAAAGGCAAGGAAGAGATTCTTTGTATAACCTTTTCACCAATTTCTTCTTTTAAATAAACATTCCAACTTAATCTATGTTCAACAGACATAGTTTTATAAATACCATTTGAATTATCATTTAAATCAAAAATCCAACAAGCTAAATGATCAACTTTAACAGTACATTCATCAAAATCAAGATTTTTTTCATTAATAAATTTCATCATGGCAAATTTAGCAGCAATTTTAGCACCTTCACATAAATTTGGTGATAACATAGGACCTTTAATAATAATTAAAACACTTTTCCAAATATTACCATCAAATTCATTTAAATCAGCATATTCAACCAATTTTTGAATAAAACTAGCTCCACGTTGTAAAGTTTGATCACAACGTTCACTTTCCAAACAAAACCATAATATAAAATCAATCTTAAATTTGTTATTTATAGAATTTTCTTGCATTAAAGTTAACATATTACGAAAAATTTCTGAATCATCACTACCTCCACTATCAGAAAATCCTGGTGTATCTATATATTTATATTTATCATTTTCATATAATACTGTTTGTTTTGTTATTGAATCTGATCCACCTCCTGGTATAGCATCTACCCCAAAAACTATTCTCCCAAATGTACTCTTACCGGTTCCTGTTCCTCCGATAGCCAGTATTGTTTTTTTCCCTGTTTGAACATGCTAAAAAGATGAAAATATTTTTAATTATTTTTAATTAATATTTATACATATATAAAAAGTAAATATATTTATATCTTACCATTTTATTATAATAGAATTAAATAGAATTAATAGAATTTCAAATTCAGAAAAAAAAAAAGGAAAAAAAAAAAAAAAAAAAATTTTTTTTTTACAGAATTTGAAAGTGTGGATTATATAATATTTATTACATAAATTAGTTCGTTTTAGGTTGATTATATCCTCACGTGGAATTTACCTTTTTGAAACACTATCCATATGGGGTTCAAATGATGCAACATATATCATTGATATATATAGTAATATAGATGTGGAGTTTCACTTTGTCGTTTTATTATGCGCAAAAAAAAAGTCGTTGTCCCTTTAGTAAAAAAAAGGTACGACCATGATAAGCCAAAATTGGTATATCAGTGAAACAATATGAATCACCAAAAATATAACTAAGAAAAGTAATCAAAGAAATTTGTCCTTTTCCTAATTTCCAATGATTAAAATCATCTAAAACTCTCCCTCCCCCCAAAAAATGAATTATTTTTTTTAAGGTTAAACTATATTTATATCTATTTATTTTGCGCCCTCTAAATAATAATAATGACATCATCGTCGTTTTTTTTTATGCAACTTTTAGCCAATGATACGACTTTGTCAATCAGTTTGTACAAAGAGTTGTACGAACCATTCTTTTTCCGCTGTAATTTTTCTGCCCCATGGAATTTACAACGAATCCGAATCGCAGTGATTGAAATCGGCTATTGAGTTTTTTTTCCTATTTAGTATTTCATTAAAAAATTAAAAAAAAATTTTAAAAAAAATAATAGTAAGAAGTTAAAATAAGGAATCAAAATGAGGAAAGAAAAAAAAAAAAAAAATAATTTTTTGTAAATTTATAAATATTGAGAAAATAAATTAATAACAATATTAAGAAGAAAGATAAAGATTAGATTTACGCAGGGCGTTCGTTAATGGAAATCTAGAAAAATTAATTTTTTGCGATAAGCAGATGATCAAAGAAAAGGTTTCATGATTTTAATAAATAAATAATATACAATGTATTAAATTGTGGTTCGAATTTTTAATTCTTACTTCTTTTCATTTTTTGATCTCTTTAAAAAATGAGTTCATTAAAAATTGGAAATTTCTTTACAGAAATTTTGAAAAGGCGTTTCAGGATTATAATAAGTGACTAACCAAATTAAATAGAAAAATCCTTAATGCACAATATCATCATAAACGTAATCATCATATTTATTTACCATATTTGTTAATAGCACTCGCTACGGGAGACGGAAGAGACCTCAGGGTTCCTAATTTATATAATAAATAATACGAAATTTTATGTTAATAATCAATTATTTAAACCTTAAATTAAATCATTAATATTTTATAATTATTGGGTACGGAACATTTAACATATTTATAATTCCGAGCATTTATTATTGGATGAGAGAATTTTTGCTAGAATTCCATTCCTTACGTACTAATAAAACAATTATTTCACAATTAACGGCGTTTAATTAGTGAAAAACAATTTCCTTTGTTAGGTAACGTATTTTCTATACATGTTAATTCTTTAAAAATCAATTTCATTCGAGTAATTTAAAATTTAATAATTTACAAGCGAACGAGTGAACAAACAATGCAAAATAATAATAATATAAGGAAACCATAATAAATCTGTTGTGCAATTAGTTATATGCGACTAAGATTTTGTCGAATACTTTGTTTCCGTTATATAGTCTTTTTTTCACATTGTCACATTAATTTAGGCAACGTTAAATACATCTAAAATGCAGAACGCATAGTAATTTAAATTTCTGGTTCCTTGTTTTTTATTGTAAAGTTATTTGGTACAAAAGTTCATGATTTTCGTAATTAATATACATATGAAGACTTTTAACAAAAATTAAGTTCACGTGCAACTTTTTTCTGGAGTGACATTTTATATAAAATGCGATTAAAAAAATCAATGTATCGCAATTAGCTGAAATATTTCTTCTTAGAAACGAAAATACATTCTTTTTTTATTATTTAATATTTATTTAGGAAAGGCGATTTTCTTTTTAACAAGATATTTTTTAATATATATTCTGCCTTTCTTTTCCTTTACTTTTCATTAAAATATGCTTAATCCTAAAATAATTTCACCATTAAAATTTAATCAAAATACAAAAGGAGCTTTATTAAAAAGAGTTATACCATTATCAATAATAATTGGATTGTTAATATGTTATAAATATTTTGTTGAAATATCATATGAAATAACCTTTCCCGTGCCAAATACTCCAAATACTCCTGTTGTTCCTGTTGTTACTAATATTCCTATAACAACAAATGTAAATAATAACGATGAAGTCAATAATATCAATACTGACCCATTATTTACTGAGAAACATGAATATAAATTCCGCGTTAAACTTGATGGTATGTAGATATAAATATTTTTCATAATTCAATATTCAAATTTATTAATCATTATTTTTTTTTTTAAAAAAAAAAAAATCAGAAATAAAAGCAGTTTATCAAGTTATGGATATAATTCGAATTATAATAGAACCTCGGTAAGTTTATGGATAACACGTCACATGACACCAGCGCAGTTTTCACGTTCGTGACGTAAAGCACGTAACTGACGTAATTTAACCTTTTTTTCTTAATAGTCATCCATCATTGGCAAATAAATTAGATTCAACATTCTTCAGAGTCACAATAACTGGTACAACAATATTTACACCACAATTAGTTTCATCCTCAAATTCATCAGTTCTCGTATATGAAGCTCCATTAATGGACAAAGGAAATTATATAGTACAAGCACGATTAATATTTTATGATTATAAAGAAATTTATTCTTTCGAATCCCCAGAAACATTGGATCCAAAATCATCACCAAAAGTAGAAAAAATTGATCGTGTTATCGTAAATGGGGATTTCAGATTTAAAGTTGAACAATCTCCAATATGGGAAAGATTAAAACCAGAATTACCTTATTCATGTTCTGATATTTCCATATTAAGGGGAAGATGGAGTGGAGATCTTTCTCGATTTATACCTTATAGTTGTATAATACCAAATTATCCTAAAAAACCTTCTTTAGAATTGGAAATTTCGAAAAAAGGTTCTTTTAGATATACTTGGATAAGATTCTTGGGGGATTCTAATACAAGAAGATTATTTTTTAAACTTAAAAGTAGATTAGGTGCCTCATGTGATGCTATGATACAGGATGGTCAAAATAAGGATAAAATTACTCAAGCTTTTTGTAAAGTAAATTATACGGAAACCGAATTTCTTGGAGAAAAAGATTCTCGTCCAAGAGAAGTTTATTTAACTTTTGAATGGTATTATCCAGGAAGTAGATATAGTTTAGAAACCTTATTAGATAATACATTTGAACAATCATGTAAATTACATGATAAATGTGTAAAAAATATACAATGTGATTTTTCAAATCAAAAGAATTCCAATACCACAAAAAATATTTGTCCAACAAAACTAGCAGATCAAACATTTATATCTATTGGATCTCATACTCCAGGATGGAATGTTGATAGAATTGATAATTATCTTGGAAAAGTATTTCAGCAAATTCATGAAAATTATCGAGAAAAAATTACATTTATTACCACCAATGTCGTTAATATACATAATATACCAAATTATTATACGAATCAATATTTAATAAGAAATAATATTAGAATAACAAAAGCTAATGAAATATTAAGGAAATATGTTGATAATAGTCAAAAAGATGGGTATAATATTGATTTATTGGACTTTTTTGGAACAACTCAACCAATATGGGAATATTCAGCTGATGCTGTACATTATCAAGATAGAGTATATTATGAACAAGCTCGATTGGTACTTGATAGATTAGTTAGTTATATAAAAACGATACACTAATAAGTAAATAAAACCAAACAACCTTATTTTTTCAATGTTACAATACATAATTAAAATATGTAAATCACTTTTTCTCTTACCTTAAAATAGAAATAAAGATATTTTCTTTTATATCCAATAAAATTTTTTCGATTGGATTTTTTTATCTTTTTTAAGTAATTAACTGGGATCTTCAAATTATTTGTCATTAATTTAATTATTTAAATTATTTGTGTGATTTTCTCCAAGATTCTTCTATCGAATGTGATTAATTAATTAATCGAATTATTTTCCTGATTCAATTTATTCAAGTTTAGACCTTTCGTCATATCGGACATCAGGTATAATTTCCTTGTCCTGTTGTATGCACCGTTGTTATGTACTTCTGAAGTTCGTTCGCAACACTCCACTCTCAACACACGCAACACTCGTAATAACTCATTTATAAAATTTTTAAATCTTAATTTTTATTTAATCTTTTTTGTGTATATAAAAAAAAATTGCTTTATACAAGATTAAAAAATAAAATAAAATAAAATAAAATAAATATGAAAGAAAAAATAATCTGTAATGCGTTGATTTTTTTTTTTGTTTTTTTTTTTTTATCAAAAAAGTAGAATAAAAATAAAGATATTTACTCAAATTATCAAAATTTCTTTTGATAAAAATAATAATAAAAAAAAAAAATCAAACGAAATAGATCCAACTATTTAACTTATCGAAAAAAACAAACTATGAACAAATTCGTCACCTTTAAATAACAACTTACAAAACTATACAAGAAGTTTACAGTGTATATTCTAAATATATAGAATCATTAGTGTGAGTCTATGGGGGGGGGAGAAATCTATGGATATGATACAAATGCAAAAATGATGATGATGATGATGAATTGAAAAAAAAAATGCAAAAATGATGTAAATGTAAATGCTATGTATATGAAAAATTGTGGTAGTTGTTGTTGTCGTAATTTGTTGTCGCCAAATCCAAAATCGTTAAAATCCAGAGATGATGATAATGACGCTGTTGATGTGATGCGGAGAAGTTCATAAAGTCTCATTTTGTTCAAGGAAAATAACATTTCCTTTTTCATAAATCAAATCATGAAAAACTTTATTTTCTTCTTAATTAATCATTGCTTTTCATTTCTCTTAAATATTATATTTTCATCAATTTTATAAACAGTAGCCCTTCTTGCTTTCTTTTGGGCTCGTTTTGTTTGAGAAACAGCATCTCTTGTAGGATGATTAGCAGCATTATAATTAATCGGATCTCTTTTTACCATTTTGTTCTTAATAAGCTCTGGTTTAATCATATCGGAATCCGACAAATCCAATACTGGATTTATTATACCTCTTTTTTTAGCTTGATATATAGCAGACGCATCGGAGTTAAGATTTAATGGCATTGCTGAACGTGCCGTTAATGATGATGAAGGATTTTGTGGTGTTATATTGAGGGGAGCAGCGTTTATGAATATTGTGGCTATATACAAGCAAAATATTATGATAATGTTGAATTTATACATTATGATCGAATTTTAATGTAAAAATGAAGGAAAGAAAGAAAAATACAAAAAAAAAAGAATGTTAATGTATCTTTCAAAAGTAAGGAATAGATAAGGTGTGTTTTTTTAAAGATTTTTCTTTGAACTCGTTAATATGAAAGAATTAAAATAAAAAAAAAAAAAAAATTAATTTTTTAGCTGCCAGAGCTTTTAATTCTCTCTGATGATGAAAAAATTAAAAAGTTCAAAGACAACCAACTTATATAAATTATAAGGAATAAATAAAATCACACCTTTTATGAGAAATAAAGGGATTGAATGATAGGGAGGGAAGAGAAAAGAGGTATTAGGACGGCGACAACAAAAAATAAGCGTAAGGTGAAACTTATTTCTTTGTTCGGGGAATAAAGTAAAAAAAATTCATATATATTTATATAAAATTTTTTGAGAATCAAATTTCAGTTACAATTGAATGTTGCACTTATTTTAAAACTTTAATTTCTTTGTCATAGTTAGATTAAATTTATTGGTACCATAATCTTTGTTTTATTCCAGTTTCCCAAATAAAGGAGTTTTTTGATTTCCAAGCTTAGAGGTGTTACCATAATTTCATTTCTGTGTCACAACTCCCAAATAGTCGAATAGATAATAAATAATGGGACCACGTTTAATGCATATTATACATAATTAATTGACTATATGAAGGATCAAGAATAAAATTTCGATTTTAAGAAATTAATGTATTAAATATTAAATCTTTTTAATGGGATTGACAAATTTACTATTTAAAAAATGGTTAACAAGGAATATGAACTCTTTGATTGACTGACTCATTTGTACTACATAACCGTGGCGTGTAAGATTCGAAGACAAAGATAAATATATTACTTTTTTAAGTCTCAAATACAATGAGAAAAAAAAACGTCAAACGAATTCATGCATAATGTCAAAAGATCGGAGACAAATCAGATTATCTCAACATTTTCCTTGTTATCATATAATGCTTCAAACACTATTGTGGTAAGAGTGATAAATTGGCAACAACATCATTTAACAAGGAACATTGTAATCATTCTAATCAATTCGTTGTAAAAAAAAAACAACAAAAACGTGCTATCGTTGTTTTTTTTTTTTTTTTCTTTCTGGTTTTTTTTTTTCCTAAAAAAGAAATTTAATACGATAATTTTATTCGATTCGAATATATTTAAATCCTGTTTTCCAAAAATGATTAACTGCGGTTGGTTGTAATTATTTTTTTTTATATCCTTAGTAAAATCTTAACAAATTACGATGCATCATTTATTACATAAATGTATATGAAATGATCTCGGAAATGTATGATGCGAACGCCTTTATACAAAGTGATACCATTTGACTTTGGCCAAATACTACGAATTTGGGAAATGCAGAACAAGGAGATAACGCCCTATATACAAGTGATACCATTTGACCTTTGGCCATATACTACGAATTTGGGAGAAAGTACATCATTGTACATGTAATTAATTCATACGATTGAAATTTATTGAATGTTTGAAAATTTAATTAATTTAATTTATTTAAAATATATATAACGATGAATCGATTATCGAGTACAGTACAGGTAGGTAGGTAGTACATATATCCATATGATCCAATATGATTGAAATTTTGGAAATTTAATTTATTAATCGATTATTGAAAGTATATACAGTACGAGAATACTGTATGTTGTATGTCCCCAATATGATTATCAAACATATTATATATACAGTATATAACGATGATCAATTAATTAATCAATAATAATCTCTCCTCGCTAATACTTTTAATTCTCTGAAACGTTTGATAATTTTCGCATGTTTCTCACTTTCATAAATATTAAAATATAAAGGTTCATGTAATCTAATTAAACATTTTTCAAGAAAATATTCTAAAGAATCACTATTAAAATTCCAACATAAAGGTAAACTAAGTTTTGATAAATTAACAGGTATTACATCTCCAATTTGTTTTAATATATCACTAATATCTAATATATTAAAATCATTAAACCCTAATTTTGTTAAATTATTACAATTTTTACAAAGTAATGATATATAATTATAATCAAATTTTCCATTATATTCTTTTAATTTAGGACAATAAAATATAATCGTTTCAATAAAATTTTTATAATCTTCTATTTCATCAATTCCTTCCATCCAAATTATTGTTATGATTTCAAGATTATAATTTGTATTTTTAATTATTGATGAAATTTGTTTAAAAGTTATATAATTTATATTAATCTCTAATTTTTTAAGTTTAAATAATTTGGAATTTTTGGAAAATTTTTCCAATATCTTTTCATTAAATTGTTGTCTTTCATCTATAAGAATTAATTCTTCTAAATTATAACATTCCATAAAATTATCCATATAAAAACAAATTGGTGATAATTTTAATGTTACAAGTTTTTGTAATTTGGATTTTATAACTTTTTCAAATCTTGAAATTGAAAATTCTATTAATCCAAATTTATCTTCTAATTCATCATTTAATTTTATTTCAAAACTAAACCTTTTTAAAGATTTTTGTTCTTTAATAAGTGTAATTATTCCTTCTTCATCATCTTCTATTTGAAAATTATTTATCTTGATTTCTTCAATATTTTTACAAATTTTTGATATACCATAAATAATTTCTGATGGTATCCATCCTGTTATAGAAATTCTTTTTAATTTAATAAGAGTTTGATTTGCTCCTGGTAAATGTATTAAATTAATATAATCTTCTACTCTTATTTTATAATAATCATATCTTTTTTGATATTGATTATCATAATTAAGTTGAATTAAATTATAACTTCTTTTCATAAATAATTTACAAATTTCTTTTAATAATATTATACTATATTCATTCCTAATAAATTCTTTTCCTTTTTTAAAATTTTCTTTTAAAAATATATTTATTGAAAAATATAACCATGAATAATCAAGTCCATTCATAAAATATGGATAATCAAAACTTGTTACATTTTTCATCCATTTCTTCATTTTAATAATCTGATTCCTTGTTAATATGTTTTTAATTTCTTTAGGTAAACATGATATAAATGTTGCTGTTAATAATGTTAACCTATTTAAATATAATCCTTCTATTAACCAATTCCATGGATTTCTCCAAAGTATTGGAATAGCGGTGGCACACCATATTTTATTTACTAAAATACATGAATGTAATAGAGTAAAACTGTAATTTTTCACTCCTAATTTTTCGTAACTCAATTGTTCAAATATAATTGTAAGACATTCTACAGGTAATGTTATTGATGCCATTATTGAAAATTAAAAAGATTTTTTTTTTTTTTTTTTTTTTTTTTTTTAAAAAAAAAAAAAAGAAAAGAAAAGAAAATTTGAAAGAAAGAATAAATAAAAAGCGCGAATATTATCTTTTTTTTGTTTTTCAAAATAATTTATTTTAAAAATACCAATAAAAATCGATTATCAGTTACACGAAAATTATTCCTTTTTATTGGTGATATTTCATGTAATCAATTAATTATATTGGTTTGTCACGTGTTTATTCGATCGGGAAAATGTTTAAAGTTGGATCTAGACTTAAACGATAAATTTAATACTAATTCTAATTTTATTAAATTACATAATTTGACAAATGACTCAATTTGATAATACAAAAGGATACTTAAAAAAAAAAAAAAAGACCATTAAAATATTATCATAAAATCAAAATCAAAACTATTATAGAAAAGTAAGGAAGGGATAAATATAAATAAATGTACAAAATAATTACATTTTTAATTTACATCAATTGTGTTAATTATGTACATATATTTTGATTGATTTTTCTTTTGAATCAATCGTTGTGTTGAAGCCCATTTCTCAATCAATCACTTTGTCGAAATCAATCGTTGTATTGAAGCCAATTTCTTAATCAATCACTTTGTCGAAATCAATCGTTGTGTTGAAGTACACATTTCTTAATCAATCATTTTGTTGAAGACCTTTTCTTACAGCTAATACTGAATCCTATAAAAAACCAATTGATCTCTTTATCTCGTTTAGAAAAATAATTTTATAAATTTATAAAATATACGTACCACAATGACAGCATCTACACCAGCTTTTCTTTGCAACCGTGCATTGTCTACATTATTATTCATGGACCCATAAGTAAAGAGCAATAGCCCCGTTTCTTTAACTGCCTTTACTAATATTGGCGCCTCAATAATAGAGACACTTTTAGCTACTATTCCTAATAAATTTGCAAATTTTGCAAATCTTATTGCCATTTGAAGAGAATTGCATCTTCCATCCGCCATTGTTTCCTCTCCACAATCCGTTAAGAAAAATACTGGATAATTCGGTTGTTTAAAGGCCAACATTAGGCATATATCAGGATGGAATGATGAAAATATAACATTACGTTTCTCTTGAGCGTGATCATAAACACACTGAAGAATTGTGTCCACAAAAAGGTTTAATTCGGTGTAATATGCCGGTAGACCATCCGCTTCTGCCTCGTCTATCATCGGATATTTAACTTCAATATTAAACCCGATATGAATCGGTACGTGCTATCAAATAATAAAAAAAAAACTATGAGGTTGTAATATTAAATATGCGTTGAGATTGTTATAAATTATTTCAATTTACCTTAAATGTTTCTATTAAAGTCACAAAAGGTCCCTGAATGGTACCATCACTATTTCCTTTTAATTTCCCTTCTTTCTTTTCTGAATGAATGTAAGTATTAACAGGTAAACTATTAGACCTTCTCTTTTTTTCACGATTGCCATTTTGTTGATTTGTACCATCATTAGTGGTGGGACGTAGGAATTCTTTACGGATATCATGTTCTCGTACCAAAAATTTTTCAGGAACAAATCGTCGTTTATTGATTTCCAGGAATTGATGAAGAGTAATGGCGTGAATTGGAATATCATATCCGGTTTCGGTGATAGTCCAGTCATGATAAATAACTGGAACATGATCTTTAGTAAGCTGAATATCAAATTCAACATACTCTGCTCCAAGTGATGCAGCCGTAATGAAGCTAATGAGTGTATTTTCCCCTATTTGCAAGTTAGGAGTCTCCGCCCGATTCATACCAAATCCGCGATGCCCAATAACTTTTGTGGAAGTCCAGTACGTGTGCTTACTACCAACGGCAAGCTTTTCGTGTTTGAAAGGGTTTATAACTAAAAACTCAAAAACTACTCTTCCAATTACGTCTAATGAATCCTTGCTAAGAATTGGAACAGTAACAGAACCCATTAAGGAACTGTGTGGTCCCGAAGAAGTTTTTACGGAAGAAATCAATGCAGTTGCACGTCCAATAAATTGTTTTTTTGCCTCATATGTCCCATAAGTGGGTGCGATATCGAAAGTCAAAATAACTTTTTTTATATCATCTGTATAAAACATGATTGGATCAATGGAGAATTTGTTGTTGATTGGAAGATCAATAATTGCTGGTTCTCCAGTAGCATTCTCAGCAGAAACAATAAGTGAAACTGAATTCAACGGAATAGATGTGGATGGAATCTTGGTATTATAAAGGTCTACGGGATTAACATTTTCGCGCATGTCGGTATTTCCAAGCGTTACAATAATCAAAGATTGATCTTGTAAATATTTATGGCCATAAGCCAATTCAGCTGACGCCCCTTCAGGTTTATTAAAAGATTTTGAATTATCACTACTAGTCTCTGTATTCGTTATCGTAGAAAAAAGTGGCCTAGGTTCTACAAACGCGGTTAGAGGACGCAAAAATTCTTTCACCGCATTATATCCTCGAAACACTGCGTGTATATGTGGAGTCCAACCAGAGTTATCCTTTACATCAGGATTAGCACCTGCTTGTATCAATACTTTGACGCATGCAATATGACCTTCTACAGCTATTTAAATATTAAATCGATTAATATATTTTTTTTTTGTTGTTGTTACTATGAACTAATTTTCCAAATTATAAATATATCCTACCTGCTAAGAATAAAGGAGTCCATCCATAAAATTTTTCTTTGATTTCTGTATTGGCTTTTTTTAAATTAGATCTGCGGGATTCGAGAATAATTTTGATATCATCAGCATGTTCTTCTGTATGATCATCTAATCCAACCAACAATTTCACACAATCATCAAATCCATTACGAGTAGCCAAATGTAACGGAGTTTCCCCCTCTTCATCCTGGATATCAGGATCTGCACCATACGCGAGTAAAAGTTTTGCCGTTATAGTGTGACCAAATTTACAAGCTATAGCAAGCGGAGTCTGAGTATGACTACGTGAAATACTATATGGTAAAGCAGGATTAACGGTGGTGGCCGGAGACAAATCATCGACTAAAATAAATGATTGATAAATTTGAGTACGAAAAGCTTGTATTCTATTATTTTTATTGTTCTTACATACCGTAGCTCATAGTATCGACATTTTTTATATTGCCCACTTTAATAATACAATTCACCACCGAAGTATGCCCACATAAGACCGCATAAAGTAGCGGTGTAAACCCATCATTATCGAACCAGGAAGGATCATTGAATCCTTGTTGTAAAGAGTATTGTCCGGTTCTAATCAAAAATTCTAAAAGTATTTTGGTGGATTTTTCAAATCCTTTAACGGCAGCATAATGCAAAGGTTTTCTACCAAAAGCATCTTTAAATGAAACCTTTGAATATTCTGTTTGGGGAATATTTTCAAGTATCCAGGATAATAAACTTATATCTTCACTATCATTATTTGTGTTGAAACGGATATTTTTGGAATCTTTTTGAGTTTGAAATGCTGTAGCAAAATATGTAATTTGTGATCCTTCTAAACTAATAAAGTTGCTATTCATCGAGGAATTATGTGGTGTTGCCGAAGGTGAAGATTCATCTTTCGGTAATTCGCCACCATAAATCACTAATTTATGAATTAATGAACGTTCATTGATATTCTCGTCATCGTGTATACTGGCTCCAGAATTGAGAAGCAATTTTATACATTTCATAGCTCGAAAATTACATGCTTTGTAAAGCATCGATGTTAAAGTCTAGTAAGGGTAATAAGAAAATATTATTAAAAATTATAATGTGAAACCATATATATATAAAAAAAAAAAATATATATATATACCTTTTTTATAGGTAAAGTTTGAATAGATGATATATTTGGATCCCTTTTATTGTTTAAGTCCGATGATAGTTGATTTATCAAATCTTTAAGGGCTTCTGCATCATCATCAGCAATCGAATTCGATAATATTCTATCTTGTTCTTTGGTCAAATTTATTCGACGAAGACGAGCTTTTGTCGTGAATTCGTTATCTTGTTGAACATTTTGTTCATAGTCTGTCACTCGATGATGAACTTCTTGGATCCAACGTTCAATGGAATCCAACATTTCAGTAAATAATGAGCTCGATGAAAACGGAAGTATATTTACCTACAAATGACATAATAAAATATATGTCAGATTCAAAGGTTCGTAAGTGAAATTAGAAATTCCATTCCTCTAACAAAAGAATTTTAATAACGTTCATGTTGTATGCTAATTGTTTATTTTGTAGTTCCGAATTCTCGTCCTTATCTTCGAATAATGATAATAACAAACCTTTGTTTCTAAATAACGATCTTTAACCTGTCTTCCCAGTTTCTTTTCAAATCTACAAACCAAAAAAAAAAAAAGGTTAAATCTTAACAAACAGAATAAAATACAATATATCGTTTGAATATTTCTTACTTTTTTAGAATTTTGACAAATCCTTTTTTATTTATATCAGCAAAATGAATAATTTTGTGAATTTGATCTTTTGTTTCCCTTATCACAGCCAAGAATTCTTTATCAGCATATGGATCAAGATTAGAATCAATATATGCGCTTGTCCCAGGTACATTGATTCCATTATCAAATGAGTTAAAATTGATAGATGGACTATTTGGAGCAGAAACATGAAAACACCGATATTTTTCCGACAAAGTTCTTAACCGACGTTCCATTTCAGAATATTTATACAAGAAAAAGTTGTCAACTTTTTCGAGTTCACGGTCAACTTCGTAAAAGAAAGCTAATCGAAGGTGATTATTGTTAAAATCAAAATGATTATTAAAGAAGGAACATGTAAAATATAAAAGAATACCTATTGTAAAATCATCAGCAGTCGTTTCATCCGCTTTAACAGCATTCTTTATGAGCTTTTTTAATGCTTTATAAGAAATATAATTCCTAATAATAAAAATAAAATACGTAACAGTTTTTAATAAAAATGAAAGATCTTAAAAGATAAACGCGGATTGTTAACAATATTAATAACTGATTTATATTCTACCTTGACCATTCTGGAATTTGATTTCTTAACAAAGTCTTTCCAAACTTCATAGTGAGTAAAAATTTTTATTGTTCTCATTATAAGAAATTTTGTTCTTTTATATAAATATATTAACATGTTTTATTTGGAAATTCAGCCACTGCACAAACACATTCTTTAATGTGAAAAAGGAATGAAAATTTGGGAAATAACCAATAAGATCTGAAATTTCATCTAAAAGCAGAAGTCTTAAAATTTGGTACAAGATTTTCATTATATGTACGATTACAGAATTTCCCCACGTGTTAAATTTAGGGGGTATGTTAGGTAAACAATTGAGGAATCATCTGACGAGTAAGTTCAAATAACTGCACCTCGTAGTTCTCTTAGTACCGAGGCTTCAGGAACATAAAATTTGCTCAGGCACCGCTCAAACACTTGAAGCAGAAACTACTGGAACTAGCTTTAAACAGATTAAACTCATTCGAGTTAAAAAAAAAAACTTCATGAAATTGATTTAAGACACAATTAATGATGTGAAATCGTACGCGTTTGACAGGAACACATTATACGGTGTTACAATATATGCAAATAAATAATATGCTGCTTTTTGTTATCCACTCACATATTCTTTTTCTTATAAATAGTAAATTTAATTTATTTTCGTAATCTATACTTATATCATTTTCTCTTATAGAAATTTTGATCTTGGTCAAGTTCAGCAAAAAAAGATTTGGAACATGAGACAAAAATGAATATATATATATGTATATTTGATTTTCTAACAAGAAAAAACGTGTGTTCTAACCAATTAAATTTAGAGAGGTGTAAACATAATTATTTAAATTTTTGTACCACACTTTTTTATCAATCAACAATTTTATAAACAACGGAGATTTTCTGAGTTCCTTCCTTTAACGCATACATTTCAATACGTACTAACTAATTAAAGTAGTCTGAAGATTTGGTAGGTAATTTGTTCCTTTTCCGTCTAGTCAGAATAGATTTCAACCAGGTTTCAAAACTTGAATGATATCATATAATACTAGAAGTTTTTGGAAAAAATAGCAATGGGAGATTAGAAAAATACAATACTGAATCTATGGAATGTGAAAGAATAAATGTGATAATTTATAAATCTT
Source organism: Rhizophagus clarus (assembly GCA_015698045.1). Taxonomy (NCBI): domain Eukaryota; kingdom Fungi; phylum Glomeromycota; class Glomeromycetes; order Glomerales; family Glomeraceae; genus Rhizophagus; species Rhizophagus clarus. The sequence continues at coordinate 119,622 of BLAL01000063.1, read as the reverse complement.
ACTATAAACATTTTAGGTTAGAGCTCCAAAGGAAGTCTTTCAGCTCGATGAAAGTACTAATAATAGAATTTCCGATTTAATGCTGAATTTTTGTGAAGGAAGATAATGATTGGCCAAAAAGCCGTTGGCGCAGTCACGCAGCTTTTAACGCGCAGCTATTTATTTGTAAACAATATGAAGATCTTGACCAAAATTTAATTTCGTTCTATGCGCGGAGTTTTACTCAACATTAATTACAAAAATTAACGTTATTATGTAATAAATCAGGAATACTTTGGAGAATTCTTCTGCTAATATGTATATTCTAAAACATTATTCCAATATTCTATTTATTTTAAAAGAGAACTATTTCGGTAAACGCCATTACCGTAAACAAATAATATATGACGTTTAATTATATATATATGCCAAATTTGTAAATACTAACAAAGTGACAATAAACCTATAAAAATCTGCAAGAAAGAACTCGTGGCAAAGTTAAAACTATATCAGCCTAAAATAAACGATATTACTTTTCATCTCAATAATTTTATAATACAAATTTTACAAATATTTTTATTGAAAAATAAACAAGATGTCTCGTCAACTTGACTACGATTGCCTTGATAAAATATTTGAATACTTGGAAGAAGATAAAACCACTTTACATTCATGCTTATTAGTTAATCGTTTATGGCGTGAAGTTTCCGTTGGAATTTTATGGAGAAATATTTGGAGTTTTAAATATAGTAATCGAGTGGATGTAATTTCACAAATTCTCAGTACTCTGATCGCTTGTCTTCCTAACGGGTCAAAAGATCTCTTATTTAAGAACGGAATTTTTATTGAGACGCCAACTTATAAACCTCCGTTGTTCAATTATGCATCATATTGCAAAGTACTTTCAGTTCATAAAATTGATCAAATGATTGAATACGTTCTAGAAAATCATCACATTGCAAATTCTAGTAAGTATTTATTATTACAAGAAATATTAAAAATGTTTATGATGAATCAAATTAAATCTTTAAAATCATTGGATTATTATTATTCGGGAGGAAATCCAAAACGTGATTATTATATTCATTTTACTGGTTTTCCTGGAGCAAAAGAGTATTTAAGGAATCTTTCAGAATTGTATTGTAGTTCAAATATTTATTTTAAATTTTTTCACGAAATATCTCAAATATGCTGTAATATTCGAACTTTAACTATAAGATTTAAAGATATTATCTCAAACGGATTGGAAAACTTAATTTTTTCTCAAAAAAAATTAAAACATTTAAAATTAATACAAGATCCTGATGGCATGTGTTGGTCCGAAATTATACCTTCATTAACAAACCATTCTATCAAATTAACAAAATTATACCTATGTTCGTATTCTGTAAATGTACCATTATCATTCATAGGTAAATATTTTAAAACCTTACAAGAACTTGTTTTATCATTTAAATCTGAAGAAGCATTTTTAGATAATTTCGATCAGTTACAATACGTTACTTTTCCAAGATTAAAAGTTTTAAAATTCTTGGATGAATGTCCAAGATTTGAAGTTTTAACTAATTTTTTAGAAACAAACGGAAAGAATTTAGAAGAATTATATGTAGCGAATAATGATAATTCATTAAATTTAGATATTGCTAAATTTTGTTTAAACCTGAAATCATTATATACTATATTCAAGGAAGATGAAGTAGAAACATTGAGAGCAATTTTGAGCAATTGTCAATATTTAGAAAGCATTGGAGTTTGGTGTGATGGTGAATATTTAAACGAAAAAGAATTTTTGGAAAATTTGGCAAAATATTCATCAAAGTATTTTAATGAATTAAGAATATGTTATGTTTATGATGGTCCATCAGAAATCTTTCCAGAAGAATTGGAAGAATTTTTTATAAATTGGAAAAATCGTATACCACGAAAACCACTTTCTTTTATTATTAAAGGATGTTGCGTAAAAAGTTTCGAGAATAAAAAAGAAAATTTAGATGTGATTGAAAAATATAAAAGATTGGGCATTATAAAGAAATTTGAAATCGAAAAGTTTAGTGAAGAATAGAATAGTGGCCAATGATTGTGGTACTATTACTTCTTGCCACTTCTTGTCGTTAGACAAATCACGGCTTAGATGGCTTAGCTCCCAACCGATTTAAAAGTTGTAAAATGAAACATGGATAGAATCTTTAAACTTTCTCATTAAAATAGATATTCTTTATATCTCTTAAGAATTTATTCTTTTAGTTAAACATAATAAACTTCAATTATATACTAAAAGAAGATATATAGTCCTTCGCTTCACTCCGGCGAAATGGAACACCGAGAAAAGCTTCGCTTGCAGAAAAATCTTACATAATTGTTGTATAATATTTGAATAGGAGAAATTTAAATTACAAGTGGAAAAATATTATCTTAATTATAATTACAAGTATATAATAATCAATAGTAATTTCTTTTTTTTTTGAATTAAATCTAATCATCGGTAACTACTAAATGATTATAGTCCTTTTCTATTAAATAATAAATGTTTATAAAATGTGATTGACAAACGGTTTGAATGATGAAGAAGCTTTTTTTGTAGAAGTAAAAGAAAATTTAGAGTTTTTCTTGGACGGATAAAACCCTAAGATTTATCCTAATTATCCTATTATCCGGATTTTAAATCTGGATAATTTTGAACAGATATCCGGATCTTAAATTTCTAAATGAATAAACTTAAATTATTCATAGGATAATCAGTGAAAAACTCTAAATAATATCACTGTTGTACAATAAAACGATCAAAAGCTTCATTAAATTCGTCATCATTTTCAAAATCATTTTCAAAATCATTTCCATATCCATTGAAGAAGTCATTCACGCCAGGATTAGTACTTAATTGACGCGGAAGATTAACAATTTGCATGTTTGCGGAAGTGCCAGCATTTCCGTCATCAATGGGATTATTCAGATTAACCTGAGGTAACGAATCCGAAACATCTTCGGCAGATGATGAACAGATATCATAATCACTAGGTCCTAATTTTTAAAATTAAAAAAAAAAAAAATTTAATGATAATCTTAGTTTGAGAAGAAATATATATATTCCGTACCAATATATAACTTTTTCATAGCTTTGGTTACATGTTTTTTAATCAAATCAAAATTAATTTCCTAAAAATAAAATATAATTTTAATAAAGCTGGATAATTCAAAATAATAAAGTTTTATTACTTACACCATTAACCTTAATAGGTTGTCCAGAACTTGCATTGTACAATATCCATCCTTGACCATTTAATTCTTCACTAAAAAAGTTAAGGATTTTATTGAATAATTCTTCTGGTGCGGTTTGAAAAATTATGATATCTTCTTTAATAAGATTTTTCTTTTTCAAATCGAGCCATAAACTTGTTCCTTTTTTTGGGATCTTATTTGATAATGCTTTATCAAAGCATATTAAATGCTTTATAATTACTCTATCAGCTCTAGGTCTACCAGCATTGCGACCATTATTTCTTGCGTGTGGTGGCGTTATTTGTGTGGTAGTAGTATAACTTGGAATAACAATCTGGGTAATTTGAGTATTATTATTATCCCAACGATGATGATGACCTTCTGAATGATTACAATAACTACACTTATATGAAGTTTCTTCCTTATAACGTTGACAATCGCAATCTAATTCGTTGCATCGTCCGTATGGATGTTCGTTTATATTTATATGCAAAAATTCATGAAATCCTATACTATGCCCACAGAAGATACATTTATCTTTTTCATTTTTATTTTCTCGATAGCGCAAACAACGACATCCCCGTCTTTTACATTCATTATCCATTATATTAAGTAAAATACAACAAATATTTAGTACAATACTTAAATATAAATGCGTTTATGTATTTCGTTTAGGTAGTTTGTTTTGTTTGTCAGGGAGACATTGAGAATGAACAGGGACTGGGGAATGGGATTGAATTTATAGAAACTGTCGTACTACGTAAGCTCCGATTTCAGATCTGGGGTTTTAATAGTTGGTTAGTGTAACATTTAAATACGCTGAACAGTTGAAACCATTAATTATATTTGCCAACAACAGCCCGACAAAATTATAAAAACGGAGCTTCAGTTATCAAAACTTTTAAAGTCATTCGATTATAAAATTTCAATTAAATGAATTGAGCAATTCGTTTTATTAAAATTTAAAAGTAATATCAATAATAAAATCAATCTTTTTAAAAAAAAAAAAAAAAAAAAATACCGAAAAACTAAAACCATGACAATTTCAATCGAATTTGCCATCGTTGGACCATTGACCATTGGTAATAAATAATAAATGCTATAAACTAATACGACAGTTCGAATTTTATCATTCTCTTTAGAAGTATGATAAAATATTAAAATTTCTTCTACCTGTCGAGAAAAAAAAAAATTTCTATCAACTGCATTAGGTTTATTTATATTGTTTTTAGTAGCCATATATTTTTCAACCCTTGATCACCATCTGGGATTAAATCCATCAAATCTGAATTAAATCCCAGAATCAATTTCATCCCAGATTTATATTTAGACATTAATTAACATATATTGTGTCATTTTGCATGTTGTCGCACCTAATTTGAGGTCTTCTTTGGTCCCGTACGACATCCCTTCCTACAAGTTAAGAAAGTACAGTCCTGGACATAAGTAACTGTACCCCTGTAATTTCTGAAGTTAAATAACAACTTTCATTAAAATTTTTTTTTAAATTCAAGTACAATAATAACCTTGATAATATGTAAAATTACAGGCTTTTATGATACGTAGATCAGGAATTAGATGATCGGTAAATTTTGTGTTTCAAAAAAAGTTATCTTCTTTTACGTGAATATTTTCATTTTTTTATTATTTCATGCCCTGACCTCTTAGTTATATAGAATTTTTTTTTGATATATTAATTTTTTAAGAGTCATTAAACGTTTTTCTAGAGTTTTAATCAAATTAGATGCATAGCCAGAGAATTTTAATTATGTTATAATCTTCCTTTTATTTTATTGTGATTTTTGAATGGTGTTTAGAATTATTAACTTTATGCAGAATTTACTCTAAATTATATTTACTAAAAAACTTATAGGAATAAGCCAAGAGATCCCTTTTATAGATATTATGCATAAAATGAGTATTGAGGTTCTACTGAAAGCAAATTGGTTTACTAAACCTCAGAGCTAAAAAAATCACTATAAAAATGGATTTTTTGCATATGATATGATTTTTTTCATTATTTAAGACTTTATTTTAATGTTATTCTTGGCCCAATAAATGGCTATAATCTTAATTATAATGAATGTAAGTAACTATTTTTTCAAAATTTCACTTTAATTTGATTGAATATTTGCGCACAAAAAACTGTTTTGTATAATTTATTAGAAAAGATCGTCATTTTGCAGCTAAAATTCACCGATCATCTAACTCCTGATTTATATGTTATACAAACCTCTAATTTTGTAAATGATCAAGATTAAGAATGACCTTCAACCCTGGAAATTTTTAGGGTAGGTTATCACATGACTTCAAAAAATATTGGGGTACAGATACTTATGACCAGGCCTGTAACACGAGGAGGCATTGCCAATCAAGGGCACGTGTCCTATTTACGAATGCTTACGTATCACATGTCCGACTCTTTCAATAAGTGATAATCTTGTTTCATAAGGCATGTATTTCACAGTTAATCGTTAAAATAAAAATTTGATAATTCTTTTGCACAAAATCTGCCGGCGTATAATCATAAAATTTGATTTTATTAGCAATTTGGAATCTACAATTCGGGAAAAAACGTCCTATTGGTCGTGGATATATATATAAAATTATTACCATTAGATGCGTTTGAGACGAATCCAATGAACTAAATTTTATTCTCCCACGGCCACCAGATGATAAAGGGCGTCTTCACAAATTGCGTGATTGAGATTAAGATTGAGATTAAGATCGAGATTAAAGGTTAATCTGGTTTCACGAAAAATGTGATTAAGATTAAGACTAATCTCAAGCTAAAATTTCATATGTAATTTCAATCTTGCTCACTGAGTAAGATTAGGAATGAAAAATTAATTATCATGAATTTTTCTAATGTAATATCTTAATTTCAGTCGAATTTATGATGGATAACTAAATTCTGGCCAATTTAATACTTTAATAAATTCAATCATAATTAATTTTGTGAAGTAAGATTGAACGTTAATCTTAATCTCAAGCTAATCCTAATCTTAATCCTAATCTGATCCTAATCATGCAATTTGTGAAGACGCTCAAAATATCCTTATAAAACTTTAAAATAATAAATTATATTTTTTCCGAATTCAAATTTTCAGCTCTTGTCTTTTGGTGCTTAGCCAAATGGTATATTTTTATGCCTATAACAGATAATATTAATTTTTACATTATATTTTAGTAATTTGTACTTTGCATTGACGAACCTGCACTATCAGTAAAAACATAATATATAACTTTCGCCAGATTTTAATAATGGTTTACTGGTAGATCACGAATTAAATTATTTTATAATAGCGAAATATCCGTAGAATAAATTTTTAAGCATGTAAAATAAAATAAAATCTAAAGTTAAAATGTGATATGAAAAAAAATCGATTGTTATGCTGATTTAAAATAATGTCCATAAACCAAAATATGGCATTGTAATGAAATACACAGGTGTGGACAATATTATATTTTAGCATTTATTATCTTTAAAAGTCAATTTTAAAAATACAAATTATAGATTTTACAATATTTTCGGTATACCGATATTCGATATACCGACATATCGATAAATGTCAAATCTTACTTTTCCCATTATAGAACATATAAATATAGATATGATTTTTATATATCAAAGATTTCTAAGAATTTAATTGGCTGTTTCGTTATAAGCGTATTTGATTGGTTAAATGTCACATGATAAGGTAAAAAAGCGAAGTTTGGAAGTGATTAAATAGTACCATTAATTATCTTTGATGTATGAAACTAATGTGTGCATTGCATTGCGTTGACAAATTATAAGCGTTTTAAAGCCACATTTTTTGACAAAAAAAAATTTAATAAAATCGATATATTGACATTTGCTCCCAAATGTATCATTTACTAAAGTTTTTATAGTCATTGTAAGGATAAATAGCCTCATGCTGTCTTGCTTAAACTTGAATATTTTTCTACAGATAGTGCGTTGAATTAATTTGTAAACTTCTAAAATCCTGATATGCTGACCAATACTATTACGTAAAAAAATATTAATACTGAGATTTTTATTAATGAATTAAAGAACTTTGGTTTTTTTTTAATTCATCTTCAATTGCCTAATTAATTTTATAAAATGGGGATGAAAGTAGTGAAACGAATCATAAATGATAATCCGTGCAAATATTCGGATTGTCTTTAAATATCGGATTTGTGCAAATATTTACAGATAATCTGGCAAAAATTCATGACAAATCAGAATAAATTTAATAATTTAAATTATATATGTGGATTGTTTATTTGCGGATATTTGATAAATAAGCCGCGAATTATTTTTTGAGTTTGCTACGGATCATAATAATTATCTGGATCATTTTTTTTAGCTAAATGTCAGAACTCGGAATTTTGTATACAACCGCAGTAAAAAAAATTGCGTATTACGTAAGATAAACAAACACGAGAAATTTTTATTTATAAATAAATTTATACGTGTGTAAAAAAAAACTTTGCGTGACTCATTGATTTGATCGTGGCTGTACCTGTATGACTCAAAAACTATTTGGAAAAGTCAATGAGGTGGGACCTGGAGTCCATTCACCTACATTTATGCTTTTCTGAAAGGGCGTCTTTATATATTTTGAATTAAGCAAATGTTCTGTTATTATCATGCCAACCATTTATGATTTTTTTTAATTGTTTTAGTACTGTATTTAACATTTTTTTTTATTTTTTAAAAGAATGCTAAAATTTATTTAACCAACTGATACTAGAAGGTGATAAAAATCAACTTTTTTAAACTAAGACTTATTTTCAAATTTACAGCATATAATTTTAACAAATTTTAAAGATTTTTTTTTTTAAACTAGATTAAAATTTGCAAGGAATATTATTAAAAGTGTTGGTTTTTTTCTAATATATTTATATAACTTGCTAAATAAAAATCAAAAAAAAATGTGTTACAGTACCCCACCTATGCATAGTACTCCCTCTTTTTCACCCAATAAAAAGTTTCATTTTCTATTGATTTTATTATCTAATGAATCTAATTTTGGCCAGATATTATGTAAAAATAATTTTCTGGTTACTATACAACCTTTTAAACACATTTTATTCATAATAAAAATTTGAGTTATTGATATATATGGTGGTATAAGATCAGCTCTCAGGAATTTGCAAGATACCTGGTATACTATAGGTAATATATAATAATTAGCATATTGAAATTTAAAGCTTTTTATTTATTATTTATTTTTTTTTTATTAATATCATGATATAATTAAAGTAAAATATAAGTAAATTATAGTTAGGCCAGACTAAGTAAATTATTTGTTTAATATCAATATATGAAGTTTATAATTAAAAAAGAGGAAAACTAATTAACAATAATAAATTAACTATTATAAGAAAATTTAAAAATCTGTAAGAACAGTAAATTTTATTGCATTTTTAAATGTAAAAAATGCAATTACAATATAAAAACATCAATTTTGGTATAGAAAATACAATTTTCTAACAAGTTTACTTATAAGTAAATTTTCTAAAATTTGTATAATATAAGTATTTTTTATAAATAAATTTGTTTTCTATATCAAAATTGCATTGTAATCCACCTTTTACATCTAAAAATGCAATAAAATTTACTATTTTTACAAGTTTTTAAATTTTCTTTTTTTTTTTATTTTATATTATTAGACTTTATTAATTCAAAAATAACAATAAATATGATCATTTATTATTTTTAATATTAAATTTCTTATATGAGAAAAATAACTTAAAAGAATTTGAATACCTTGAAATTTATTAAAAATCATTATTAGATTTTAATACAAAAAAAATACATATAAAAATAATTTAAATAATTTTATAATTACTAGTTAATATAATTTAAATACCTATGTTTTATACAATTTATAATATATATTATTAAATTTGTAAAAAAATAAAAATATAAAAAAATAGTTAATATTAAATAAATAAATTTACTTAATTTAATCTTATATCATTAATTAAATAAAATATTTATCAGGATTTTACTTAAAAATTTCAAATTTATTAACAATTTTATTGGTTATTTAATCTAAAAATAAAATTATAATATTGGGAGCTTACACATATTATGTAATTATCAAAGGGGAGGAGGGGAATAGTTAAAATCTTACATTCACTTATATTAATTATATAATTTATAAATACTATAATCTGATTGGTTATTAAATTTAACAGAAGAGGGAGGGGGTAAGGGTTTATAACAAAATGGATATTACGTGATATGTGTAACTCTCCTAACTTAGTATAATATTTTTTTTTAAATACAATTTATTTATATATAATATAATTTTTAAAATTTTTTAATTATAAATATTATCTTAAATTTTTGAAAACCTTTATTAAAATTAAGCAAAATTTTTGTTTATTATATATTAAAATACATATAAAAATTATATAAGATGAGTGTTAAAAAGATAAATAATTAAAAAAAATTATTTTTTTAAATAATAAATGTTCTAAATTAGATAATTAAATTTAAAGATGAATGTTTAAACTGGTAACTTTATTAGGAGCACAGTATATAGAATAAATTTGATATTTTGTATTCTTTCTTTATCTAATAAATACAAGTGCATTTCAACATCAAAAAAAAAGATAATCAAATTTGAATTTATTTTACTTAAAAAGTTTTTTTTTGAAAAAATTTTTAATTTAATCTCTTTTTCTAATACTTATCCAATATATAAATTTGCTTAAAATTATATTAATAAATTTTTAAAAATTATAAAATTTTATTTGCATAAATTTTAAAATTTTTAAAGATTATTATATAGTTTTATATAATAATAATTATATATGGAATAATTTATTTAACGCACCCCTGCATTATAATGCACCCCTTATCACGTGTTTAATTGTTTTTATTTTATTTATAAAATAATCTTAAGCCGTTAAGCACGTTGCAACTTTTCATTATTTTATTTCGTCTTCAAGAGGCGTTCCTATAAAAAAAACAATAAAAAAACGTTAAAAATGTTAAACAAAATTAACGAAAAAAAAGAAATAAACCCTACCTTTTTGTCTCCAGAAGTCTTCAGGGGTGCTTCTATAAAAAAAAGACAATGGAGGGACGTTAGGAAATGTTCTTAAATGAGATTAACGAAAAAAAAAGAAACAACCCTTATCTTTTCATTTCCAGATGTCTCCGAGGGCGTTCCAGGTATAGCATTTTTTTCTTGTCTTTTTTCAATTTCGTTTTCATATTTCATTTTTATTAACTATTTTTTCTTCTTTTTATGGTTTATCTTTCGTTAATTTATTCCCCTTTTCTTTTCGTTTTCATTCACTTTCTTCTTTTTTATTATCGCTCCTTTTTCCTTTCATTCTTATGATTGTTTCATTCTTATCACCATTTTGTTCTCATCGTTATTTCATCCTTATCAATCATCATTTCGTCTTCATTATCAATTATCATTTCGTCCTTATCATCAATTATCGTTTTGTCTGTCCTTATCATCGATTATTGTTTCATACATCTGTTCTCATCGTTTCGTCTTTATCATTAATTATCATTTCATCCTCATCATCAATTTCATTTCATCATCATCATTTCGCCTCCTTTTTTTTAGGTTTTAGTTTTGCGAACAAGGTATGACATTTTTCTTATCTTTTTTTTCAATTTTGTTTTCATATTTCATTTTTTCTAACTATTTTTTCTTCTTTTTATGGTTTATCTTTCGTTAATTTATTCCCCTTTTCTTTTGTTTTCATTCACTTTTTTCTTTTTCATTATCGCTCCTTTTTCCTTTCATTCTCATAATCGTTTCATCCTTATTACCATTTTGTTCTCATCGTTGTTTCATCCTCATCAATCATCGTTTCGTCTTCATCATCAATTATCATTTCGTCCTTATCATCAATCATCATTTTGTTCGTCCTTATCATCAATTATTGTTTCATACATCCATCTTCATCACTAATTATTATTTCGACTTTATCATTAATTATCATTTCATCCTCATCATCGATTTCATTTCATCATCATCATTTCGCCTTCTTTTTTTTTTAGATCTTAGTTTTGCGAACAAGGTATGGTATTTTTTCTTATCTTTTTTTTAATTTTGTTTTCATATTTCATTTTTACTAACTATTTTTTTTCTTTTTATGGTTTATCTTTCGTTAATTTATTCCCTTTTCTTTTCGTTTTCATTCACTTTTTTCTTTTTCATTATCGCTCCTTTTTCCTTTTATTCTCATGATCGTTTTATCCTTATCACCATTTTGTCCTCATCGTTGTTTCATCCTCATCAATCATCATTTCGTCTTCATCATCAATTATCATTTCGTCCTTATCATCAATTATCGTTTTGTCTGTCCTTATCATTGATTATTGTTTCATCCATCCTTATCACCAATTATTGTTTCGTCTTCACCATCAATTATTATTTTGTTCTCATCATCAATTATCATTTCATCCTTATCATTTCGTTCTTATTATTATTTTGTTTTTATCATCGTTTTATTCTTGTCATCTTTTTATCTTTTCATTTCTTTCTTATTATCTCTTCGTTTTTCATCATCCTTTCATTTTGTTCATCTCCCTTTTGTCATCCTTTCATTTTTTTGTCCCCTTCTTGTCATCTTTTCTTTTTTTTGCCCCTCCCATTATCTTTTTATTTTCATTTCTATTCCCTTTCATTTTGTCCCTATTTCCTTTTGTTTTTGATCCTATTCCTTTTATTTTCGCATTCTTTCCCTCTTTTTTTCACTATCTTTCTTTTTTTTTACTATATCTTTTGTTTTCTATCATCTTCGTTATCTCCAATTATTTGTTTCTAATATTATTTCCATTATTTCTCTCTCTTATTATCATAATTGTTAGGCTTCTCTTTTTTGTATCATTATCATTAACAGTTATGTTAAAGATAAATAATTGTAAAAAATATTACTTTTGATAAACAGGGTTTAAAGGAATAAAGTCAGTTTAATATATAAATTTTGTTATTTTTTTTTGTACAATAAATTTTAGCCAATTATTTTAATTCTTAATGATAATCTAAATTAAACCGCAACCAATAAAATTTATCACGTGATAGGGGTGCATTACAACGCAGGGTGCGTTAAATAAATTTACTCATTATATATATATATATTATATTTTTTAATTTGCATAATTAATATTTTTTAATAAAAAATATAAATATATATTTTTAGCTTTTTTTTTTTTTTTACTAATTAATAATATAATATATTAAAATTCTAGCTTTAATTTAATATATAAGTTAAATAAATATAAAAAAATGTTAGAATTATTAATTTTAATATTTACTATATAAAATTAAAAAATGCTGAATTAGTAATCCCAGTATTCTTATATATAAAATTAAAAAAAAATACATTAATTCTAGTATTTATATATATAAAATTGCAAAAAAATATTAATTCTGATATTTTTATATATAAAATTAAAAAAACACTAAAATTATTAATTTTAATATAATATTCTAAATAGGTTAAATCAATTCAAATAATCTTTTAGATTAACAAAAAAAATGCCTTTTTTTAAGTATTTAATTTTTTTTAAATAAATTTAATTTCTTTAAATTAAATACTTTAAAAAAGCATTTTCTTTTTAAATTAAATATTTAGAAAAAAGTATTTTTTCTTCTAATTAAATATTTAAAAAACCATTTTTTCTTTTTTAATTAAATACTTAAAAAAAGTATTTTTTATTCTTAATTAAATACTTAAAAAAAGCATTTTTTTTTTTTAAAAAAAAAATTAAATATTTAAAAAGTATTTTTTTAAAAAAAAAATTTTTTTCCTTAAAATTGAACACTTAAAAAAATTAGTTTTATCTTTTTAATTAAATACTTTTAAAAAAACCTTTTTATCTTTTAAATTAAATATTTTAAAAAAACATTTTATTTTTTTAAAATTAATTACTTTAAAAAAAGCATTTTTATTTTTAAATCAACTGCTTAAAAGAAGCATTTTTATTTTTTAAATTTAAATGTTTTAAAAAAATATTATTTTAATTTTTTTAAAAATTAAATACTTTAAAAAAAAAATTTTTAAGTTTTTTTTTTAAATTTAAATGCCATTTTTTTTAAAATTTTTTTTCTTAAAATTAAATACTTAAAAAAAGTATTTTTTTAAAAAAATTTTTTCTTCTTAAAATTAAACATTTAAAAAAATGTTTTTTTAAAAAATTAAATACTTAAAAAAATTAGTTTTTAAAAAGAAATTTTTTTCTTAAAATTAAATATTTAAAAAAAGTATTTTTTTTTAAAAAAATTTTTTTTTAAAATTAAACGCTTTACTAAAAAAAATATTTTACCTTTTAAATTAAATGCTTTATTAAAACAAAGTATTTTATTTTTTAAATTAAATACTTGTTTAAAAAAAATGATTTTTTTAGTTTATAATTTATTAGTAATTTGATAAAAAAAATATTGTAAAAATAATTTAATATAAAAATAATATTTTACAATTTTTTTTTTTTATAAAATTAGTAAAAATATTGTAAAATATTTTTTTACAAATAATTTAATTAAAAAAAAAGTGTTTTACAATTTTTTTTGCAAAATTAATAAAAAAAAATATTTTTATAGACAATTTTATATAAAATAATATTTTACAACATTACTTTATTATTTTAATTAAAACTGTTATGATACATTTTTTTATAGTTAATTTGATAAAAAAGTCATTTCACAATATTTTTTTATTATTTTAATAGTAAAAAAACTGCTCAATTCTAATAATTTAATTCAGTAACAATTATATTTATATATATATATTTATATTAATTTGTTTCTTAATTTACTAAAAATTTTTGTTAAAAATTAATTTTTATAAATAATGAGATTATATAAATTATTTATAATCTATCTAAATTTATAAAAGCTATTTTATAACTTCAGAATATGATTTCACTATTTTGGCTAAATAAAATTATTGTTTTTTATTAAATAAAATTGTTTAACAAAATTGAATTTACTTACGGTAAAAATTTTAGGATGATTAGTCTAATATTTGTAAAATGCAACTAACTTTCGTACTTTTAATTATTTATCATTTATTTGATTTTTAATTTTAAAGTGTGATTTTTTTTATTTTATATTAATTAAACCAATTTTACAAATAATATATATTACTGTATATTTTTTTAAAAAATATCAAATTTGCTTAAAATGTATATATAACTTTATAAAAATTAATATAATTTACAAAAATTTAATATTATGATATTACTAAATTTGTTTTAATTTACTAAAATTTAAATTATGACCTTAAGCTAAATTAGAGCTCCAAACGGTTCAGTTCAATTCAGTTTTTGCAAAAACTGATACCGAACCAAATTAATCAGTATCGGTATTAATGATTACCAAAACCAATCAGTAATTACCAAAAACTGAACTAATTTACCAAACGTTTTTAGTAAAAAAATGTTTCGCAACATTTTTTATTAAAGTGACAAAAAAAATGTTGCGAGACATTTTTTTATATTAAATCGTTTTATAAAAACATTTCACAACATTTTTAAATAAAAAGGAAAATAACGTTGCAAAACATTATTTTTTATATTAAATTTCCAATGTAAAAAATGTTTCGCAATATTTTTTACAAGTTTCGCAAAAATAACGTTGCAAAACGTTATTTTTTTATATCAAATATTTATGTAAAAAACATTTCGCAACGTTTTTTACAATGTTCGCAAAAATAATGTTGCGAAACGTTATTTTTCATATTAAATTATTTATATAAAAAATGTTTCGCAACATTTTTTACAAGTTCCGCAAAAATAATGTTGTAAAACATTATTTTTTTATCAAATCGTTTATGTAAAAAACGTTTCACAACATTTTTTATAAGTTTCGCAAAAATAATGTTGCAAAACATTATTTTTCATAATAAATTGTCTATGTAAAAAACATTTTGCAACGTTTTTTACAAGTTCCACAAAAATAATATTGTGAAATGTTATTTTTTTTATCAAATCGTTTATGTAAAAAATGTTTCACAACATTTTTTACAATGTTCACAAAAATAACATTGTGAAATGTTATTTTTCATAATAAATTGTCTATGTAAAAATATTTCGCAACATTTTTTATAAGTTCTGCAAAAATAATGTTGTAAAACATTATTTTTTATATCAAACGTTTATGTAAAAAACGTTTTGCAACATTTTTTTTAACTACATTATTTAATAAAAAGACATTTTTCTTATAAAAAAAAAATGTTTTTATTATCGGTAAATTAGTTCAGTAAATCGCAAAACTAATACCAAAACTGAAAGTTTCAGTTTGATAAATCATAAAACTAAAACTGCTCTAATACTGAAACCAGTCAGTACAGTTCAGTAATTATCGAAACTGATCAGAACCCTAAGCTAAATTGGTTTAATTTATTAAAATTCAAATATAATATATATCAGAAATATTAGTAGTTTAATTATATACTATACTATTTATTATTTTATAATTTATTCTATATTATTTATTTATTAATATATAAATATACTACAATATTAAAAAAAATTAAACAAATTTTAATTAATAATATTAATTATATTTATTTTAAATTAAAAAAAATTATTAACTTTTTTAATAAATATTATTTAATAAAATTTTAATACCTAATAATAGTTTTTTTTACATATGCTCCGATTTAAGGAATTTGCCGATCATCAATTATGTGGTGCAGTACTGATTAAAATCGATCAAAACCGTCCCTACATAAGAAAAAATAAGCCAAAAAATACTTAAAAAAACTTTTAAGACCTTTTCCAAAAAAATTTACCTCTTTAACCTGAAACCAGTAGTAGAAATTTCTAAAAAAAGGAATAAAAATATTATAAAATTAGTTTATTTAAAAAAAAAAAGTAAGAATAAGCACCAGAATAATGATTTAACGAAAAAAAATTGATTGAAAAATAATTAATAACGAATATCACATATCGACGGATTTATTTCATCATCCAAATATATTAAATTTTGTTATACAATGTATTATAAAAGTTAAAGATATGCAATATAATAATCCAAAAAAAGTGCGTACAATTTTAAAAAATGTAATTTAGGACGATTTTAATTTTGGCCAGAATTAACATAATTTTGGCTAGATTTAATATACCGTAACTGGTAATATGATAGTAATGATATTTAGTCAAACAAAAAAGAAAAAAACTTTAACATTACAATCTATAAAATCTATAATTACAAAGACAATTTCACATTTAATAATTTGTTGAATAATAATTAATATCACTATAAAAGAAAATTGTATGAAAGAAATTATATTTTAATCAAAAGAAAAAAAATTACACCACAATGTATACAGTGGGCATCAAAACAAATGCACCAAAATTGCACAATTTTAACTGTAATATTAATGCTATAATCCTGTATTAATTGCAAATGCACTGCAATATATAAGAATGGAAAATACAGTAAGAAAGGATGACAGAAGAATAAAGGAAAGAAACGATAAATGAAAAGGGATGAAGGGAAGCAAAGATAATTAAAGAGAAATGAAGAAGGAACAAAAAAGATAAAGGATAGTGAAAAGGAATAAATGAAACAAAAAAAGAATAAAAATGAATGAGAAAACAAAAGGGAAATGAAAAGGAATAAAGAGAATGAAAAAAAAATAAAAGAAACAAAGATGGAATTAAAAGGAATGAAAGAAACAAATAGCGAATGAAAAAAAAAACAGGGGAATAAAAGAGAATGAAAGGAAGCAAAGGAGGAATGAAAATCAATAAAGGGAATGAAAAAAAAGCAACAAAAGAAGCCAAAGAGTAATGAGAGGAATAAAAAAAGCAATGAAAGAAATCAAAGATCAATGAAAGAAATGGAAAAAGCAATGAAAGAAACCAAAGATAAATTAAAGAAATGAAAAAAAGCAACGAAAGAAACCAAAAATCAATGAAAGAAACCAAAAAGGCAATGAAAGAAACAATGACAAAAGGAACAAAAGATCAATGAAAGGAATAACAAAGGGAATCACAAAAGATCAATAAAAGAACCATGAAAAGAAACGAAAGAAACAATAAAAAAAAGAAATAAAAAAACCATAAAAATAAGAGAAATAAAAAAATGAAAGAAAAGCCAGAACACCTACCCATAGAAAAAAGAAAAAGAAAACGGTTAATATCATCTTAAAAGAAAAATAAAATAACAAGAGAAAGAGACGTAAAAGACTTACTTGAATTTTCACTCAAATGATACACATCTAAAAAAGACAGAAAGTTTAGTAAAAGAACAAGGGAAAGAATGAAATGAAAACAAAAAAAAGAATTAAAACTCACCTTGAATTTCCACTGAAATGGAATTAAAAACAGCCGCACCTAAAAAAAAAGAACAAGTTAATAAGAGAAAAAGAAAAAAGAATAAAAGTAAAAAAAAAAAACTTACCTGTTATAGCATTTAATCCTAAAGCTAAAGGTGACACCGTTAACTAAAGAATTAAAAAAAATGATTTTTTTATTTTTAAAAAAAATGTTAAAAAAAAAGATGATTATTTTATTTTTAAAAAAAATGTTAAAAAAAAAGATGATTATTTTATTTTTAAAAAAAATAAAAAAAAAAAATGATTATTTATTTTAAAAAAAAAATGTTAAAAAAAAAAAAAGATTTTTTATTTTAAAAAAAAATGATAAAAAAAAAAAATGATTATTTATTTTAAAAAAAAAATGTTAAAAAAAATTTCCTTCCGTTACAATAGCTTAAGTCTGAACAAAACTACTAGCGTTAATTATCTATAACATAAAAGGTAATATCACTTACCATTTACGATAAGCTTATCTCATGAGTTGATATAAAAAAGAGATATATGCAGTTTTTGAACTAGTATAACTGGTATTATGATCTGATTATTTAGGTAAACAAGTGGTAAACGCGTAAAAAAAAAATATAGCGTCTCTGGGCTCTGGCAGTTTTTTCATCAGCGATAACGTTTATTTGTTTATTAGGTAATCTATTTTATTTATTTCTTTTCATTCACTTTTTAAAACTTTAATTTTAATTCTTTTATTTCAATTTTAATTGATCAAATAAAATTAAATAAAAAAAAATTCAATACTATAATGAATTATTCGGTATAAAGGCCCCACATGTGACTTGCTGATCTAATCAGATAATCTGAATATTCGATTTGGAAAAAAAAATTTTTTTTTTTTGTGATGTTGCCAGACGAAAAGTATGACTGGACTATTGGAATTAAAGTAAGAGAGGGTTGGGGTGGTGTTTTTCAGTTTTTTTTTATTTAATTAATTATTTTTTTTTTCTTTTTTGTAGTGTTGCCAGACGAAAAGTATGACCGGACTATTGGAATTAAGGTAAAAGAGAGTTGGAGTGGTGTTTTTCAATTTTTTTTTATTTAATTAATTATTCTTTTTTTCTTTTTTCTTTTTTCTTTTTTGTACACAGGTCGAATGAAAAAAAATCGTCAAAAATTGGCAGTCCGATTTTTAACCGATTTTTGGATATATTTATCTGATTTGTGGCTTTTTAAAGCCGATTTTATGGCGCGAATTGTTTGTGATCGGAAATACGTTATGTATGAACAAAAAATCGGAATGCCGATTTTGGCAGATTTTGCGAAAATCGGCATTCCGATTTTAAAATAAACATGTCGATAGCTAAAAATAAGACTGCCGGTTTATAGCTATATTTGTCCTATTTATGGCATTTTGCTGCCGATTTTATGGCACGTATTGTTGGCAATCGGAAATTCTTTTATTTTTATCGACATAAATCGGAATACCAGGACCCAGAAATATATATATAAGGGTCAGGTGGCGAAAAATTTTTTTACTATGAGCTGTACGCAGAGACTTTTTATATGAGTAGTACGCATAATTGACACCTGATATTGAAAATCCTGCAAAAATACGCAAATAAAATTTCAGACATTAAGTTATAAATTATTTTATTATGATTTCTATATTATTTATAAATAGAATTTATTCTAATTTACCATTTTTTCAATAATATTTTTCTAAAATTTCACTTTTTAACCCTTAGAAATTTCTTTCAATTAGTACTAAATATGTATTACAATGCGGTTAACGCATATGGGCCAATTTTTGGAATTAGACTTTTACATTCAAAAAATTAATATTTTTATACAAATAAAAATTACCAGTTAAGTAAAACTAATAGATCTATAAAAAAAATAAAATTAATTGTCATATGATTTTTATTTTTTTAACATAATAATTTTAAAATTTAAAAAATCGAATTAAAATTGTTGTGACAAAACTGTGAATAACATCGCGAATATCTGCGCTAAGATACTAAATTTATATTCATTCGAAAGAGGAAACCAAGATCTATCTAATGAATATAAAATCTTAACGATTGAATCACTGGTTGCCGAGTAAATGCGTAAAATAGATTTATTTTTAATCTTTAACTTTGAACGTGAATATCTCCGCACCTAGTGATTCAATTTCAAAGATCTTTGTTCGTCACGATCGAGTAAGTTCTCACCTTTCAAATGAATATAAAATTATAATATTAGCATACGTAGAAGCTGAAATATTCACGATTTTGTAACTTGAATTAAAGTCTGACATAAAAAATTTAAAATTATTATAATAAGAGATTTTGAATTATTGTTACCTTATTTAAAAGACCTTTATTCGCTATTTAAGACTTTAAATTAAATAGTAAATCTATTAAAATAAATATTAAAAATTAAAAAATTAGAAATATAAAATTAGTTTATTTAAAGTTAAAAAAAAACTTTTAAAAGTCCTATTACTGTATATTTATAATTCACACTTTTATTTTATAAATATCTTACAAAAAAAAAGAAAACTTAAGATAAAAACGAATAAAAAATAATTTTTCATGTGTAGAAAATATTAATTTTTTTTTTTTTTACTTACTATTTAAAAATAATCACTTTATATATTTATAAACTTTTTAACAAAAAAGTGATTAAAAAGTGATTGAAAAAAGAAGTAGTTATTCTTGTTGTTTTTAAAAATTTTTTAATAAATTCGAATCATCTGAACATTGTAACGCAAAAATTAATTGAGGTTTGTTTAACATAATTTTTGTTAAATAGTTAAATTTTTATGAAAATCCTAATTTTAGCTAATTCCACGGATTGCGGATATCGGTACAGTAAATATATTATATATATAAGATTAGCCCAAAAATACGCAACCTAATTTTTTACATATAAAAATTTTGATAAAAAATACGCAATCTTGATGCCTAACTATGGATGAAAAATTCTTAAATTGTACGCAAATCAAAACTTTACTCCATCTAATTCCACTTTGATGGCGACGCATCTGTGTACCCTACCCCTGTATGTATATTTCTGGGTCCTGGAATACCGTTTTAAAATTATAATTGCCGATTCTCGCAAAATCAGAACGCCGATTTTTAAATAATCATGCCAAATCTCCTAAAATCGGATTGCCAAGTTTAATTCAGTATAAACATTTCAAAAATAGTTTATGCCGATTTATATATCAGATCTTTCTATTATCGATTTTCTCATAATTCATAATTACTATTATTGTCCGGTTTTTTAGCTCGGTATAAACATTTCAAAAATAGTTTATGCCGATTTATATATCGGATCTTTCTATTATCGATTTTCTCGTAATTCATAATTACTATTATTGTCCGGTTTTATTTTATTTTTCCATTTTCGATAATTGATTTATATTTAATATTTAATATGTATGATATATAATATGTATGCTATTATTTTATAATATATACTGCAATTTATGATATATTTATTATTATTATATTATTATATTGTCCATATTATTATTATTATATTACTATATTGTTCTTATTATTATATTATTATTATGTATAGAATGTTTATATAAAATATATTAAAATCATATTTATCTCGTCATGTTACTTATAAATGGCTATAAAATAACCAGTGCTCTAAAAAAGAGATTAATAGGATAGAAACGATATTAGAGAGTTAATTTATAAACAACGGAATTTAAATCACTCAAAATACAAGCAGTTGATTTTAAATGATGAAACAAATACCTAAATTATGTACGTCTTCTGATATCGACCGGTACTTCTAAGTAAAAGGGACCTTGGTGCTCATCTACTTCTAAATTACCATTATTATCATCGTTTTGTTCTTCATTAGTTCCATCATTTTTATCAGCATTACCATTATTGCCATCATCGTTATTATCACCATTACCATTATTGTCATCATCGTTATTATCATCATTACCATTATTATCATCATCGTTATTATCACCGTCGTTATCCTCATCATCATCATCATCATCAGATTCTGGTTCAATCCACCTTGATGATATCCACCAATTAGCCATGTCTTGTGTTGGTCTGCTTTTTTTATCGATATCGTCTAGACGGTAACGTTTGCGACTTAACCCGGTTTTGATGCTTACTCCGATCTCGTCCGCTCGAAATAAGATTCTTTTAACCTAATGATAAATTTATAACTTATTAGCATAAACGCCTATGTTTTAAACTTTCGCAACTTTACGTACTCTAGAAGACCTCCACTCCTTATTGTGAATCTTAATTACAGAATTTGTACTTATCAACCTTCCTGATCTTATGTTATCGTTACGCTCTTCATTTGCCAGAACTTCGTCTTCAGTAGACCATTCATCCGAATGGACTTCTGCGGTATTTACTGCCTTTTCGCAATCTTTAATAAATACTTCCCTAGTCATATTTTCAGGACAACAATCATCTAGAATGCTGTCTTGCGTGAAGATCATGTGTTAGAGACCTTTGCGTCTTCTTGTCATTTTCTATTAAAGAGTAAATTAAAATAATTAATAGATTATATACATTGTCATTTTAAATAATGAATTTCACACCTGATCTCTCCTCGACGTCATGTGTTGCCGTTTATTGTGTTCATCTATCTTACCCTCCTTTTTTAATTTCCAAATCTCCCGCCGTGATTTGTGTAGCTGTTTTATTACTTTTAAAAGTTCTGTATCGTATACCTCTAATGAAGGAGGCATCGCTGCTTTGACGGCTGGTAGAAGCTTCTTATTTATCGACTTTTTTTGTTTACTAAATGTCTTTGACGTGTCGAAAAGAATCGATGAATCGAGGTTGTTTATAATATGGATTACCTCATCCTATTTAATATAACACTCATTTTTTAACGATCAATACAAATAGGGCTCCGATCGGTTTCGGTATCGGAGCGGTTTCAGTTTTATGATTTATCGAACCGAAACTTTCGGTTTCGGTATCGGTTTTGCGATTTACCGAACCGATTTACCGATAATAAAAACGTTTTTTTTTATAAGAAAAACGTAAATAATGTAGTTAAAAAAAAACGTTGCGAAACGTTTTTTACATAAACATTTGATATAAAAAATAACGTTTCGCAACGTTATTTTTGCAGAACTTGTAAAAAATGTTGCGAAACGTTTTTTACATAAACGATTTGATAAAAAATAACGTTTCGCAACGTTATTTTTGCGAAACTTGTAAAAAACGTTGCGAAACGTTTTTTACATAAACGATTTGATAAAAAAAATAACGTTTTGCAACGTTATTTTTGCAGAACTTGTAAAAAACGTTGCGAAACGTTTTTTACATAAACAATTTATTATGAAAAATAACGATTCGCAACGTTATTTTTGCGAACATTGTAAAAAACGTTGTGAAACGTTTTTTACATAAACGTTTGATATAAAAAAAATAACGTTTCACAACGTTATTTTTGCGAAACTTGTAAAAAACGTTGCAAAACGTTTTTTACATCGGAAATTTAATATAGAAAACAACATTTCGCAACGTTATTTTCCTTTTTATTTAAAAACGTTGCGAAACGTTTTTATAAAACGATTTAATATAAAAAAAACGTCTCGCAACATTTTTTTTGTCACTTTAATAAAAAACGTTGCGAAACGTTTTTTTATGGATGATTTGATAAGAAAAAATCGTTTCGCAACTTTTTTTTTGTTAAATGTTGCAAAACGTTTTTTTACTAAACTCGTTCGGTAAATCGGTTCGGTTTTCGGTAATTACCGATCGGTTTCAGTAATCATTAATACCGATACTGATTAATTCGGTTCGGTATCAGTTTTTGCAAAAACCGAACCGAACCGAACCGATCGGAGCCCTAAATACAAAAGAGAAATATTTAATAAAATAAAGATATATTTACATGAACGGTTTTTTTGAAATTTTTATCAGTTATTGGAGGAAGGGCACGCCGATTCTCTCTGGACAGAACTGGGGATAGGCTTCTATTTCTTGGTCCTTCACTCGTTCTTTCTTCCGTTAGCACTTCCACACGTTTGGTAAGATTTGAAATCATGCTTCTTAATTCGCTGACTTCTCTGTTGTTAGCACCTATTATAAATCAGTATTTAATATAAATCATTTAGTATAAAAAATTTTACGTGCAAGTAAGTAAAGAAACGTGAAAGAAATACTACCGCTTGCTGGAGGTGAAGAAGAAGGAATTGTTAAAAATAGATCGGTTAAAGATCCTATAACAATAACGTTAAATTGGTATAGTATAAGTAAAATGAAATTTAATTAGCACTAATATAAAACAATATTACTTTTTGTAATTGATCTCCCTCTAGAGACATTTTGATAGTTTCGATTATGTTGAGATTAAGAGCGTGATTGATGTCGATGAGGGGAATGAGAGCGAGATCGAGATCGATGTTGATGGGAACGAGAATGATGGGAACGATGAGGGGAGCGAGATCGACGTTGATGAGAATGAGAATGATGGGAACGATGAGGGGAGCGAGAGTGATGGGAACGTGATCGTTGGGAATGATGAGGGGAGCGAGAGCGATGGGAACGCGATCGTTGGGATTCGGAATGATAATAACGAGATTTGGATCGAGATGGGCGAGATCGAGGTTGACGAGTCGTTGAGCGAGATTTTGAGCGACTACGAGATCGATTAATATGAGTTTGATGCCGAGATTGATGAGATTGGGAACGGGAACTAGATTCATTTCGTTGAGATCTAATATGAGGATGAGAGCCATCATGAGAAATAGGAATTAAATTTAAAGGTTTGAATTTTCTCATTATGATATTTGATAATTTGATAATTTAAAGATTAAACAAGAAACAAAGGCTCTATATATAACCGTTACTTACGTCTTCTGAACCATTTTCGTTATCGTCTGATTAAAATAAAAGATAGATTAAATTAATAAGACTCGTTATCATTTAATAAAATATATCGCTATCAATATTAATTAAAATAAATCAATAAATTAAATAAACTTGATATTATATCGCTTTCAATTAATTAAAATGTATTATTTAAAATAATCAGTAAACTACATTAATTAAATTAAGATAAATCAATCAATATTTAAATATATCAGTAAACTAGATATTATATCGCTATCAATTAATTAAAATATATCAATAAACTAAATATTATAGCGTTATCAATTAATAGAATATATCAATAAATTAATTAAAATATATCAGTAAACAATTAATAATTAAAAATATCAATAAATTAATTAAAATATATCAATAAAGTATATCAATGAATTAATTAAAATATATTAATAAACTAAATATTATATCATTATCATAAATAACATGTCCAAATTAGTAATAACACATTTGAAGCTTGATAAAGTTATACTTACGGAAGCTGGTTTTTCCGACAGGAAATATAATTGGCGAAAAGAAATATGCTTACTTTGTTAAGCCGACGAAAATAAGGCGAAAAATAAGGCGAAAAATATCGTCAACCATTAACGAAAAAAACGAAAGGCAACAAAGAAAATTTGTTGCATCGTACTAAAACGTGGAGAAAAAAGAAAGAAAGCGTGGTAAACGTACGCAAATGTACCATACTCACGAGCAAATTTATAGTAAACGTAAACAAATTGGAAATCACCGATTTGTAGAACGTGCATGGTAAACGCGGTAAACGCAAACAAACTTTATAGCTCCTGCCAATCACGTCGGGTGACATTTATGCACTATCTAGTCACGTGGTATTAACAAACTGTACGTCTGTGCCAACTGCCAAGGGCAAAAGAAGAATTAAAGATTTATTAAAACAATTCTATTAATTAACAAGTAATTTTAACCATGACTGATTGTTAGAATAAACGTATATATGCTATAACTCAACGTATTATTGTAAGCGACTCAATAAAAGATAAAATAATAAATATTTGATATCTCGTTAACAGCTTTAAATGATACTGATGTACTAGAAATTGACGACTTGAAAGAAAATATATAAAAAAAAATGAAATATAGTTTTTCCTAATTTTTGATATATTCGAAAGAATAGGCCAAGTGTTAAATTTTGATGTTGTTGCAGTTGCGAACAACTAAGACACTTTTTTTATAACTCTCGCATTTTGATCTGTGAATAGGAAATTGCTACATTTCTACTTAAATTATTTGGATCTTTCGAATTCGTGATGATATATGAGATTTATTAGTAAGTCGATTGACATGTTTCAAGAATCGGATTAATTGAATTTGAAAAAATTTTCTAGTATAATTATACCCCTTAATACCAAATTTAATTAGAGAATTAGCAAAAATAAAATTATATTTTAGTATTTGATAAAATACATTGGTCTTGACATCATTGTCATGTGTTATTATCAAAATAGCTTAATTACCAAGCTGTGCCTTGACAAAAATGGACCAAGAATCGGGATTGCTGAACCAATTAGATTGATTTGCAATTCCTTAAAAAAAAAAAAAAAAAAAAAAAAAAAAAAAAATGTCGGAATCTCTAGATACAAGAACCAAAACCAAAGTGCATTGTTTCTGTAAAGAATGTAACGGTAAATTGGTTGATCCAAGGACTAAACTGAAACATGAGTTAAAATATAAATTAAAATCTAATGCGAATAATAATTTTGATAACAATTATCAAGAAGGTTCTTCAAATGTTATATCATCTGATGCTGTTAATGAAGATGTAATGGAATGCGACCCAATACAAGGGATAAATGATACATCACCTGATATAACTGAACAATTATCCGAAGATATTGAACAATTGTCCGAAGATATTGAACCATTGTCCGAAGATATTGAACCATTACTCACAAGAAACTATTTCTTTTTAACAAAGAAGACACCTATACATGAATCGGCAAAACATCGAACGATAAAGAAAGGAAAAATATCCGATCTTGTTCTTGAAAATTTATTATTGGATAATGTAAGAAACGAGAATGATCAAGACGGGGATTCTGAAGATGATGACGATAAAAATGGAGATACTGAAGATAGCGATTCTAATTATTCCGATGATTATGAAGATGATGACGATGAGGAAGTCAATTTTGCATCAACAGATTTCGATGACGGCGAACCAATTCTTCCTAACATTAACATTAATGATAATTATACTTGGACTATTTTGTGGATATTACAATATCAACAACGATTTAAACTTTCCAATGTAGCTATAGATTTTTTGTTCAAGTTCTTAAGATTTTTTCTTTTGACAATAGATGAAAATAAATTTTCATCTTTTCCTTCCTCTTTATATATGGCTAAAAAGGTGTTGGGGATATCCACAACGATAATTAAATATGCAGCCTGTGACAGATGTCACAAATTGTATGATATAAAAGAATTATTAGACAATACTGAAATACCAACTTGCAGTTTTGTAAACTATCCAAATCACAGAATAGAACGATTTCAACAACAATGCAATAACCCTCTATTAACGAAAATAGATAGTAATAATAGTAGTAATAATCCCATTTTCCGTCCGATAATGACATTCCCGTTAATAAATATTAAGCAACAATTGACCCTTTTTTTTAATCGCAAAAATTTTGAAATGTCATGTCGGAAGTGGTCAGAAAGGAAAAACGGAACTGAAGCTTTATTCGATATCTATGATGGTAGGGTCTGGAAAAGTTTTACAGATGATGATGGTGCGCTGTTTTTTACAAAAGAATTTGCTGATACTCATATCGGATTAATGTTAAATATGGATTGGTTCCAGCCATTCGTAAATTCACAATATTTTGTTGGTGTGATTTATGCCATTTTTTGTAATTTGCCACGTAATGAACGCTTCAAGCCACACAATATTCTCACACTAGCAGTAATGCCTGGTCCGAAAGAACCAAGCCAACATGAAATTAACAATTATTTGTATCCGATCGTTAACCAGTTAAATCGTTTGTGGAATGGCTATTTTATAAAAACAAACGAACACAACAATGGTCGATTTGTCCGTGGTGCAATCATTGGCTGTTCTAGCGACGTCCCTGCGTCTCGGAAATTATGTGGTTTCATCTCGGCTCGTATTGCATGCTACCGATGTTACAAATCGGCAAATTTTATAAACAATCAACCAAATTTTGGGGGGTTTGCAGATTTAGACGACTGGTTTGTTGAGCGAGATATTAATGAAATAAGAGAAAAAGCAAGTGAGTGGAAACAATGTGCAACTGAAGAAGCACGAAGAGCCCATGTCTCTGAACATCATGTTCGCTGGTCGGAGATATACCGCTTGCTTTATTTTAATCCTGTTCGCTTTTGCGTGGTTGATCCTATGCATTGCCTTTTTCTCGGTGTTGCGAAATGGATCGTAACGAAACTCTGGATAGGCGAAGGTATATTAAATAACGAAAAGCTCAAAATTATGCAAGAGAGAGCTGACATGATAAAGTTCCCAAGTGACCTTGGACGCCGCCCTGTCAGAATAACTACCGGTGAAGGATTCTCAAGTTTCACGGCGGACATGTGGAAAACCTTCATGTTAATTTTTGCAATACCTATCACATGGAGTTTCCTTGGATACATCGACCGAAAAATTCTTGCATATTTCGTGCGCGCTTGCAAGATCTTAACAAACTGAGAGCTACAAAAAAATATGTTAAATGAAGCGTTTACAAGACTGATAGAGATGAACAAATTAATTGAACAAAAATATGGTCAAGAAAAAATAAGTCCTAATCTGCATCTCTGTCTCCATATCTGTGAATGCGCATTAGACTATGGTCCTTTGTCCTCATTCTGGTGTTATAGCTTTGAACGGATGAACGGAATTTTAGGTACGTGATTTAATTTTTCCGATTTGAAAATCGCAATGTTATTAATTATTTTTAAAAATTGTAGGTTCTTATAATAATAGTAAACGTAATATTGAACCTGAACTACTAAGAATTATGTCCGAAAATACAATCCTTCAATACTTCCTCTCAAATTGTGACAACGATCACTTATTTTCCTCCTTGGAGATAATAGAACCAAGAAAATCTGTTGGCAGCTTGGCTGCACTTGATGATTTTGCGAGCGATGAGTATCAAAATTTTATAAGACTATCTCTTATTGAGGAAGATTCAGCTTACGGAACGGAATGTTTTCCTGGGTTGCTAATGAAACCGCGCAAAGAAACTACCCTTCCAAACCAAATTTTGGACCTACTGGTAGAATTTTATAATAGTTTGTATAATGATTATTGTTTCATCTCCATCTACTCTATAATAGGTTCAAATAACGGTACTGTCGTAAACCCTAGAATTATACAATATGGGAGAATAAGAATTGGGGCGGACATATATGGTTCTGTTCAGGCTGCTCGTCACGAAAAATCCTCATATATATTAGCTCGATTTGTACATTATGATGGATCGATCGATGTTTATCCCGGTCAAGTACAATTTTATTTTGAGCATACTATTCATTTAAATAGTTCACGATCATTAACCCATTCATTAGCGTTAGTCAAATGGTACAAACCGGTTCAAGATCATAGTACAAGATATTATTGCCAAGTAGATAACGACATAAAATCATGTAATATGGAATTATGGACAAATGAGTTTTATGATATAAGAAGAGACAGTATTATACCCATACATCATATAATAGGAAAATTCATTAAATGTAATTTTGATACTGGGACGAGAAAAACAAAAGAATATATGGCTGTGATTCCTTTAAATAAAAAAATTTCGTTTTAAAAACTTTATATAATATAAAATGAATTATATGTAAAATCGGAATGGCGAATTCAATTATAGCATTTGTATTTGATTAAATTATAACAATCATTTTTTTTTGGCACAAGAATAACGATAAAGGTTACATATACCGTAATTAATTCTAACCGCGTGAAAAATCAGATAATTCAGATAACAAGAGATCTTATTTTGAGCCGGCAAAGTTGTATTGCAAATCGGTCTTTTATTACGGCATTACGATACAAGCACCATACTTTGTGATTAATAACTCTAATCATGTAATAATTTTTAGATATCAAAGGTTTATTTTATTTTAATTAAATATCACATAAAGTATAAAACAATTATTCTGGCTATATAAATACATTTAAGGCCGGCAAAGCTGTATTGCAAATCGGCCCTTCTTATTTGAAAAGGGTAACAATTACATTAAATTAATACGGCACTTATTCAAAAATGTTTAAAAATGTTGCAACTTAATTCTCCAATAATCATCATTGTTATAATCAAGTTACTTACGACTTAAGCCTACTTTGATTATAAATAAAACGGCACTTCGCACAGACAGAGCTCATGATATATGAGTTATCCCATCATGCCTATTTTACCCCTTGATAAAGGATTTTCGTTGCATGTACTTTCCTAATCAATGATAATCAAAGTTACTTACGACTTAAGTCTACTTTGATTATAAATAAAACGGCACTTCGCACAGACAGAGCTCATGATATATGAGTTATCCCATCATGCCTATTTTAACTATGATTAAAGAATTTACATTATTATTGTAAATATTTTACTCATAAGTCATAATGATATCTATTTAGACTTCGACGAATAATGCGACAGAGGAGGCGGAATTATCATAACCAAAATTCAAAGCGAGAGGTCTATGTATAGTAAATAGATCATCAACTTTGGTACCAGAGTTATTTACAAACTTTAGGTGGCCACCTAGCCCACCTTTCCTATAACACACTATGCACGACGGCAAACGGTATAGGAGGCAGACTCTTCTTTCAGAAAGAAAGTTTTTTTTTGAAAAAAAAAAAAATAGTACAATTAAATAGCGTTTAATTAAATGTGATTAATTAACTTTTTAGGAATAGGCCTTATCAATGCGATCTCATCAGTTTCGATTATCACTGTTCAACCTTATGAATACTTCAGTTATTGTTTGTGAAATCGAACCAACTGGGAATTCAATGTACAAAACAAGTAGAATATTTAGAATAGTATCTTATATTTATTAGTATAATAAATAATTTCAAAATCCTATGATGTAAAATTACGAAATATTACAATTTAAATATCGGCAAAGGCTATTTTAAATAGAGTAAAATCTTTATTCGACCTGTGTCAAAAGCGGTAAAGTTTACACTAAATATAATATCTCCGGTTTAAATATCGGCATTTAATTAAAAAAAAGGTAAAAATCGGCCGCTAAAATCGGCATTTCTGGATGAAAAATCGGAAGTTAACAAAAATCGGCAAAAAATTAGTAAAATAATCGGCAAAGCCTTATTGAAGTCGGCAAGGGAATTTTAAATAAGATAAAATCCTTTATTCGAACTATACGAAAAGGGTAAAGTATATAATAAATATAATATCTCCGGTTTAAATATCGGCATTTATTTAAAAAAAGGTAAAAATCGGCCGCTAAAATCGGCATTTATGACTGAAAAATCGGAATTTAACAAAAATCGGCAAAAATAGATATGGCTATACTAAAATAAGCAAAATTTGGCATATTCTATATTGAAGTCGGCAAGGCTATTTTAAATAGAGCAAAATCCGATTTTTTTTCATTCGACCTGTGGTAGTGTTGTCAGACGAAAAGCATGACCGGACTATTGGAATTAAGGTAAGGGAGGGTTAGGGTGGTGTTTTTCAGTTTTTTTTTATTTAATTAATTAATTATTTTTTTTTTTTTTCTTTTCATAGTTTCGACAGATGAAAAGCATGACCGGACTATTGGAATTAAGGTAAGAGAGGGTTGGGGTGGTGTTTTTGGGTTTTTTTTTATTTAATTAATTATTTTTTTTTTCTTTTTTCTTTTTTGTAGTATTGCCAGACGAAAAGCACGACCGGACTATTGGAATTAAGGTAAGGGAGGGTTGGGGTGGTGTTTTTCGAATTTTTTTTTATTTAATTAACTATTTTTTTTTTTTTTTTCTTTTTTGTAGTGTTGCCAGATGAAAAGCATGACCAGACTATTGGAATTAAGGTAAGGGAGGGTTGGAGTGAATTTTTTCATTGTTTTTTTTTAATTAATTAATTAATTAATTATTTTTTTTTTCTTCTTTTTTGTAGTGTTGCCGGATGAAAAGCATGACTGGACTTTTGGAATTAAGGACAATTGAGGTCAAGAGTATATGGTCAAGGAGATTATGGCATTCGCAAGGCTTCGTGACAACGATCATCTATCTAAAAGTCAAAGTTTTCATACTGGTGGATTTAAATATCACGAGATTTCAATGTCAGTTAAGTGATTTTCCTAAGAGGAGCCTGCATGAGTTTTAAAATCATTGTTAGTTTTAAAATTATTGTCAGTAAATGTTATAAAGGAAGATTCTTTGTCTCCATATTTTAAAAACAAAATTTTTAAAATTAAAAATTAATAAAAGATAGTAAAAATTTTGGTTATTTCTTTATTTTCAAAATTCTTTAAATATTATAGCAAATTCATATGAAACCTGGTTATTCTTACTGCCTTATTTAATTATTTTACATCATGAAAAAGCTTTTGGAGAATAAATAATACCATTAACAACTGCAAATAACTACTATTGTATTCACAAAACTTTTATTTGCAACTGGTGTAAAAAGTGATGGGTTCTTAAAATAGTTGATGGGTTATAAAAAGTCGTTATTACTTTAATTTTTAAGCACGAGTTGTAAAAAATTTTTTTATTTTCTGATTATTCTACATAAGATTGATAAGATGAATGTGTAACACAATCGTATTTTGCACTGTTTACTAATTTTTTATTAAAAATTCTTAATTTAAGCTAATTCTAAGAATTGGCGCATATGAAATAGATTTTAACTAAATAAACTAATCAATATATAATTTAAATTCACTAAAACATCGTTATTAATCTTAGAATTATTTATTTATTGAAAGATTATTTTTGAATAATTTTGCTGCCTAAATAAATTTTTTTTTATAAACTATTGAAAAAAAAATAAAAAAATAGCTCCAAGTTATATTTAATGTAAAATAACTATTAATATACTTGCCAAAATTCTCAACTTACATAATGTAAAAACTGGTGGAAAAGTTTGATGTGGAAGTTGATGGGGAGTTTAATATGAAGTTTACGAAAGAAAAAAATTTTTTAACGCTACTTTTATTGAAGTAATTTCTCGATATTTGTGTCATATGATCATGTAGCACAAGAGTGATCCTTTTTGTGAAACTTATTTAACTTAATTTTTATCTAATTATCATCAAATTCCTTAATTTAGGCTAATTTTGTTAATTCTGAAAATCAGCGGATATGAAAGTTTTTATAACTTTTAAATTTGAATTTTAATTTATTTAAATATTTTTAATATTATAATTAGGAAAAATAGAATTGGTGACTCTAGTTACCATAGTGATCCTTACCATAATCACATGAACAAACAAATTTTATTGGCTGGTCAATGTAATTATTTACTTATAGATAATCTTTTTTTTAAGCATGACATTTTTCTTTTAAATTTCTTTTAAATAAAACAAAAACCAGATATATTTTTTACTATTTTATTCTATTTCTTTATATTTTTCCTTCTTATTCCCATTTCTAATTTCTTTTTTATTTCTTTTATCTTAGGATTTTTAAGATTTTTTAGTTTCACAGGTATGTTTTTTTTGTTCTTTTTTCTTTATTTTTCTTCATTTATTTCCAATTTATCTTTTTCTTTTAGGTTTAAGTTTTCTGATTTTGTGTTAAAGGTATGTTATTTCTTTATATTTTTTATCTTATTTTTGTATTAGTTTTTTATATTTTGTTTTTTATACTTTCTTTTTTTGCTTTTAGTTTTCTTCTTATTTCAATTTCTTTTTTTTAGATCTTTAGCCTTTCAGTTTTACTAATAGGATATACTTCTTTTTTCTTTTTTTTTTATTTATTTTTTATATTTTGTTTTTACTAACTTTATTTGTTCTTCTTTATTAGTTTTAGATTTTAGTTTTTCTTTTTATTATTTTTTGTTTTCATCCACTTTCTCTTTTTTTTTATTTATCTGCCTTTGGTTTTCTTTATTTCTTTATTTATTCTCTTTATCTTCATTTTATTTTTTTTATTTTTGTTTTATTTTTTTCACTTTTATTTCTTTTTATCTTCGTTTTCTTCTCTTTATTTTTAGTTTTCTCTAAAATATCTTTATTTTTATTCCTGTTTATCTTTATTTTTAATCCTGTTTATCTTTATTTTTATTCCTCTTCACCTTTTTTTATTCCTCTTTATCTTTTTTTGTTCCTCTTCACCTTTTTTTATTCCTCTTCACCTTTTTTTGTTCTTTTTTTGTTCCTCTTCACCTTTTTTTGTTCTTTTTTTGTTCCTCTTCACCTTTTTTTATTCTTTTTTTGTTCCTCTTCACCTTTTTTTGTTCTTTTTTTGTTCCTCTTCACCTTTTTTTGTTCCTCTTCACCTTTTTTTGTTCTTTTTCACCTTTTTTTGTTCCTCTTCACCTTTTTTTCATTCTCTTCTATTTTTATTTTGTTCTTTTTCTTTTATTTTTATTTTCTTCTTCTGGTTTTATTCTCTTCCCTTTTGTTTATACTCCTTTCTTTATTTTTTCTTTTCCTGTTTTTTTCACTTTAATTTTCTTTTGTTTATTTGTTTATTTCCTTTCTACTTTTTCTCCCTCATATTTTCTCATCTTCTACCATTTCCCATTGTTTTTTTTTTATTTTTCATTATTATTTCCACTATCATTCTTATTACTGTTTTTTTCCTATTATTATTGTTAGACTTTTCTTACATAAATATTACTAGTTATCTATTATGTTAAAAATAAATAACTGTTAACTTTTAAAGAACAATTTAACTTATTAAACAAATTTTTGAATATAAATAATTAAGTTATATTATGGAATTTTTAACTGTTAAATAAATTTTGAATATAAATAATTAAATTATATTATGGAATTTTAACTGAAATTTTTTTAAGTTAAAAAAAATAGCCAATTAAAAATTTTACATGATCACATGATAGGGTCATCATGACGATAGGGTCGTCAAATAACAACACCTTTTTAATTAAATTTTTTTAAAATTTTTTTTTTTTTAAAAAAAAATTAATTTTTACTAAAATATTTATTAATAATTTATTTTTCTTTTTATTTAGTTGGATTTTTTATAAATATAATAGTTATCATCTATAAATGATAATTTATAGTCTTATTTATTTATATTGTATAATTTATTTTTAAAATATTTTGTTAAAATATAATTGCTGCATAAGTGACAAAATTTTTTTTTGTCATATTATATAAAATTTTTATGGATTTTCATGAAATTCTCATAAAATTTATAAAAATTCTATGAAAATTAGTCCAAAATTTTGTATATTTATTATTGTTATTTTTAAAATTATTAAACCTTGATCTATAATATTAATTATAGAATTTTGTTTTTTTGCATCTGCGATATATGAACATCTTGGGCAAAATTACAGTAATGCCAGATAAAATTAAACATGTGACATTTAATTAAGAGTGTAAAAAATAAATTTTTTAAAACTGAAAAAATTCTAAGTTCCTAGAATACATTTAAAAAAATAAAAAGAGAAGGGATGTGACACAGATGATAAAAAAGAATGCAATACATCACAGGTATGAAAATGATTAAACCCTTAATTATAATTCTTACTAAATTCTTTAAAATAAACTGATAGAAATAATCAGTACATATTGTTCTATTATTTTATTAGTTCAATTTCTTCTTTTTACTATTTAATTTATAATTTATAAAGTTTAAAAATTACATAATATTATTATCGTTTATAGATAATAGCCATCATATTAAATATAAAATTTAATAAAAAAGAATTTAAAGTATTTTTTTAATAAAATCTTATATTATATATTTTATTTTTTTAATTTTTTAAAAATCAGTTTTTTATATTTTAAATATAAAAAATTTTAGTAAAAATAATTAGTAATTTTTTTAATATTTTAATAAAACAAATATTAATGTTTCATTTTTCTTTTTTTAAATATTTAATATTTTAGAAGATTTAAATATATAAAAATCAGTAAAAATAAAAAAAAAGAAAATTTTTCTTTAAATTTAATTATTTTATTTTTTTTTTGCAAATAATCAGTATTTCAGAATTAATAAAATTTTCTTTTTTTAATAGATTTAATTATAAAAATTTAGCAAATAATTAATTTTTTTAATATATTTCTTTTAATAAAATATTTTTAATATTTTATTTTCATTTTTTTTAGATAAATCAAAATGTACTATAAATTTTTAATTGAATCTAATTAAAATTTAGCTTTTGAATAAATTTAAAATATTAATTCAATATATTTTTAAGTGATTTTAGTATATATTTTTTCTATTATTTTTTATTTTAATAAAACTTTACTTATATTTTTTTTTTTTTAGATGACTAATATTTTTTAAATTTAAAAAATATATTAAAACTTTTATTATATTTCTATTATTTTTTAAATAATTAGTTTTTTATATCTTTAAATATATTAAATTTTATTTAATAATTTATTTTTTAAACTATATTTTATTAAAATAATTATTAAAGTTTTATTGTTTTTTTTTATATTTAATTTTAGAATACTAAAAACTAAAAATATTGAGTTTTATATTATAATTTTAATTTTCTTAACCAAAAATACTTATTAATATTTTTTTTAATTTATCTTTTATGAATTTTTAAGTTTATAATATTATAATTAAATATTAAAATATATAATAGTAAATAAAAATATTTATTAATATTTTTTTTTTCTTTTATAAATTTTAGTTTTTTAAATAAATATAAAAATAAAAATAATGTAATAAATTTTGTAATGTTTATTGTAAAACTGATTTTTTTATTAATTAGAAATATTTACTAATATTTTTTTTTATTTTTCTGTAAGATAGATATAAATTATAAATTTTATGATTTTTTTTATTTAAAATTTTATTTAATTAATCAATATTATTGCTTTATTTTTGTAATCTTTAGATTTTAAATATTGGAAATAAATAAATTTTTATTATTGTATAAAAAGTGAAATAATGCTCTTATAACTTATTTTCTATTTGCTAAATTTAATATAGATATAACTAATAAAAAAACTTTTCTTTTATAAAGAACTTTAATTAAGTAACTATATCATTTATATTTTTATTAGAATTAAAAATAATTAGTACTTAATAATATTATTTTAAAAATTATTTAAATAGTAATATAATTTGTAATTCAATAGTATAATAATATAATTTTAATATATTAGTATACTTTTAATATTTTATATTATTATCATTTTTAAATTAATATAATTTTTTATATAATATTTTTTAAGAAAAATTTTAGAATTTTTTTGAATAATTATATAAAAAGAACTAATTATATTACCTTACAAAAAGTATTCAGATTTTATAAATTTTACTTAGTAAAATATAGCAAAATTAATAATTTTCAGATTGTACAGTCATATTTCGATATAACAAAATAAGTGTTTAGGTTGATCAGACTTTTATTATAAAAAATTTGTTAATGTTATAACAAATTATTTGATATAGTATAACAAATTATCTGGTATAAAGGCATAGTCATATGACTTACTAATCTATCAGACAATTTAAATATCTGATCTAGAAAAAAAATTTTATTTTTTTTTCTTTTTGTAGTATTGTTGAATAAAAAATATGATTGGATTTATAGAATTAACTGAAGGTAAAGGGAGTTTGAAGAAGATGTTTTTCAGTATTTTTTCTAATTATTTATTTTTTTCTTTTTTATAGTGTTCTGGATAAAAAATATGACTGGACTTATAAAATTAAGGTAAGGGAAGTTAGGAAAAGTGTTTTTTATTGTTATTTTAATTTTTTTTTTTTTTTTGTAGTGTTGCTATATGAAAAGCATGACTGGACTTTTGGAATTAAGGTAAGGGGGATTTGAGAGAGGTGTTTTTTAGTGTTTTTTCTAATTATTTACTTTTTTTCTTTTTTGTAATGTTGCTGAATGAAAAATATGATAACTGGATTTTTGAAATTAAAGTAAAAGAGGTTGAAAAAAAGTATTTTTTATCATTATTTCTAATTATTTAATTTTTTTTTCTTTTTTATAGTGTTGTTAGATGAAAAGCATGATCAGATTTTTGGAATTAAGGTAAGAGGAATTTGGAAAAGATATTTTTCAGTGTTTTTTCTAATTATTTACTTTTTTTCTTTTTTTGTAGTATTGCTAGACAAAAAGCATGACCAGACTTTTGGAATTAAAGTAAAGGAGATTGTGAAAGTATTTTTTATTATTATTTCTAATTATTTAAGTTATTTAAGTTTTTTTTTTCTTTTTTGTAGTGTTACCAGATGAAAATATAACCAGACTTTTAGAATTAAGGTAAGAGAGGTTGGAAAAGTGTTTTTTGTAGTTATTTTTAATTAATCAAGTTATTAAGTTTTCTTTTTTTTTTGTAATATTGTTAGATAAAAATATGACCAGACTTTTGAAATTAAGGTAAGAGAAGGCTGGAAGAAGTATTATTATTATTTTCTTTAAAAAACTTCCTACTTTTATTTTTATAGGGATGCTAGATGGAGTTAATTCTGATGTATAAATGCAAAGTTAATGAAATTGATAATAAAATTTAATATTTTGACATTATTAAAATGATTTGTTAAATATTTTTTATAAAAACATTCTGTATCTTTCATATATTATGTATTTAAAAAAATTATTTTTTTATTAAATAATCATAGAGCTATTAATATATCAGTAATCTTCATTTTACTGGAAAAAATATTTGTTATAAAAAAATTTATTATAAAAAGGATCATTTTTATATATGCTGTTTTGTAACTTTATTTCGTATAATAATATACAATCTATAATTAATAAAATTTGGTTAATTAAAAGTTTTTTCATATGTTAATATCTGTCCCATATTAACAATTTGTTATATAGTATTCTTCATTATATTAAGGTTCGCTGTAGAGAGGGATGACTGTATAAATGTTTTTATAGATTTTCAGTAAATTTGCCTAAAATTATAGTTTTTAAAAATATAATCAGAAATATTCTATCTTTAAATACAAAAAAATGTTTATTTGTAAAGTAATAGACAAAATAATTTTGTATATATAAATGCAAAAAGTATATAGAAAATCATTACTATTAGATCAATAGTTATCATTTTTTATATTATTTTATTATCAGAACTTGGCATATATAATTATTGGCCAAAATTATGTCAAAAATTTTTAATTTCTTATGATGGCTTAGCATTTTATACAATGAGAATATTTTTTTACATTTAAAAAAAAACTTTTTTTTGTTTTAATACTTTAAAACTACAATTGATCAACTATAAAATAAAAAAAATTTTAGCAAATTTTACTAAAAATCTGTAGACTTTTATGCAACCCCAAAATCATCAATTTTACTATATTTTACTAAATAAAATTTATGAAATCTGAATACTTTTTATAAGGTAGTGTATTAGTAATTTTTAAAGAAATTTCAAAAAATTCTTAGTTTTTAAGATAATTTACTTATAAAATAATATTAATATTATACAAAATTCAAAATTCACTTATTAGTAAACTATTTAAATAATTGAAAATTCTCTAAAAATTTTTCTAGAAATTACTTGCAATTAGCTTTTTATTATAAAGGTTTTTCATATTTGCAAAAACTGATTTTCTTAAAAAGTAATATGTAAGAAATCACATTAATTTAAAAATAATAATAATAAACATATTAATTTATACTATTTATATATTTTTCAACTATACAGTTTAACCTTGATAAAAGCATTTCTTTTGACTAAAAAAAAAAAAAAAAAGTTTAACCTTGATATACTAATATCCAAAATACTAATATACTATATATTAAAAGTTTAATATAATAATAGGATTTTATTTTTCCATTATATATAAAAGCATATAAATATTAATATAATTTTAATATAACAATGAATAGTTTTTCCAAAATTTCATATGAATCCTAATATAATATTATATCGAAGTTTGACTGTATATATATATTGTTTTACATGTTGTATAGTGGCTGTTATCTATAAATAACAATAATATAATGTAATTTCAAAATTCAAACTTTTATAAATTGTAAATTAAATAGTAAAAAGAAGAAATTAAACTGATAAAATGATAGAGCAACATGTACTGAACATTTCTATTAGTTTATTTTAAAGATAATAATACAAAAATTCCATGTAATATGGCAAAAAAATTTTACCGAAATATTTTAAAAAATAAGTTACACATAAGATTTCAAATTTCGAACTACTGTATTGTCGTTTATAGGTGATAACCACCACATGTTGATTTACTATGGGTTCGTTGTACGCTTCTTTGGTATCGAGTAACACATGGTGTATTATACTCCTATACAAAACTTCCTGATGAATGTTCACACACTTTTGACCAAGAAAAAATACATTTTTTGAGAGGAAGGCTCTCCATTATTTCTTTGCCTGGTCTCTTAGTAGGGGGTCCCTTAATTACACAACCATTTTATTAAAATAGTTAGATTAGTTCTTTCGAAGAAATATAGTAACTTCAAGAAAGCATTAATACATATGAAAAATAAATACAAGATCGAGATATTGCTTACTTTTGGTAAAATTTTTGATCCTAATCCTCTTGCTAGCTGGAGAGTACCTTTTTCATGTTGATTTGATTCATGTTGATTTGAAGTAATTCAAGGTCACAAAATAACGTGATAGTACAAGATAATAGCCACTAGTGTTTATTAAGAGTCAAGTGGCGAGACTTTTACATGATAATATTCAGTGGAATTAATGGTATTTAATATTTTGTAAAGTATAAATCAATTAAATAAACCATTTCTTTATTTCTTTTTAAATGAAGAATTAAGAATTAATTATTAGTAAATATAACAAATTAACATTGTGCAGCTATGCCGAAGTATAGTGCAGATTGTGCTATATGCGAATTGACAACCATAATGCTGACGGTCAATAATCCTAACACCAAAATCCCGTTAAACCCAAATCTTGGTTGAACCAAAATACTGGCAGTCACACAATCCCGACACCGAAATTTAAAAAATTATCATCACAAATTTTATAATAATCATTTTCTTTAAATTAATTAAAAGTACAATCTTTTAATCAAAAATTATAAAGAAATATTATACGTTATTCCACAAAGAAAATCCATTTCTGCAACATTAGCACTATTTGCTTTAGGTGCATGGTTACGACTTATGAATAACAAAATGATCAAAATGGTGCGAATTATTAAGTAGTATAGTGTTGCCCAGCCTTTGTATCCTTCTAACTTTCTACTTTCAAACACCAATAATATTTTTCTCCTCTATTCCGCTCTTTTACCATCAAATATCATTTCGTTATGATGGTAAAAGTTCACAGACCTCACTCAATTTTTTTTTTTAAAAAAAAAAAAAAAAATTTTAAACCAGTAATTTACTTAACAAAAAAAATTACAATATTAAAAAACTATTAGGCGAAAATTTTTTTTATTTAATTAAAAGGATCGTGAATATTACTACATTGTCAGGATTTTAGCTGTCAAGATTAACTATCGGGATCACCATCAGGATTTTGATTCAACCAGGATTTTGATTCATCGGGATTCTGGATTCTATCACCGTCAGATTTTGATTCTTGATTCTGGTATCGGGTTAGACTATCTCTGGGGAGATCCCCCCCTTAAACGTTATCTAACTTTCTAAAATTTTTTCACACATGTTAAATGAAGATCTGATAAAGATAATAAAGGAGCAATTTAATTGGTATTACAATTCTATATTAACTCTCAATGGGCGTCTTCACAAATTGCATGATTAGGATCAGATTAGGATTAAGATTAGGATTAGCTTGAGATTAAGATTAACGTTCAATCTTACTTCACAAAATTAATCATGATTGAATTTATTAAAGCATTAAATCGGCCAGAATTTAGTTATCCATTATAAATTCGACTGAAATTAAGATATTACATTAGAAAAATTCAATTTTCATTCCTAATCTTACTAAGTGAGCAAGATTGAAATTACATATGAAATTTCAATCATGATTAGCTTGAGATTAGCCTTAATCTCAATCACGTTTTCCGTGAAACCAGATTAACCTTTAATCTCAATCTTAATCTCAATCACGCAATTTGTGAAGACACCCAATTAGAAACTTCATTAATTTTCCGTTAATCTAAAATTAATAATTTTCTTGAAAGTTTTTA
The DNA here is from genome assembly GCA_015698045.1 of Rhizophagus clarus. Classification (NCBI taxonomy): domain Eukaryota; kingdom Fungi; phylum Glomeromycota; class Glomeromycetes; order Glomerales; family Glomeraceae; genus Rhizophagus; species Rhizophagus clarus. Next base: position 78,081 of record BLAL01000063.1, on the reverse strand, counting down.
TCGTTAATCGTATAGAAGAAATTAGTAACCTTGGCTTGTGCTTGATTGTCTTTTTATGGATCTAATATTACATTTGGTGTTGTTTTTGTTAATTAAACGCTTGTTTAATTGAATAGGGATTAATAGGTCGTCATTTTAATACTTGGGTGAAGTCGACCATTTGTCAATTAAGAAAAATGGAGATGTGATAGAAAATTAACTTTATTAATGAAAGAGACAAAAGGAAATAAATTTGTACATCATAGCTTGGTAAAATGTAATAAATGCCCACAAATTCGGGCATAAAAAAATGCTGGATAAATAATATTATTACAAGAAAAAATTTAGAACACATTTACCTTAGAAAAAAAAAAAAATGAGGATATTATTTGCTCAGTTGTGTAAATTATACAGCGTTTTTTGGGTTGTAAACGCAACTATACTAATTTTAGGAGTACCTCTAAATAATGAGACTAGTATGATTCCATTGAATCCCTTACAAAAGTGACTCACAATTCCCGTTTGCCCTGCCGATCATCCTGTTTACGTTGAATCTGAATGCGAGTCATTGTACTCAATTCTTATGACTTGCAATACTCGTACAAATCCACCTGATACTGATTTTGTACATTATCCATGCCAACCACGCGAAACCTGCATTCAATTTTATGTTGCAGCACCAAATCCCAACCAAGATCCGATCCCACATGCATATTGTATTGCTAACGAAAAATGCAGAGAATGGGATAATCATAATAACCCCTATGCCGATACCTGTTCGTATACTGCTGGCTATCGTTCTGGTCCAACACCAGTTGATATAGAGATTGCATTTATAGTATATGATCATAATAACTTACCGATACAGGTATATAGACTGTATGCATATTATATTATAAAAATGTTCTTCTTAATGTAGAATACAATGATCGTAACAATTAAACCGCCGTTATTAAGAGGTATAATGAAGGGGAAAGGTATTCAATACTGTTTTGATACAGCCACAAGAAACGTAGTAACAGCTCATGCTGCTGCTCAAAAACTTAGTTTACTTAGTGATCCCGGAACTGCTGAATTTTTAGAACCTTTATAATCTTTTGTTGTTTTTACCATCCATTTGGCATCAAATTAGTATAGAAACGTACAGTCTTTTAGAGTATGTAGTAAGTAGTTACGGTGCTGATAAGGAATACCGTTATAGCGAATAATCAAATAATAATAGTGATCACTAATTATTTTATACTTTCGAAGCTTGATAATATTTTCAAATACTGAATTTCTTTTTTTGATTTTTTATTTTTTTTTATTTTTTTTTAATAAATATTAAATAAACACCTTATAATTCTAAAATATCGGTCACACATTTCATACATTTTCGTGAAGTGCTATACATGCATCAATTTGCTCCAATAATTCACGATGACATTATTAAAAATGGTGAGGTGTGATACGGTGGTGCTTATGAAGTAATACAATATATGCCATATCTAAGCCACTCGAATAAAATAAAAAAAAAACCTAGATGGATATACAATTTCTGATCCTATTAGTGAACCTTTCTTTAGGCGTAATACTGCTTTAGTGCAAGACGTTAGACTATTAGCTGAAGCTCTTTCACATACCGGCTTGCAATTTTAAAATAGGTTGAGTCTTTTCCATTCTTTATTAAAAATTATAGTATCCCTTAGACTGTTTTACAGGCAAATTTGCCTGCAATTTTATTTTTAATTAAAGATATTTTTAAGCTTTTTTAGATATTTTATTAAATAAAATCATACTATGGTATTTTTTAAGTAAAAATCGAAAAAAAATTCAATGATTTTTTAAATGATCTACAAATTATTACAAATAGGGCTAAATTTAAAATTAAAATATCTTTTTTATCTACTGATCCTAGAAACGTAAAACTATCTGATAAAATAAAGTCCAGTTTTCTATAATTATTAGGTGATAAGATATCTTTCAATATCTAAAAATCTATAAAGTAATATAACCTTTTATTTACCAAATTTTCAGATACAATTTTGCTACCCTCAATAAGAGGAATCTAACAAACTAAATTTCTTCTTTTTATGATAACAGGATCTTAAGATATCAAAAATTCTAAAATTTTTAAAATTAATTTTAACCCTTACAGCTTAGGGATAAGGATGACAAGTGTTTGAGTAAATATTGTAGTAAGTTAGACATAAGTGGTATTTTATGTTAGACTATTTTGATTGGGCTGTTTTCAAAAAAAAATATTAATGAGACTCCTTCTACTTTAGATTCTGTAAAACATCCCATCTGTGGTTTATTTGTAGAAAAGCTGTTTACAGAAAAGATGATCGCAAAGAGTCTTGTGAGCAGTATACAGCATTTCTAATAATTTAAATATAAATGCTCTTTCTATTCTACTTTACACCACAAACAAATACGCAATAGCTTTGAAACGAGAGATGTGTCAAGAATTACAACTTATCTCATGTCCATCAAACCTACATGTAAAAGATTATAGTATGGTGGAGCGTAGTGATAGAAGGAATGGCAGAGGTACATTTTCAGAATTTCTCTCTCTGCAACAAAAATATAACAACTCTATTCTTTGATTATTACTCACTTCGTTCTCTCCTTAACATACTCCACTTCGTTATATATTGTAAAGAAGCTGTTTTTTTTGTATGCTCTTATTTTCAATACCTGATTCCTTTCCTGATGTCACGTAGTGATGAAAGCAAATATTACGTTCTTGATCTGTGCGATGTTACTGTTTTGACTACCCTTACCGTAAAATATATTATGCGGGTCAAGACAGTAATATGAGAAGGGACAAGATGGTAATTTTTGTATGATGGAAGGAACGGGAATGTGACTACTTCTTCCTGACGCAGTAGTAGCGAAAGGAATGCAGGAGTATCTAAAATCAGTTTATTTAGTGAAACTGATGGTTATGCCCTCATACCGATTAACAACACTATCCACATATGATGTGTGGTAAAAACAAACTCAACAGTAACAACCATTATTGATACAAAATACAAGTTGCTAATATCAAATATGTGGCAAATATAAGTAGAAGTTTTCAATTATAACACCATTATTATTCACTTATCATTGCAATGTGTACCATGTTACCTCCAGCAGAGTAACACTCTGTATGTTGATATGAGTTGTTAAAACATAACGCTACATCACAATTTCATCGATGTGGCTTCACAAGTTAATTTGTATAACAAAGTTATATATGTAATAATCATTAATAGCCCTTGTGTTATAATTCTGTACACTTATATAAAAATTAAACGAAGTAGGAGTTGAAAATTATGCAATTCACCTTAATAACAAATCACGTGGTTTATTCGACATTTATATCACGTAAATATTAAGCAACAATATTTTATGTATCAAGATATCAATTCCACATATCATCTTATACGTGTTGTCTGAGAAGGCAATTGAGGTTTCACACGTGATTCACGAATAATCAAATCAAAAATAAAAGGTCAAATGATATAAAATTAGAAAAATTAGAAAAATAAAATCAACAGATCAAAGAAATGAATTAACCAAAAACAATTGCAAAAATAACCACCAAAAGTGAAGATAAAAACCACCAAAAAACGAATCAAAATTAAAAAATTGAAAAATCTTACCAAAAGGTGAACGAAGGTAACTCAACCAAAAGAAATAAAAATTTCAGTTGAAAAAAAAAATGAAAATGAAAATGAATAGTCAGAAATAAATTCATAAAAAACACTAACTTTTTAACGAAACAAATTTTAAGAGAATCTACAAAAAATGGTGTTGCTTTAAAAAAAAAAATAAAAACTATTTTTAACGAAACAGAGCCAAAAAAGATAATTTTTTTTGTTTTTTTTTTTTAAAAAAAACAATACTAATTTGGAACTAGTTTATAATCTAGATTCTAGAAGTAAGAAACGAATTAAGAAAATTAAGTTAAAAAGAATAGACAAACTCTCACTTACCATCATTAGCGTTAAATATAACAACAGTCCAAATCCCACATTCTCCGAGATTATAATGAAAATAATTTGCAATCCACGATCTTTTTTATTCACAATCATTTTGATTATCATGAGCAGAATTTGAACATTTTAGATAATGAAACGACATGGTGTCTTCTTTCGTTCATGCACTGCATTACTGCAAGTCAAGGTACTATTTCAACACAATGACCCCAAGAATAGCAATCCTTGATTTGGCCAATATTCATTATAATATCTCTATAGCTTGCATTCTTGACATTGCTATTAGTCCGTTATTCTAGTATATCATCTGTCTTGTTATTGTTTCTGTTTTTTGTCTGCTGCGCACTGACGCTCTTAACATAACTTTTACGATTTTCTCTTTTTCTATCAATGATGGCTATGCTTGTAAGTTTAATAAAATTGACTTTTATTGGACTTATAAATCATTACAGCTATTTGCAAAAAGAATGGACAACGCAATTCATTTTTGACTGTATATGAAAAATTTTATACGTAGTCATACGCATGGTAATATTTTCCTGGACTGCCAAATTCATTTTTTGAATCTTCCCATATGCAGCAATCAACAGTTATGTTCTATCAACTTACTATACACTTGACCTGCGTATTAACGCATATGAAAAATTTTATACGCAGTCAAAAACAAATTGCGTGCTTCATTCTTTTTGCAAATAGCTGTAAGTCCAATAATCTAGTTAACGAATCTTTATAAATCCAATGAGCCCAATAACCATCCCTGTTTTCCATTTACATCGTTACATTTATTACTGTTGGGCGACCAGGCTTATTCGGTTCCACCATCATAATATATTGTCAATATTGTAATAATGAATAAATTTATATAATTTTTCATAAAAAAAATTATTCGATGTAATCTGTATTTTATTACTGCAATAATATATTACTAATAATGAAATATTATATTCAAATAATATTATTATATGACCGATTTACGGTTTGTTAATTAGTTATTTTAAAAAATACCTGAATGTCTGATCAATTGTCGTATTTAAATTTTTTAGACAGGACCAAGTGTATAAACTTGAAAAAATAGAAAAATTATTGGTAGTACAACACAAAAGTGGCAAAAGTTTTAAAAACCTACTTTTTGATATTTTGAGGAATATTGTTATCCATTAAAGAAACTGATTCTTCTATTTTACTGAAATGACTGTTTTTCATTAACGAATTATATTATTAATCATACTATTAATCAATCATATTAGATTTAATTTTATCGGCTGATGCAAGGATACAAATTAATCCTTTATTATTAATAATAGATAGAACTGAATAAAAAAAAAGAATTACTAAATTTTTTTTTTTGATAAAATGTGTTGCAATCACTGTGCGACTTTTGCAAACCAGGGAGCTTACCATTTAATTTTTTTTTTGCTTTTTTTGATTGAATCGTTCCAACACATACCAATCGTTTTAATCTTTGACCAAATGTTTTGTTCTACCCTGCTTCCTTCACAAACACTTTACATGGATGTACAATTTGTAAGGTTTCAAGCAAAAGTTAAAGAATTCAGAAAATACAATATACTACTGTGTATTACCTCTAGAAGCAATTAATAAGTTCAAATCATAGCTTATTCATGTGATTCAATCATTTTTCTTAGTTAAATAAATAATACGCCAAAAAAAAATCTATGCAAAATTCTATAGTTTTTCCGTAAATATTTTTGCATATAGGAAAAATTTTCCATCTTGTATATCGTACTCTTATATAAGCGTTATATGCACAAAATTTTTAAAAAAAAAAAATTAATAAAATTTAGGTTTAGTAAATATTTAAGTCTTTTAAAATATAAAAAAAAAATTAAAATAAACAAAAATTCAACTTTCAGGTAAATAAATATTACGATTTGTATTATTAGACACAATATGGAGGTCAATGTGGTTGTCATTGTGCCACGCAGAATAACGAACTGATAGCCTCAATGATCATGATTTTATAGTTTAATAGTTTAAATATATGTATTACGTTAACAATATTAACGATACAATTTTTAAAATAAAATACACGTACCATACCTGAAATCTTATCGTAAGAATTTAGGAAATACTTTAATTATAATGAGCATAATTTTTGCGGATATTAAGGAATCTTCATTATGCTTATGCCCCTTTCCTAATTTCGTCCATCGATAATAAGTCATGCTCAATATTTCTCGTAAAAACACTATTTAACAGGTGGATTGAAATATTACCCATGCCTGAACATGAATACTAATTTTAGAATAAAAATATGCGTCACAATTCACGCGGAGTGAACTTTTGTGTAATATCTAGAGGTAATAAGAAAAAAAATTTTTTTTGATCATATTCTCTGATTTTCGCATTTTGCGATTAATGAAAAAAAGAAAAAATTTTTTTTTTTTTTTGTTTCACACTTTTAAACATAAAGGATTAAATAAGTAAGAAAATAGGTTCACCTGGTAAATTCAAATAAGGATACGACAACTGATCAGAGAGTTCATACCAGAAACAAACAGGTATTTTTTGAAAAAATTAATTAAACCGTATACCACCTTGCTAATAATACGTTATTGCAGTAATAAATACAGATTAATTTGAAATAAAACTTTTTTTTTTTTTTATGAAAAAACATATAAAAATTCATTATTCTTTACAATATTTCGAGGGGATAGGTATAGCTAACGTAGAATTTTCATGTAGGAATTTGGATCAGGTGGATCCGATGTATACGATCTACGTAGTGAAATTGATGAAAAAGAAAAATAACTTTCCAGAATCTTAACAGACAAAATTATGATGATGGAATCGAATGCGTTTGGTCATCCAACATTAATAAATGTAACGATATCAACGGGAAAAGAGAAGATCATAAAAATTATGTAAGTAGCTTAAGTACACAGCGGAAACAATAATAGCAATGTCAAGGAGGAGAATTATACCGGTATTACAATGATGCCACTCGAGTGTTATCCAAATCGAGAGAAAGTCCTGTCATTGCAATTTTCATTGGGCCTACTGCGCTGAAATGGTATCTTGGCTGGTGATGCATGGACGAAAGAAGAGCCGAAGACACCGTGTCGTTTTGTTGTTTCTAACGTTCAATGTGGACAGGCAGTAATTCCGGAAACTATATGTCAATTGTGTCATGTGTCGAAAGGTGAAAAGCAGGATGAACTTCGAAAAGATTGCAATAATCCGAAAAATCCGCTTATGATAGTCGAAATGATTGCGTATAAAAAGGATCGTAAACGAATTGCAAATTATCTCTCAAGGTGGAGATCCTCCTACTTGGATAATAAAATATATTAAGCAGTATGGTTTTGATCATATTATTATCGTCGGGGAATGATATGCTGGATTTCTCTTTCTGGACTGCTACAGCCGTGTGTTTGAATGGGATAACTCAATGTGTGATATTTTATGGTCGCTTGGGGATTATTGGAATGAGGCGACAAATGCATCTCAGACTCAACGTGTAATGTGGGACCTTGAGTCCAATGGGATTATTACTGAATATAACATTAATAATGGTATGTTGAGAGTTTGTTCATTCTTGTTATCTTAATTTTTATAATTCGTTTCTTTTCTTCTAGTTTTACCAAATGAACCATTCTTTGACAATTCTGATCATCCTGTTGCCAAAAAGAAAAAGAAATCGAAAAAAAAGAGGAACTCGAAAAAGGAATGGATTTGATTTCTATGTGTGATGCTATTAACATCATTCGCACCATTCGCATCATTCGCGTTATTCGCATTATGCGTTTAAACTGACAATTAATGATTAATCTAATATATTATGTAGTTTAATTTTTTATATATTTAGCAGTTTTACATTTGCAATGAATTCGTATCACATTACCTCTCACGACTGCTATTCTGTTAAGCAGGAAGGTATAGCCTAATTGTCTGAGTAAGTAAAATTTGAAACGATTTGAAAATCAGGAAAATCTATATTATAAGGAAACTAAATGTGTCACGATATGTACTGTGTAAGGTCCAAGGACCAGAATAAAAAATAATTTGAGCTTAGTTAGTATTAATTTTTGATTTACGTGGTCACATGGGTGACGTCTATGGATGAATTAGACGAAGCGGGTTTGTTCTTAAAAAGGTTCATTTCTTCTTTTCAATAATGTGATTCTCAAGCCTTAAAGTTTATGAACCACATTATGCGTGTTAATCTTTGAAAAGTGATTTGCGTCATCTTTCGGAAAGTCATGTGTCTGGTTGCACAACTCTGATTGGAACTATGATACAGTATAACTCCGGCTGAATTCTACTTAAAATTCTGAAAAATTCAATCCAAGAATAAATCAAAGATTTACCGCGAACAATGTTATAATATAAACTCGGATTTTTTAAAATCAAATTTGGTTCTGAAAAATTCAATTCAAGAACAATTCAAGGATTTACCGCGATCAATGTTATATAAATTCGGAATATTACATCAGCTACATTAACAATCATAAAAAAGGATATATATATATATACATTAGTTTATTTATTTTATAGTGACTAATATAATTAAATGATTACATAAATTAATGACTAATTAATCTATTTGAATTGAATTTTTGTGTACGGGAAAAAAGAAACAACCTTTTTTACTACGTTACATAATTTAATTCTTAATGAATTAAAAAAAAAAAAGAATATTTACAAATTTTTAAAATTTTGTTAACGAAAAAGTTTTTTTTTTTTTTTTAAACTAACGTTAAATCAGGATTTTTTACATTAACTCTAAATTCAGAAACATGAATAACTTTATCTTTGAATTTAATAATTCCAGAATTTTTTAAAATAATTATTAACAAAATTCCACTAATTATTAAAATATAAAAATTTAATAAAAGATTAAGCAAATTAATTGACGAATCAAATTCGTAAGAATTCATGTTTAACATATTTAAAAATTACGGAGACGTTATTGATTGAGCGAATGTTATGGATCCCATTAATTCTAATTTTGTTGCAAGTAAAAAAGAATAAGAAGATTAATTTTGTTATACGATCGATTCTCGTTATAATAAAAGTAATATAAGGATTTACTTACGATCAAAATCTGGTTCAAATATTGGATAAGCGTATGCGTATGTTATTAATGTTAAGAATAATACTATCAAAAACAAAATGACTTTTAAATTCATAATCATCGCAGTATGTAAAAAAAAAATAAAATAGAATATAAGGATATACAGTATATATATATATATATATATAATTATATATAATTTTTTTTTTAGTGTAAATAAGTATTTTGTGAATTATGAAATAAGTTAGAAAAATTTTAAACGAGAACAAGAGAAATTGGAGCGTATATATATACGTATAATATCCTAATAATTTCACGAACAATGTTTTTATTGGATAAAATCATTTAAACCATAATAGAATATTCATTCAAAAAAAAAAAGAAAAGATTCACTTTCGGGTTTTTCCATCTCATTCAAATAAACAAATACATGAAATTTCGTTTTTAATTACTGATGTGAGTATATATATCATCTGTCATTAACCAAACATAGCACGTAAATCCCAACCGATAGTTACAATCAAATTACTTTTTTAATTTATTTAAAAAAAAAGATCTAACCAAAATTATTATTGGCCACTATGAACTAAGGAACTTAATTTTAACTAGTTAAGGAATTTTCATTCCGTACCGAAATTAGGAAATACGTGATCGATCAACATCCGTCAATATATATTGATTAGGAAATTTCATACTATAAGCCCAGTATTAAACGATCTCTCCGTTTTTTTTTTTGCGATTATTATAATAGAAAATCATTGTCAACCTATACTTGGATAATTTAATTCTTTAGAGTAGTTCTAACGGGCGTTGATCTGTTATTCCTGGTTATTTTCAATGATATTATAATCAAAATCTGGAGTATTTGTCCAATGAAATTGTATCTTTAGATTACAAATATACAATTGATCTTAGTACAGTATGTAAAAGTTGATTTACTATACACAAATGATAGGAAATCCGGTTTATGTCTGAATTGAAATTCAGGCTAATATACTATCCGTTCAAGTACGGCTTGATACCATTTTGTAACGTTTGATTCTAATAAGATCTTGTGTGCTACAAAATTTCAAGAAATGTGTATGAAACTTTAGATACTATGATTGAGAGTAAGGGTTATTATATCTCCCAATACTATCTATTTTTAAACTACGATAACGATAAAAATAAATCAAATTTATAACGATTTTATAAAAATAAATAATTTTACTCTGCGCTTATTATTAATAATTTTTTTTTTTTTTTTGCACAATTAGTTTCATATGTTGGGATATTATGATTTGTAAATGTCGGGTTTGACTTAGATGCGGTCCGTCAATTTTGGTTGCATGTTGCGCGTCCGAATTTACGGCATAACTGACATTAAATGCTTATTCGAATTCATATAAGATGTAAATCCGAAACATGTGAAAATTGACTGCGGAATCATGTGCATTACTAAATTTACATCACAATCTGCTTATAAATCATAAAATTTTAAGGGTTGCCATTAACTTACAGATTTGATTATTAATATATAATTTCAGCCTTTTGTCAAATTTATTTATCTCGCAATCAATTTTTTAATTTGAAAAAAAAAAGAAAAAAAAATTGATCTATAGCAAAGTTTACACCATGTTAATTTTATTAAAAAAAAAAAAAATTCGACACATTTTTATTTATTTGTTGAGAAAATTGAGACCAAAAATTTCTTCACCATATTGATCGCAACCTGGCCATAACCTTTAATATTAGTAAAAAGAACTAAAATTCAAGTTTAATTTTAGATTATAATGATTATAAAGGATTATAATAAAAACCATTTAACTGTTAATGTTAGATTAATAAAATTAAAAATTATCAATCAAGTTTTTTAATATATTATTTTAGTGATTTTTTTCTTGAATTAAAAGATTGATTGTGGGACAAGGAGGAGATAAGATAAAAGGTAGAAATTTTATACATATAAAATATCATATTTGGCAAAACATCCATTTTACTGACACGAAATTAATTGCCTAACTTCATTTTGCCGGAATGCCATTTTACCAATATGAAGATTTTTCGACTTGACATTTCACCAACAAAATTAAATAAATTCATCAATTTGCTGTTTATAAAGAAGGATTTGGGTAGGCAATGCATGAAATTGTGCAAGATACTTTACGGAGTTTCTTGTCAACCAGGAATTGACTATTCTTCTATTAAATAACGATTTCTCCCTTAATAACTGAAAATTTGACATATTTACTTTGAAATTGTAACAATTTTTTTTAAAAAATTTATCCGATTTCTCCAATAAATTACACCAAAAATTTATTAATTATTTGACAGGAGAATTAGAATATCACCGAAGAAGACTTATTTGTCAAAACTAGAAATTTATAAATACAACAATAATAATATTTTTTTTAATTACACATAATTGAATTAAAAATAAGTAACAAAGTAAAATTTCATGATGATGAGCTTCGGAAAAACGGAATGTCGGTGAAATGACAAGTCGGTAAAGTAGTAAATTTTATGTCGATTTGACTGCGGAATCATGTGCATTCGATGAAACGGTAAAATGGGTGGATACGATATTTTCGCTCAGGGTACAAGAATTTTGAATGTCCGGGTATACTTTACCGGATACTTAAAATTATTGAGTTATAAGCGGTAATAATTTTTTTTTTTTTTTAAATGTACCGTATATCGCGTGCCACAGCATCTCATGCTTCTCTTTTGAACATGCTACAAGTTTTCAAATCTATCAGGAGTACTGTGACTCGCGTTGTATGAACGCGGACTTTTAATTGTTTCAATAATTATTATGTATTCCGTCTCGAGGAAAGTATTTAATTTAATATCTACTAATCGTAAGTACCTCTGATGTTTCTTTTCAATATTTATGTTCACAGAAGGAATTTTTCTACCATTCCACTTGAGTCTCATATATATGATTCATACTGTATATGCATTTATTAATTGATAAGCTGTATAATGAATGAATATATGTTATGTAAGCCTGATAAACCCTCGCAACAAACTAAGCGTTTTAAGCGTTAGTAAAATTTAGCACATGATAAACCACAAGACCAAAGATGTTCATATCATTAACAAAATTAATCAGGGATATTCAGTTCTTAACTCTTTAAAATCATAGATTTTCAATCATTTGAAATTGTGAACCGAAATAATTCTTTGAACAATAACTCCATCAGTATACCGATTAGTCGATCATTTTGGATCGACACAAGTCATTGTCCTGTTTTACGCCAAAAACAAACAAATTTTTTACTATTCAGATTTGCTATTATGACAAAAAATAATACGAAGATCGTTAATTATGACGCAGTAAAATATTGTTTAAAAAAAAAAAAAAATTTCACTTATTTAATATAAGAAAGTAAATTTTTACTTCGGTGATCAAGCCGCATTATGCAGTGTGATAAAATAAAACGATTTTTGTCGATATTCGGGCTAATCAGCTGATGATAACAAAGTACAAAAAAGTCGTACCACATGATTACTTTGTTACGGCGGGACTAACCATAAATGCATAAAAAAGCACTCAACATGTGATATCCCCATTATGCCCCTTTCTCTTTGGGAATTTTTTTTTTTTTAACGGTACCTTTTCTCTCTTCAAAATAATAACTAATAATAATAATAAAAAAAAAAATTATGGAGGGTCAAGAAAATGTAGTATTAGAAGATTCTAATGAATCTTATATTCATAATAAAACAAAAAAAAATTTAGAAAAGGAAATTTCTAATTATAATATCACTTCACCAAATAATCCTCTTTACGATTTAATCGAAAGACAAGCAAAAGAATTTGAAGAATTTGGGAAACGGATGAGTTCGGATTTGCAAAATTTTTATAAAGAATACTTAAATCGACAAAAAGGGATTAATAAAGCGAAAAATGGTTATAGTGAAATAGAAAAAGTTTGTAAAGAATTTGAAGAAAAGATTGTTTTACAATCACAGGTGATTGAATCTCTTAAAGCTCGTATTGAAGAATTGGAAACTGATTCTATTGTGAAAGATCAAGATATTAAATTTCTTCGAAATGAACTTAATGAATCAGTTAAAATTTTATCAGAGCAAGATAATGAAAAAAATCAAAGACGGGATTCTTTAACTGATCAATTTAGTGAAATATTGAATATGGCTGATTCCGTTAATGAAACAAATGAAGATGGTGCGATTTTCTTACATGAAACTATTGAAACTAGATCTGGGTCAACAGTTTTAAGATGTAAAGAATGTGGTAAAAATTTTAAAAACCATGTAAGGTTTATGTTTCATGCTAAAGAAAGACATCAATATAAATGGTTATGTTTGGTTTGCTTTCAAGTATTTTTATCCGGAAGGGATCGTGGGGTACACATGAGAAGAAATCATAAAAAAGAATATTCTTGCACTTTATGTACAAAGTCATGTTATGATATAACCGGATTAAGAGAGCATTTTCGTGCAAAACATCCTGGTTCGACCTTTTCACAAACTCAATCATCTGTTCCATCACAACCATCTATTATACCACAACCATCTATTCAATCACGATCATCTTTTCTATTACGATCACAACCAATCGTTTCATTATCATCCGTTCCATCCCAATCAACCGTTCTATCACAACCAATCATTCCACCAACACCACCACAAACTGTTGTTGGAAAATTTGTTCATGAAATTATACCTTATAAGTTTCCAACAAAGAAAATGCCTCCTTATCAATTGAAATGCAAAATTTGTGAAGAAATATTTAGTACTTATGCACTATTTATTAAGCATGCTAAATCATTACATGGGTATAAGTTATTATGTACTCACTGTTGTCAACTATTTTCCCAAAAAGCTTTGAGGAATAAACATATGAGAGAAGATCATATTTATTGTTGTCAAATTTGCAACAAACAATTTCGTAGTGCAGACGGTTTAATAAGTCATTGTAGAGCCAAAAAACATAACGTGGACGGTGCTATTAAATCTGTTTACTCGAAATTAAGAGAAAATCATCCTGCGCAGGAAGATAATTTAGTTGATCATAATTTTGGAAAAATAACTACTTTAGTTAACGATGATAACGTTAAAGAAAATCAGATTCAAGAAGAGGACGAAGTGAATAAAGAAGTTGAAAAGGAATCAGGGGATGATAGCGACCTATTTGATTCATTTGATGATGATGATGATGACGACGATGACGAAGGATCTGTCGACAATGGAGATGACGTAGATGACGGAGTTAATTTTCCTAAATGTGAAGAATGTCAACTTTATTTTAGAGATAATAAACAATTAGAAAAGCACAATATATATCATTATCAAAATATCTTCTAACAGGACACGTTATTTTTACTGCACAAATTTACGTGATACACGCATGTAATATTGTAAGGATTAATATATTTAAATAGGAATTTATGTAATTTTGTTTGTTAGAAAGATATTCCTAGAAATGCAAATTTACATGTAAATTACGAATAACTTTTACTTTCAACAAATAAATTTCCTCTTCTCTTTTACTTCAAGAACTGATCTAATATTTTTACAATTTTATAGATTTTTTTTTTTTTTTTTTTTTTTTTTACAGTAAAGCTAAAGGGTTTCTAAATGAGTTAGGAATTTTAAAAATTAAATTTTACTAAATTTTCGATTACTTAACGTATACTTAAATTTTGACGGGAAATAATTAAAAAGGTAAGGAAGTACATAGTAATTACATATAAAGGGATCCTGATTGAATCGTTTGCACATCTAATTCGTCTTTATATACTTGTTTAGAGATGATTCTTCATGAAAAATTTTTTTTTTTTTTTTTTGTACTTCCGAAGATCACGTTGAATAGGTTAGCCGCACTGAATTATTATCTATTATTTAAATATTTTAGTATTTAATTGTTGTTACTTATATTCATATTTGCTAGTTAATCATCGTAATAATTACTTTTAATAAATGGTATTGATTACTATTATTAAATAAAAATTAGATTGAATTATTATTATAAATTATAAAATGTTTACGAACCACAATTCTTTAAAGTATTACTCTATATCATGTTTTTATTATCTCAAAGAAAAAGTTGGTTATTAAATCTTTATGGTTCAACTATTTATTCTGAGAATTCGAAGTGCAGTCAAATATTTTGAATTAAAGAATTTAATATTCTGCATATCTCATCAGAAATACGTTTAGGAAAAATTGGGAAATTTTATTGAAAAATTATACACTATTTTCATTAATTATTGTTACAGTAAGGATGATATATAAATTTTGAATTCGTTGCCAATAATATGTGGAATTATCCATTTTCCTGATTCTAGCTTAAATCATTATGTTACGCCAAAGAATCATATCTGATATCGTTAATATAGGATTTTACTGATTAATTGTTAAGATTGTTAGACGACCACGAATTCTTATGATTGGAGGATTTAAAATTTAGAAGCATTTTATAATTAGTCCAATATTTAATAATTAAAAGTAATAATTAATTACAGTACGTATAGTGATGACTACCCTTATTAAAGATCAAATTGCTCAAATTAGAAAACGCATTAATGATCTAGATTGGAGAATGCTACAAGCGGGCAAAATATTGTTACTTTATAGATCAGCTTATCATCACGGCTCCATCATTAGCATATTTATTGGGTAGGATAAAATATCACCCGAATTGTTTCTATTACGGTAATATTCTTGTACAAATTTTATATTATACTGCTAAAGTAAAGATTTTCGCGGAACATATTGTAGAACAATAATTGTGACACACGTTCTAAGTATAAATAATCATGATTTACTAATTTTGATTAAATGATTTTTTTTTTTTCCTTAAGCAAAAATGACTCATCAACTTCCCGCTGATTGTCTAAATGAAATATTGGATTATTTAGAAAAAGATAAAATCACTTTGTATTCATGTTTATTAGTTAATCGTCTTTGGTGTGAAATTGCGGTTAGGATTTTATGGAAAGATGTATTATGTTCTTCTATTCCACGTCCAAAGGTTGTACTATCATTATTATCACCTTTAATCGCTTGTCTTCCTGACGAATCAAAAGATCTTTTATATAAGAATGGAATTTTTTTTACAACTTCAAATTGGAAACCTCCACTGTTTAATTATGCATCATATTGCAAAATTCTTTCTATTAATAAAATTGATCAAATGATTCAAAATGCTTTCTTACAAAACTTGAATTCTGGTAAGGAATTATTATTACAAGAAATATTAAAAGTATTGATGAGTCAAATTTCTTCCTTAAAATCTTTGGATTATTCAAGATGTCCGATGAATATTACGTTGACTAGTTTTCCTGGAGCAGAAGATTGTCTGATGAATCTTACAGAATTAAACTGTTGTTCAACTGACAGATATTCGGAATTATCACAAATATGTCATAATTTACAATCATTAACTATAGAATTTGGAGATTTTATTTCAAATGATTTAAAAGATTTGATTTCTTTACAACGAAATTTAAAAAATGTAACGTTGATATATTCTTATGTGTCCTTATTAAATAGAACATCAGGAATGGAAATCATAACATCCTCATTATCTAAATTTTCTTTAACGTTAACTAAATTAAAAATAATAGAATATTGTATACCTTTATCGTTTATATCATGTTTCATAAATTTACAAGAACTTATCTTATCATATGAATATGATGATGGACTTAATGATTTTGATCAGTTACAATATATCACATTTCCAAGATTAAAAGTTTTAAAATTTTTATATATGATACCAAAAGTTGGTATGTTAATTAAATTCTTAGAAATCAATGGGAAAAATTTAGATGAATTATATACAGGAGAATATGATAGATTATTAAATTTAGCTATTGCTAAATTTTGTCCAAATCTTAAAACTTTATTTGTTATGTTTATAAATGTGGGATTAGATACATTAAGAACGATTTTAAAAAGTTGTCAAGATTTGGAAAGTATTAATATTTGGTGTAATTATATTGATAAAAAAAGATTTTTGGAAGTTTTAGCAAAGAATACACCAAAAAATTTTTGTGAATTAAAAATATATTATATTTTTGATCAAATACATCCGGAAGAATTGGAAGAATTTCTTATAAATTGGAAAAATCATATGCCACAAAGATTACTTTCTTTAGTTATTATTAAAGGCCTTGGTTTGGAAGTAAACGGAGAAACTATGAAAATAATTGAAAAATATGTGAATATGGGACTTGTTAAATTTAGAATTAAAATTTATGATGAAAAAGAAGATTAGGATATTCGAATTTATTTTATTCTATTTTATTGTTATTTCAATTATTATATATATTTCATATATATTTCATAAAATGAATATACAATTTAGTCAACATACAATAAAAATGATTATTGGCATTCACAATTTATTTTAAATTCGGATATATATATATATATGTATATATATATATAGCAAATTGAATTTTAATGCTAATGCTTGTACTGTATTCAAATCTGTTACATTTTCTTTTTTTTAAAAAGGAGTGAAAACATGTAGTAAAGAGAAATCGATATTTAAAATGAGAATAGAGAATACTGAATGTACCACTATATCAGCAATAACACTGCACATATGAATAGCAATCTAGTATCCACAGCACGACAATGGCTTGTATCTGTGCTGGAGCGCCATCGCAGGTTTCGTACAATAATTATGTTTTTCCGTCTTCAGCCTCTGAAAACTCGGGGTTGTGATAGTAGTTACGAAGACTTGTAATAAGATAAGCTCCAAAGATTGCATTCCTGCAAAAGAAAGAGTTTCTTGCACTCCTAATGAAGGCCTTTGCACTCCTACAAAGGAGGGGACCTTGTTCACCCATGTTGGACGTGAGTCTTCAAGGCTTTTACAAATAAAATTTCTATTATATTGTTTCATTGCTTAAGTTTTGTCCCTTCTGATATCATATTCATATCTATCTGGCACGATATTAATTCTGCTACTGTAATCCTTTCATCTGTCTCATATCAATTTACATCTGTGTAAATACGGTAATTAGATAAAACTAAATAAATTAATAAATTAATAAATATATCCTTATTCACTTACTTAACCTATTTATTTCAAACTCGTTTATATTGCCTTTAATATCACGTTTATGAGAATGAGTTTGTAATGAATTCACTAATTTTTTTTATATAGCGAAAAATTACTTATATCCTTAATAAATTTATTATATTATTAAGGCTAATCACATTAAAAGATATTCTTGAATATATATATTCTTGAATTATATTGCTCCAATAATTTTTCATATCTTTTTCATGATGAATACATTACAGTCTGGTAACGATTATTCGATTTTCACTTTCTTGGATTATTTTTTCCCAATAATCCTGGAACTTTTCTGGATACCGCGTTTTTTCATTTGGTAATGATAATTGTTACACCTTTACTATTATGTTGGTTACAACCGTTGTGCGCAATAATAAAATTAAACTAATTTCAAGACAAAATTGTGATTGATAACTCGTCTTGATTCTTTTTTTTGAAGTATCCATTTTTTATCACCTTTGATTAATATAAATTAAAATATAAATTAGATTTTGATCATTTTTTTTTAAAAAAAAAGTAGAAAAACAAATATACTCACGATCGTGTTGTACGTGTTTTTTTAATAATTCATAAGTTGTTTGATAGTTAATTTAATTTCAGGTTTAATTATAATTTTATATATCTTTCTATATTGTAATCTCATTGTTTTTATATGTTATTGTAAATAAAATACCTTTTCAATTATTTTAAATAATATGTTTCTTTATATACACAATTGTAATTGAGCAATTCATATGATTCTATTCTACACTGTGTGTTCTCAATTAAATGAGCTACAGTAATATTTAAGGTTAATGCATCATTTCTTTGATGGCCCAATTTTCTATCTTAGGAACAAAGGATTTTTTTCTTTCAATACTATTAACTATTAAATTAATTAGATTTCAAAAGTGAAGAAATGAGTTTTTATCTACATTCTATTCTACACTTTGTTCTTTCAATTAAACGAACTAATAATATTTAACTGAAAGAAAGTGTACGCATCATTTCTTTAATAATCTAATACTATCATCTCTTTGCTCAATCTACTATCATCATTTTGATGGTCCAGTCTGTCATGAGGTTTTTTTTCTTTATTATTTATAATTAATTATTATATGAATTGTCAATGTTTTTTACCCCAATAAATAAAGTTATGAGTTGTTATTTACATTCATTCTATTTTACACTTTGTTCTTTCGATTAAATGAATTTGAAATAAAGTGAGCGCATCATCTCTTTTATTGCCCAATCTCCATTTCGGAGGTACTTTTGTTCCTTAAACTAATTATAATTACTGATCTATGATAATTGTGCATAATCAATTTATATGCTTACTCTATTTGGTCTTCTTTATCCGATCTATATTTTTGGATGTAAATATTTTTAACTATTTATATTAATAAATTAAATAATTTCAATTATTTGTATTCTAAATAGTTGAAGATGCATCTGCTATTAATTAAATAAAACAATGTACAACTACTATTCTTGCCGGGAATGAGACCTTAATTTCAAATTTTCCAGTAGGAATGTTAAAGACTTTAAATGACTTTGATTGCCAAGTTGTTTCATCAATCCTTAGTGCAATTTTTAATTAATAATAATACTTATGGTATTACTTATACTGAATACGTCCCTATCCAATACTATTCTTCTTTTAACTGATCTTCATATTGAGTTGTTAATTCAAAGTAGCCAAATATCTGGAATTATGCATTGTTTTTTATTGGTGAAGCATTGAAGCATTTATTATATTTATAAAACAATCAATTTTGCACTAGGCTAAATTTACTATTAATATTTTTTTTCTTAATAAATATGGCAAGGCCAATTAATTAGTAAACTGAAAGGTTTCTATCTCTTCTCAATGGTTTCTTTATCACGTTTTCTAAATATTTTCTATTTTATAATTTTTAAGAGAAAGTAACATTCTTATACTATAAAGAGGAGTATATACATGCAAATTTTGTTTAAATTAACATTAAATTATATTGGCTTGATATAACTTGATAGTTATGCCCAATGATATGATATCAACTATACTGTTTATTTATCTGTGCAAATAAAACTATGAAAATATTAGTAAGAATCATTCAAATTATCGTGTATAACAATACTTGCTAGTAGATATTGTAGAGATATGAAGATTGACTTCTTGAACAACAACTACTTTGAACTATTAGGATACTAATAATAAAACTTTGTATTGATATACTTATGCATAAGAGCAATATTGAGAAAAGCTGGCTTAAAGTATTAATTAAACGTCAATAATAATCGATGTGCCATATTTTACTGTATGCTAGAGATTTGATGATGTTACATATTCTTACGGCATACGTTGTTAAAGAATAATATTTCATTTTAATGAACAAAAAAGAAGAAAAAAAAAAAGATGAAAGGAAAAGGAAGTCAATTTATTTTATATTTAAATATTTTTAGTGAATAATATAAGCCTCCTTACGTGTCACGCAATTTCGCAATTTGTAATTGTTACAGTCAAAGCCAGAATTGCTGTATAAAAGCCACAATTCACAGCCGAAACATATGATAAAAAAGATTCTAATTCTTTTATTTACATTCTGAGAATGTGATTATGCAAGCTTCAAAGTGTTTGTATTGTAAAAAAAAAAAAAAAAATTTATTATCCATAATTTACTAATTTGTCATTTTTAGAATTTTTTTATGAATTCATCGCATGTATTCGAAATAGTTCAACAACAATTGATTAACTCATTTGCTGTTTTCATTGCCATACTAATGATATATATAAAATCAGAATAGTTCGCTCGTTTTTATTGAAGACGTGTGGCACATAATAGTTAACATTATATTATATCACTAATATCGAAACGCTTCTTTAGCTTCTTTACACGCACTCTTTCCTCTACATGTGATCTTTCCTCAGATCTCACTCGTGTTTTATAAAGTTAAGTTTCTTGGATATATAATAAGATCTTTTGAGATAAAAAACTTGCTTAGTTAAAATTAATCAGGCGTACAAGTTATCAACGATTTATCGTTGTTATTATATTATGTAGAATAGTAATGATTTGTTTATTAAGGCGAAAACTACAAAAACACGTACAAAAACACGAAAATACGGTTTTCATATAAGAAGAAATTAGGATCGAATATCGATGATAAACTCAACTACGTGAAAACTTCTTAAGATATACGAAATTATTTGTAATGTATAAAGTTGAAAACCCGATTTTATAACGAACTTGTGATAACAATAAACAATCAGCAAACCAGCAACAATCTTGTTTAAATACATAAATTATGTCCTTACCTATGTTCCTAACCCTAACTCTTATACATGTCAGGATTTTATTCTTAACCATCCTTCCCAGTTTTCTTCCATTATTATTGCGACGATTTGACATTATAAATTCCGGGAATATGCAAAATATGACATGAAATATGGCACATAAATCAGCTTTTTATTGTTTACATAACATACACAAATTACATAACTTTAGGCACACCGACTTTCCCGAATGTTTTTAAATCGATCATCACTAAATAATGAATGATATGCTAAGAAACTTTTTTAAAATTATAAATTTATTTGTCAAAGAGAAATAACAATATTATACAAATATATTAATAATAAATAAAAGAAAAATATATTGTCAGTTTTGCGTGACTTACACATCCTAATGAAATCAATCGATTGTTCCGTATTGTCGGTCCTAAGGTTTTCTCATAAGAATTTCAAAAACTTCTATCATTATCATCGGATTTTTCATTTTCCTCTTCGGTATAATTATCGTAATCATCAGATCTTTCATTTTCCTCCTCGGTAGAATCATTTTTATCAGATCCTTCGTCTTCAGTATAATCAGATCTTTCATTATCCTCCTCATCGGTATAATCGTCATCATCAAATTCTTCATTTGTATGATCATCATTGTCAAGTGATTCGTTGTCCCTCTCCGAAACCACCTCTTGCGCAGAAATTTGATTTTGTGAAGTAGGAAGTTGAATTCCCATTGCTGCGTAATAAATATCTACCATACTCAATTCCTGACCATGTTTTTGTTTACAATGACTTATTAATCCACCTTCACTAATGACATTTTTATTACAAACTTGGCATCTAAAATTTCTTTTCGTATGAGACCTTCTCGAACCTTTTGAAAGAAATACTTGAGAACAGTCAGGACATGAAAATTTACA
The DNA here is from genome assembly GCA_015698045.1 of Rhizophagus clarus. Lineage (NCBI taxonomy): Eukaryota > Fungi > Glomeromycota > Glomeromycetes > Glomerales > Glomeraceae > Rhizophagus > Rhizophagus clarus. The sequence goes on along the minus strand of BLAL01000063.1, from coordinate 55,886 downwards.
ATCATGTAAACTTTTAGAATGAGCATTAAATTTTGAATGGGTATCAAATATTTCTTTGCAAATTTTGCATCTCAATTGATAAGGGGGCAATTTGTTAGATGGAGATTGGTAAGGTATAATTTCATGAATGAAATCTACAGCAGCAGCGGTTGGCGATATTGTTGACGTTGATGGTGGTGTTCGTAAAGTTTTATGATAAAAATTTCCCCCTGAATGTTTCGCACGAAAATGCTCTCTTAATCCAGTAATTAAATAACTTTTCTTCGAACATAAATTACAAGAAAATTCTTTATGATTTTTTCTCATATGCTTTTTACGTTTCTTTTTAGTTGCAAACGCTTGTTGACAAACTATACATTTATATTTATTATGACTTTCTTTAATATGATTTTGATATTTTACATTACTCGTAAATTTTTTTTTACATTTTTTACATTCAAATGTTGTTTCTGTTTTAATTTGAATATTACTATGATAATCTTCATTCAATGGTTCGGTAAATTGAATATTTAACACATTTTCATTCACAGTATTATGTTTTTGTGCGATTAGACCTGATTCATGAATTTCATGTCGAAGTTTCTTAATATCTTCATCTTTAGCGACAGAATCAATTTCCAAATATTCAATACGAGCTCTCAAAGATTCAATTAAATTTGATTGAGAAACAAACCTTTCTTCAAATTTTTTATAAACTTGTTCTATATCAAAACCAATACGTTCTTCAAATTCTTCTAAATTTTCGACTAAATTATTTAATAGATTATTTGGAACGGTTACTTCATTATCGGAAGTATCAATTTTTATCTCATGTTGAATAAAAGTTGTGGAAGAACCTTCCGACACGATATTTTCTTTCGTTTCCATTATTATTATTATTATGATGATTATTATTTTTTTTTTGAAAAAAAAAATTATTCTCGTCAAAAGTAGCGCCCAATATATATATATATATAAAAAAAAAAATTTCTATCCATAAAAAGGGTAGTAATGAGATTATCACATGCTGATTGATAAGTAGTACATTTGGAGCTTGCTTTTATACAGGTTGTATCAATGAAATCGCCATGTGGTATCATCAGCTGACAAAAATAATCTTTCACCGCAGTTTTAATGTTTGAATGAATGATTGCATATGATAACCCCTATACAACAAATGCATCCTAAATTTAGCATACAGTAACAAATATAGTATGGGACTTCTCAGTATAAATATTATATTTTTTAAATTATTTTAACGAATTCAATTTTTCTTTTATCGACATAATGGTTTCTTACGCTGCCTTATTCAAGTATCAATAGGTATGTCTCTTTGAATTTTTCAGTTGGCGTAAAATAAAGTTGTGTAAATCTTATACATAATTGGATAAAATTACATTTTATCAACGAAAAATTAAAAAATTAATTAATTAAAATGCGTAACATACATGTGAAATTTGGTCGAACTTACTTATTAAAAAGCCTGGTTTCTTGTTTTGATTAATAGAAAATAAATACAAAAATCTTCATAACAATAACTTAAAGAAGTTACTTTACATACCTAATGTTTAATCTCATGCAAGGCGCATTTATATTGACGGTGTTAATGTAAATTCTACCTGAATTATAAAAAAAAAAAAAAAAATTTAATGAATTTCAAACCAAACTCGGGTTCTATACCTATAAGGCTAAAAAACTAATGTTTTAAATATATAAAAAAGAATAATGGACACAATAAATATTAAAATCTCTACAAAGAATACGGTACGGACTAATCCTGATATCGATACGCTATTGTGACTATCTTTTTTGTGATCGCCATCGCCATTTTTAATTGGATAAATGTGAACAATGGCAATTTATTTTACGATAAAAATAAATACAGTAATGAATAAATGAATACTATAATAATAAATAATATAAATAATATAAAATAAATTGTAATCTAATCTTCTTCAAATTTCTTAGTTTTAAATTTCTTAATAACACCCATATCAATGTATCTTTCAATTATTTTCATATTTTCACCTTTTAATTCTAAACTAATACAATCATAACTCTTGATTACAATTAACGAAAGTGGTTTCTGTGGTACACGATTCTTCCAATTTATAAAAAATTTTTCCAACTCTTCCGAAGGTATTTCTGATCGTGCTTTATAAGCATAAAAAATTTCTAATCCATAAAAATTTTTAGGTGAATGTTTTGAAAAAATTTCAAAAGATTCTTTTTCATTTAAATAACCATCACTACACCAAACGTTAATATTTTCTAAATATTGACAATTATTTAAAATTAATTTCAAAGTTCCTATTTCTTCTTCCAAAAATATAGTGGATAAACTTTTAAGATTTGGACAAAATTTGGCAATGATTGAATTTAATGAAGAATCATATTCCCCTATATATAATTCTTTTAAATTTTTTCCATTGATTTTTAAAAATCTAATTAACATTTCAACTTTTGGAATTGCATATAAAAATTTTAAAATTTTTAATTGTGAAAATGCAAAATCATGTAAATGATTAAAATCATCAAATCCACTTAATTCTAACGAGAAAATAAGTTCTTGTAAATTTATGAACTTAGATATAAATAATAAAGGAATATAAGATTCTTTTATTTTTAATTTGGTTAATGTCCTAGAAAATTTAGTTAAAGAAGTTATAATATCCATTCCATTTTCCCCCTCATTAGAATAATATATTAATGTTACACTTTTTAAATTATTTTGTAAGGAAATTAAATCTGTTAACCCATTTGAAATAACATCTCCAAATTCTATTGTTAATGATCGTATATTATGACATATCTGTGATAATTGATAAAAAAATTCGGAATAAATATCTGAACTACATTTCAATTCTGGAAGACCTTTTAAACAATTTTTCGCTTCAGGAAAATAAGTAAACATCACATTTTGAACTTTTTTTGAATATCCTGAATCATATTCCAAAAATTTTAATGATGAAATCTCATTCATAAACATTTTTAATATTTCTTGTGACAATAAATATTTATTATAACTTAAGCTTCTTGATGTAATAGATCGTTGGTTTTCAAGAACATGTTGAATCATTTTATCAATTTCATAAATTGAAAGAACTTTACAAAATGATGCATAATTAAATAATGAAGGTTTATAAGTTGGAGTTGCAATAAAAATTCCATTCTTATATAAATGATTTTTTGATTCATCAGGTAGACAAGCGATTAAAGTACTAATAATTGCTAATGGTACATGTGTTCGATATGGATTATAATGTACACTGTATTGAAAACTCCAAATGTTTCTCCATAAAATTCTAACTGCAATTTCACACCAAAGTCGATTAACTAATATGCATGAACGTAATGTAATTTTATCTTCTTCTAAATATTCAAATATTTCATTAAGACAATCAGTAGGAAGTTGGCAGGGCATTTTAATATATAAATATGTTTTTTTGTTTTTAAAAAAAGAAAATTCAACGTGTTTTTGGCTATTGTTCAATTTATATTTGAAACTGTGTAACAATTGTTGTTTTACATATTTGGTTAATACAGAAGTTCAAAAGGTTCTGCGAAGATCTCATCATTTGCAGGAATATTATAAAAACAGCATATATTCGGTAAACACAACGCTATCTTCGGGTAAATATATTTTTATTTTGCCTTACGGAAAATATTATTAACGGATATCATGATGCTGATAATTCATTATTTTCTTCGTATATATTAATTTCTTCAGTTAATAAAGCACATTTCGATTAAATATTTACATATGCATAATATAGTGTCGCGCATAATATAGTGTCATTGAAATGGGAAACCGTCAGAGAAAATGCTGATCTAATAGATTATTCAATTTTCATTATTCTACTTCCGAAGTTCAGTCAGGAGATGGATTAGGACACGTAACTGATTAAATATTAAATTGATTTTGTTGAAAAATTCTCAATAACACTTTCCTATGTTTAACGATTTTATTATAAAACATACTATATATTCATATACATTCAAAAAAAATTACTATATAAATTATAACATAAATACAAGCGAATTTTTTTTTTTATACCTTAATTTAAATTCTTTGATAAAAATAAATCATTTAACCTAAATTTCTTAATAATACCCATTTTAATATATTTTTCAATTATTTTCATATTTTCATCATTTACTTTTAAACTTATATAATCAGAATACTTATCAATTATAATTAATGAAAGTGGTTTTTGTGGTATACGAGATTTCCAACTTAAGAAGAATTTTTCTAATTCTTCTGAAGGAATTTCTAAACTTACCTTATAAGCATAAAAAATTTCTAATTTATAAAAATTTTTAGGTGAATGTTTAGCAAAAACCTCCAAAAATTCCTTTTCATTTAAATAATAATCACCACACCAAATTTTAATAGATTCTAAATATTGACAATTATTTAAAATTAATTTTAAATTTTCTATTTCATCATCCATAAATATAGTAAATAATGATTTTAAGTTTGGACAAGATTTTGCTATAACTAAATTTAAAATTTTATCATTATTATGCATATATAATTCATTTAAATTCTTTCCATTGATTTCTAGAAATTTAATCATCGCTTCAACTTCTGGATATTCATCTAAAAATTTTAAAACTTTCAATTGAGGAAAATTAACAAATTGTAATTGATTAAAACCATAAAATCCGCTTAATTCCAATGAGAAAACAAGTTCTTGTAAATTCGTGAAAATAGCTATAAATGATAATGGTATATAATAATCTTTTATTTTTAATTTGGTTAAGGTTGAAGAAAATTTAGTTAACGAAGATATTATAACTTCCGTTCCATCTTTATCCTCAGATTTTAACGTTACATTTTTTAAATTATTTTGTAAAGATATTAAATCTGTCAATCCATTTGAAATAACATCTCTAAATTCTATGGTTAATGATTGTATATTATGACATATTTGTGATAATTGAAAAAAAAATTCAGAATAAATATCTGAACTACATTTTAATTTTGTAAGATTTTTTAAACAAATTTTCGTTTCAGGAAGATAAATAAACATAATATTTTCATTTTTTGAACGTCCTGAATAATATTTCAAAGATTTTAATGATAAAATCTCATTCATAAACATTTTTAATATTTCTTGTGATAATAAATATTTATTATAACCTAAACTTTGTGGTGAAATAATGAATTGATGATTTTCTAAGGCACTTTTAATTATTTGATCAATTTCATGAATTGAGAGAACTTTACAGTATGATGCATAATTAAATAATGAGGTCTTCCAATTTGAAGCAGCAATAAGAATTCCATTCTTAAATAAAAATTCTTTCGAATCATTAGGAAGACAAGAGATCAAAGTGTTGAGAATTTGTGATTGTACATCCGATTTATCATGTATAAAGTTCCAAACATTTCTCCATAAGATTCTGACTGCAATCTCACACCAAAGACGATTAACCAATAAACATGAACGTAAAGTAACTTTGTCTTTCTCTAAATATTCAAAAATTTCGTTAAAACAGTCAGCGGGAAGTTGAAAGGACATTTTGTTTATTTCATTTGAATATTCGGGGATAGGATGCTTATAAATAAATACAATGACTTTATTTAATGTAACCTAGATAAACACGGGTGGTCCGATGTAGGTCAAAATTTGTGTATCTATTCCAGGATGATCGTGTTATCAAAAAAAAGGAAAGATTTTCAAGAATATTTTCGTCCATTCTACCTTTTTATGTATATTTCGGATTTAAATGAAATTAAATGAACCAATAGGAATTAAGCTTACCCACATTTTGAATTTATATCCATCCATTCATTCATTTACTCATTTTTATTATTATTCGTGAACAAGAAAGAACCAGTTACCGACTCAGTTCGGATAATGTTTAAACCGGCTTAACATATGACATGTTTTCTAAATTTAAAAAAAAATATTATGAAAAAATTAAAATTATATTTAATATACTGTATTAATTAAATTATATGTATATATGTATATATATATATTTAAAGAAAACTATTAATAATCATCATCAAAACAATGCATTATTCTAGTATTAAATTTTTTAACAAGACCCGTCCCTATATATTTTTCAATTATTTTCATATTATCCTTGTTTACTTCTAAACTAATACAATCGTCATAATTCTTGACAATAATTATGGAAATTGATCGCTGAGGTTGACGATTTTTCCAATTTATAAAAAATTCTTCTAACTCTTCTGGAAGTACTTCTAATTGTACATCATAAATATAATACATTTCTAATTCTCGAAAATTTTTTGGTGAATAATTTGCAATAACTTGTAATAATTTTTTTTCATTTAAATATTCATCACCACACCAAACGTTAATACCTTTTAAATGTTTACAACTATTTAAAATTGTTTTTAATGTTTCTATTTCATTATCCATAAATATGGTAGATAAATTTTCAAGATTTGGACAATATCTTGATATAGATAAATTTAATGAATTATTACTAGTTCCTACGTATAATTCTTTTAAATTTCTTCCATTGATTTCTAAAAATTTAATCAACATTTCAGCTTTTGGACATTCATCTAAGAATTTTAAAACTCTTAAACATGGAAATGTAACGTACTGTAATTGAGCGAAACCATCTAATCCATCTTTAAAATCAAACGATAAAATAAGTTCTTGTAAATTTATGAACATGGATATGAATTGCAAAGGTATATAATATTCTTTTATTATCAATTTGGTTAACGTTGAAGAAAATTTAGTTAACGAGGACGCTATTACTTCCATTCCATCTTTATCATCAGATTTTAATGTTACCCTCTTTAAATTATTCTGTAAAGAAATGAAATCCGTTAATCCATTTGAAATAATATCCCCAAATTCTATAGTTAACGATTGTATATTATGACATATTTGTGATAATTGATAAAAAAATTCAGAATAAATGTCTGAACTACAACTTAATTCTGTAAGATCTTGTAAACAATTTTTTGCACTAGGTAAACAAGTGAACATAATATTTTCAACATCTTTTGAATAATCTAAAGATTTTAATGATGGAATCTCATTCATATACAACTTTAATATTTCTTGTGTTAATAAATATTTTTTGTAGCTTAAATTTTGTGAAGAAATTATTGATTGGTTTTTTTCAAGAACATTTTGAATCATTTTATCTAGTGAATTAATTGAAAGAACTTTGCAAAATGATATATAATTAAACGATGGAGGTTTGAAAGTTGGAGTTGAAATAGAAATTTTGTTATTAACCAAGTGTTTTTTTGATTCACTTGGAAGACAAGCGATTAAAGTACCAATAATAGATGATGGTACATGTGTTCGATATAAATTATCTTGTACGCTATATTGAAAACTCCAAATGTTTCTCCATAAAATTCTAACTGCGATTTCACACCAAAGTCGGTTAACTAGTAGGCATGAATGTAATGTAATTTTATCTTCTTCCAAGTATTCAAATATTTCGTTAAGACAATCTGCAAGAAGTTGACAAGGCATTTTTGTTTTTTTTTTTCAAGGAAAAAAAAAAAATTGTGATTTCAAAATGAAGGATGATCTATATTTATACAAGATTTGTGCTGTATCACAAACCATTTTATAGGTTCGTTGTTTTACATATTTGGTTAATGTAATATTAAATTTCTGCGATTATTATTAGACGGCATACATATAAATTATATTCGGGTTAATTATTTAGTTTTCACCAATGGTTCATATTGAATAATGACCTTTTCTAATTACAAAGAAAGAAAATTTAAAATAAATTTTTGATCATGATAAATCGAAATTACCGATAGCTAAAATTAAAATTAATCCATTCATTGTCTATTTTACTATTTATAAACAATGGAATAAAATTTTATATAATATAAAATACTTTTAAAATTATTTTTCTATTGAATTACGAGAAAATAATATTCAAATATTCTTCTATTTTTAAGGTTAATTAAATAATTTTTATTAGTGGTAATTACGATTCCTGTTCCGTCTTCTTTGTACGTAATGTTACATGTTTTAAATTAATATTTTGATCATCTCCCTAAATTATAATACAAAGGCATAAAGATATTATGGATTATTATTATATTTAATCGGTATAGTCTGTGCTTAATAAAGTAATGAAATCTTCTTCCTTTGAAAAATATGCTAAACATTTAATCAAATTTATAAATAGAAAGTCTTTGTAAATGATACATAATTAAAGGGTTTAGATTTCGAATTTGGAGTCGAAACAATTTTATAAGGGTTTCGGTCTTTATAATGAATTAATAAAATTCTAATAATTACAGACATTTATAGTTATAATTATTAATTGTATTATTTGTATATAAATAATTATTAATATTTTATACAATTCTCGTTAAAATATTCGTTGAGATGATCATCGAAAAGTTTGTTTGGGACGTGATAGTCGTGATACTAACCTTTAACCTTGTTCCCCATATTTGTTGACGTAAATCAATTCTTTATTCTAGCAGGCTTACTAACAGTAATCGACGATCCGTTGGAGATCTTTTATTTGAACTTAAATTTGGCGTATTTCTTAATCACTTATCTAAGCTTATCTAAGCTAAACTTATGATGATTCTGGAATCTAGATTTCCAATACACAATAAAATAAACTTTTTTTGTAAGGTAACATGAACGAACCAATAGAATTAAAAACATCAAAAAAAAAAAAAAGAGATTTTAACGCATAATTTCTAAATAAAAAAAAAATATATATAACTTTCTATACTTTCACAAAAAAAGGATTTATTTTTTATAGAATATTTGTTTTTATTTTCGTGATCGGGACAAAAATTTTTGGCACGTATGATAATCTTTGCGTTTTTGATTGTGGAACAGTGGAACGGTCAACAGATTCACGTGGTGGATTTTTATTATTAAGAAACCTGAAACCTGGTCCTGGATCTCTTCGTAAGACAACATAAATGAATGTATATATATATGAACACTGTAAACTATAGCTAAATTATGAAATTCTTAACGATGTCCTATAACTTTCAATTGTTTCTATCTCTAAATTAATGTTGGTTTTTAATAAAGTGACGTTTTCAATATTCAATTTTTCTAAAGAAAAAATTTCAGGTTCCTTGAATCTAACTCTGTTTCAGAATAATGTATAGAATAATATGTGTTAACTTCCAATAATTTGTTATACCGTATAACGCGGGTAATAATCGATCGTCTAGATTGTTTATGACGATTTTTTTCAGAAAGAAAGTGAAGTATTGTATATGGGTACTATGGGCGTTATACGATATAATTTCTCAATCTTAAAAAAACTCTCATGTAGGAATAATTGTCCCGGACTTGTTGAAGATCCTTTAAAAAATACGCCTCGCAAGATGTTGAACTAACATAAGAAACACCATAATAGGTAATATAACAGCAGTGATGGAAATTGGATTTGAAAGTAGATAGACGTGATATTTCATAATGGCGCTTACTATTATTTATATGAGTGCGCATACGATTTCATAGGTTGCGCAAAATTTTTACGAATAATGTTCGCTTCGCCCGTCTAAAATAATCTAAATTTTCAACACTGAATATAAGTTCGTGAACATAGTGGCTATAGTGCATAAGATCCTTTGGGGGAAGATATAATGGAGGGTTTCTTATCACCGATTATAAGCATAGTGAATTATCAGGCGGGAATAGGTGACTAAAAATGATTGCTTATTTCTGTAATAATTTGCTTTACTATAATACTTTCCACATTCCATAAGAAGCTGTTGGTGTACCACATTCACCGTAAGAAATACGAGATCACCTTTTCCAATGAATGTGACATCCTTCCTGCCAATAACATTTTTTTCCACATATACGACCATCAATATGGACAAGAGTAAAATGCCATTTGTATACTAAATAATATTAATAATTTGCAATCTCACAAATTAAATATTTTCAGAAGTTATTAAAACGAGATTTCAGATAATATTATAGTTCCAAATAAAGGAATAGAACCTTTATCTCAAGCAAAGAAAGTAAAAAAAGCTTTGCTAGAAGTATTAGAAGCAGCAATATGCCAGAAATTTAAAGAGAATAGTAAATTTGTTTAGCTACGTAAAAAAATTGCGATTAGCAGAAAGTCCTGATGGATATGCCAAATATATTGCAAGAAAACCGATTCCAGATGAAATACCATATAATATAGGAATAGAAAAAGTTCAAGCATGGTATCAGGAAGAACTGCGTACTAAATTAGAAGAATTATATAACCTTTATCATGTCCAAAGAAGAAAATGAATTATTCAAGGACTTCTTAACATGCCACTTACAGATGATTAAATATACAAAAGCAACGTGATGCTGATAACTTTCTTAACTTGTTAGCACCCACTGGGTGGCAATTCAGTATCATGAGGGATTATCAGCAATTCTTCGTGCACAAATGATCGTTCAGGCATATTACCTTTATTATCTATAAGCCAGTAATGTATGATAAATTTGAAGAGACCAATTTTCACATCATTTATTATCTCCTTCTAGCTCACCAGGTTCAAGCAAATATTTTATCAAGACATCGTGGTTCATCATAACTCACAGGACCATTTCGAGCTTTAGTCTTTAGAAGATTCAGCAACAACCCTCTCTTTTTTTATCACCTCAGCTGAAGAAATACCAAGTAAACGAGTTATAGAATTATTAATATCTCCTACATTATAAGCAAATTCTTCACCAAAGCCCGAAATTTTTCAGATAAATGCAATGTTAATAAGTCATGTGCATCTTGAATACAAAATAATCTCTTAAATAAAGTCTTGTTATAACTTTCAACAATACCCATAGTACGCTTAGACTTGGCTTCCTGAATTTTTACATTATGCTCTTTCATTAATTTCTCACAATCACTCCTAAACTCTGGACCTTGTCTGTTAAAAATACTTTCGACCAAGTAAGAGGACACTCTGGATCATCATATTTCTCTTAAGAGCCTTAGCAATGATAGTGCGTGAAATTAAGATGCCCTGCATATCCCTGAGCCTATTCCTGACACTATCCAATATATTAAGACAAAAGGGATAGATAACCCGTCCTATTTTATAAATATCTGCCTGATGAATCGAGCCAATCATTCACTTTATCTAGATTAAAATAATACCCAGCATTTAGTTAAGCTCCATGTAATTTTATAGTATTTCTCTGATACCCAACAGGCTGATAGTAAATTTTGTGCAAAGCAATAGATACATCAAGTTTCCTAGTTTTACCAGATTTTTTTCGAATAATGGGAATAGATATTCAAGTTTATAAGGACTGGATAAAATGGCTAAAGTGAGATTTATATTAACAGTAGCCTAGAAATTAGAGTTGCAAACTTATGCTCTGCTCAAGGTTGTAATCAGTTACAATATGACTTAACTAATTACGACATATGACTTAACTAGTTACGTCAATTAAGTTTGCAACTCTAATAGAAATATCCATATTATATAAGGAACGGAAAGTATCAGAACAAGAGATCACAGATCTTAAGTTTCAAGTATTTTTATTAGTGAAAAGATAAGACAATTAGAATAATCGGTTGCAGAAGCCAGAGAAAAGTTTATAGAATTCCGAGTCTAATGAATTTTATAGACATTTAATTATGGCGTAAGTACTCTTTTACCCTGTTCTGTTTTTTTTGAAAGTGGTGTAGAAGCTGATTATATGTCCTATTTATTAAGCTTATCGGGAATTTTTCTGTAATGTAATTGTAATCCAGATGAAACATATTGTAAAGATATTTTACGCTCAAAATTTTGCATGCAAAAAAGAAGTTTTTATTTATTTAAAAATAAAGTCCATTTATCGAGTGAAACTTTATTAAAATTTTCTCTTATCTTGTATTTGCAGAAGTAAACGTAATTAATAAATATTATAAAACACATAATATATTTAAAAAAAAAAAATTTAAAATAAAAGTCCCAAAAGAAACAAATCTTTATTATCATATTTTTCCATGAAGTAATACATGAGAAAGGGTCGGCTGGCTAAAGAATCACTATATAGAATGTGACTGCGTGGTATCTTCTTTAGCATCGCCATAAAAAATGTCACTAGCACATGATCATATTAAACTCCTCTTTTTTATTTTTTTATTAGTTTTTTGAAATGTACAAATATACATTCGTCACATTATTATTTATTATAGATAAGCCACACTTAATTCCATTACGCTACACTTAATTAGTGACTTTTTTTTATGGCAATACTGAAGTAATTTTGCGCAGTCATAACATCACATACGTGACGCAGTAAATTATTTCGTAAAATTAACCAATATGTGGTCTATATTATCCTGGCTTAATTTTGATATTGTTAACACAGAAAAAGATTTAATCATATTAATCTTATCTTTATCGATTTCATTGAATAACTCAAAAATCTTAATAGCTTTTTTCTTTTTCTTCCTAAGTGCATCATTACTAACAGAATCAAAGAGTTGATTTTGGACTTCCTTATTAACCAATGCCTAAGCTGTACACCCTTCTCAAAATAAATTTTTTGGAGTGAAAAGTTATCAGGCTAGGTGTAAAAAGCAGGAATATAAACTGCTAAAAAAATAATTTATTTCCAGATTAGTTAGCTTTAACCATAAACGAGGTGAATAAGTAAGATCTTTTATTAATATGTAATCTTGACATCTTTATGACAGGCAAGTGAAAAAAAAGTTACACAAAATATTTAGCAAAGTGCCTTTTGGCTTCTTTAGTAATGTAATCAGATGCGAACTCTAAAATAAATTGACTATAATACTTTACAGTATTATCATTCTACGTCACACTAGTTTTATTAAAAGGTTCCTATGAAGTGGATATAGAAGGTTCTCATGATGTAGATAATGTAAAGGATGTAGAAGGTTCTCATGATGTAGAAGGTTATGAAAAGCTACTAATTATGAGAGGTTTGAGATTTATTGATGTAGAAGGTTCTGAAAATATAAGATTACTTTTTCTTCTTTATTTGGTGATTTTCTTCCTTTGCTTTTTCTTCTTCTAATACATTTGTGCGGATATAAACGAGTCTAAGACTGATATCATTAACTTGAGTGGCTTCACCAACAAAGCTTATTATATTCATATTAATTTTGTTAATTCTAGCATTTGGAAGGCTCTGTAGAGTATAATTTTAAGCGTAAAACAAGATATACTGAGGAATCCCACCTCATTTATTATATAAGTCTAGAATTTCTTTGTCTTTAAAACTTTGAAAATATTAATATTATTATTCTTGCAATGTTTGATCTCTGAGAGAGATCATACCAGCATATATATTATCTTTACTCTAAGATCATCAAACTTTTTATAGTAATTCACCTGGGGTGAACAGATAAGAATTATCTTTGCACAATATTCCTTCAGCTTCTGAGTATCCACAATATACCAAACATTATCTTTACCTAGATAATCATGTGAACAGAATCATTAATAACTTGTTTTTTACTGAAGAAAACCACAGATCTGCTATGTTGGTGGTATATGTCAGTTTCATTTTTTTCTGCAAGTTGATAAAGTAAGTAATAGTCGAGAAAGGTTTTTCCAATTCCTGGATTACTAATACACTACTAATGGAGATTTTTACCTGTAAAAATGATACCAGATAAATCATTATAATGACAATGGATGAAGATGGTAGATAATTTGTTAACATTATCAATACCTAAAAGACCTTAAGAAACTTCCTCAGGCATAATAAGAATTCTATTGGTTAACGTTGAACATTTGAAAGCATTCCAAACTTTGTAAGACATTATCACTTCTATCACCTTTAAAATCACTTATTTTTCATAATTTATTCTCTATAATATTGATAAATATTATTAATATAAAGCGAAGATGAGAAATGACAAAACAAGTTATTAAAAATCGAGTTAAGACGCGTTTACTCATGCTAACCAAAATTATTATGACTTACTTACCAGTGCCACCAGGTTGCTCTATGATAACGCGAATTATTTTTGGGCAAGTTTGACAATAAGAAGCAGAAAAGGAAAGCACAAGATTAAGTAAGTATTTGGTATTATGACTGACAAAATTATTTTTATTCCAACTTAATTACCGTGGCTTTTGCTATTAATACGCTCAATCAAACATGCTATGGCTCCAGCCAGCCCGCCAAGAAGGTTGTAAGGATAACTAATAAGCATTTGGCTGTCAATTTGAGAAAGGCATCACCAGCAACTCTGTTGTTCTCGATTACCTTGATATTATTGGGCTCAATATCCAAGTCTTCTATCTTTTTCTGTAAGAAATCCAGGACATCTTTCCTCTTCCATTTTCTAACAGTTTCGACTGATAGGAGGCTATCTAGAGAAGCATTTCTTAAGGGTTCATTTTCTTGAGAATTATCGTGGACAAAAAAGTCAGTGCTCATAACATAGAAAAATTTCGCAGACTTTACAGGCATCCCAAACCTTTTCTTCACAAAAGCTACAATGCCATTTCATAGTTTCACAAGAATAAAAAAAAGATGTGAAAGAGATCAAAAAAAAAAAAAAATCAATCATCGCACAGATTAATGAATGATTAGCTAATAAATTACATTACGATCATGTGCTATAAGTGAATTTACTGATTTCAGTTATCAGTCGATAATATTTTAATACAAATTAATATACGGCCCTATAGGACCATCATTTTATTCTGTACCGATATTTTTCACATCGTGCTTAATATATCATGCTTGTAATATTATTGAAATAGTATGTTAATTGCGAATTATAAATGTTATGCTAAATATAGTATATTAATCGCGAGTTATAAAAATTATGCTAAATATTATAAAACTAATATTAATTTTAGATTTAATACTAAAAACAGGTAAAGTTTAGTTATGATGGTCATGTTGTCCAGATATTAATATTTTTATTGCACGTGCGGCTTTCTTAATGATCTGATGTGGCGCAAAGCGCCACATCATACCATTATCAAGCACGCCCGTGCAATAACATACATTTCTTCTGATGCCAATGTACATGCCAATGTACAGTACATGGTAACAGATCATTAATTAATATAAACAATATCAATTTTTCAGATAGAAAATGATAGAGATAGCGATGAAAATGTATGATACTATCAAAAAGGGAGGAAGTACGACCATTTAATGTGAGTCCCAGCATCATATTATTCTCTTTTTTAAAAAGTTTGAGCTTAATTTTTTTATTACAAGCCAGATTATTTTTCATTGATAAGCGAACACAAAATTTATATTTAAAAGAACGTATGTAATACATAAAACATACATACATTTAAAAAAATCTGAAGTAAATATTTCTTATATTTTTGTAATGTAATACATGAGAAAGATCCGGCAGGCTAAGTAAAAATGAAAGTAAAAAATAATGGAGTAGCAGGTTAAAGGCATAAAAAAAACATTCCTGCTTAATAAGCCTGCTGAGCCCTAACTCATATACAAGCAGTTCCTTCTCTCATAAGCGACATTACTTTATTAAATTTTGGATTCTCTTCACCATAATAAAAGCTTTTCACAGTGCTTTTCCCAATCTTTTCCCAGTAAGTTCACAAATTTCATAGTTTCATAATATCACCCTCTTCCTTTTTCGAATTAAAAACACGCTTAAAACGGTTCTTATTTTCTTCAAAAGATGAATCTAATAACGAGCTTCCATGTGATCATATATATATTGGTTTGAGGCCTGATCAAATTTGCATAATGCTGGATCATTCCATTTAAAAGGGTTTCAATAGAGGTCTTGATCAAAGTGAATTCAGATGAAACGTCTTTACTAGTTCAATTATTGAAATTTTGTTGAAAACGTTTGGCACTGCATAATTGACACCAGAAATAACAATAAATTCGAGGCTGCTTACATTTTTACATAACAAACCATACTCTTATTATCAAATCCTGCAGTCACATTATTGACTATCGATAAAAATTCTCTGCGCCTCAGAAGCATAGCTAGCATTACGTGAATTAATTTTAGTGATTTCTCTGGTAAGTTTCTTATTAAGTTCATTATTGATTCTGCTGAGCTCTGCAGTGATAGTAGAATTAACTTAAAGACGTGCAGAAAGTTCATTGATGATTTAATACTAACTTTCGCGCTAAGCTTTTTGTTCATTTCAATAAAGGTCTTTTCAATTTCCGCAGTAATATTACCATCACGTGTTTTATTTTTTCGATTTCTGCGGTAAGAATACCATTAAATTCGGATATCATGCAGAAGCTCATTAGCAATTTCACGGGATGACAGAGCTATCAGATCATTGGAGAATTGGTTTCTGATTACATAAATTAAAAAACATATGCCAAGAAGAATCGAAAATGTAAAGTCATCTAAAATTTGCCACAAGATGTTACTTTGCAAGGCGAGTGCAGACATAATTTCAGAGTAAAGCAAGTGTGAAGTAAAAAAAAAAAAAAAATAAGAGAGTTGTTTTGGGTTATTTTTTATTATTTTTTTATAGTGAGACTATATATGCTCACACGGCAAGGTTTACCCATCATATGATGGTCATCCATGAGGTGGCATATAATACTCATCTTTTCCTCCTGGAATCCATTCTTCCTTTCTACCTACATACTCACCAGATTTACTCCATTGTAATCGTTCTTCCATTCTACCTATTTCCCAGTCTTTAGCCACTCCAATAACATATTCCTCATCATTATCCATTAGATCCCGAATTTTCTTAGCATAAATATGTGGTTTATATGCCTCTCTAGGAAGCTTCCAATACCAAAATCCATGTTGATTTTTACCCTTTTGGGTGCTAATTCTGAAATTCGTCTTGAAAACTACCAAATCGATCCATCTTCATGTCATTCTGGATTTTCTTTTCCTAGCCACTCTTGCGTATCCGCCCATTTATCAAATGTAGTAGTAAATATTTTTCCAATTCTTTTGGCTTAAAACCTTTAACTGGACGTCGGCTAATTCATCTATAGATTTGTTTTACGAAGTATCATACATCCCATTTCTATTTTCTTTTATTTACTTTCTAAAGTTGTGCAATTTCTTTCTGATATTTAGCAAGCAAATCATTGGAACATGGATGGTATCGTTTTTAATGCTACTCCTGCAAGTTTGGCTCGAATATCTTTACGGACATTTGCTTGATTAGCTTGACGAGACGACATTTTATATAGTATATCTTTCGCGGTTTAATATTAAACTCAGAAAATTTTTATTCAATTAATTAATTCTCCTCCTGCCTTATATACAGTATGTCAAAACAGAGTATCATTTATTTTTTTTTCTGGGCATTACGAAGAAAAAGGCCACCTATTTCCCGCCTGATAATTTATTATACTCATAATAAGAAATCCTTCCTTATCCTTTAGTACTGCAGGAGATAGGCCAGTTCACTCAAGTAAACGAAATATTTTTTGGAGTTGATGTATAACCTTTTCTTCTTCTACAGATCTTTGATTAAATGAGTTTGCAAACATCATATGTTTTTTAAAAATTCGTGCTAAATAAGATAACAAATTAGTATTTATAATATTCTGAAAACTCTAGCTAGATATGATTACAAATTAGTATTTCTGAGATTGCGAAATCTCCAGCTAGGCAAGAAAACAAATTAGTAATTTTTAATGAGTTAGAGATGCAGGGAATAAAAAAAAAGAATACAAAGTAATATAGCAGCAGAAAGGCACTCGGGAAGGCCTAGCCCCTTAGTTGGGAACTCCTTCCATCCCCCCTCCTTTTGACTCCCGATTTATAATTTGTAATTTATATAACACGTACTGATTTTCACTCCTACCAATATAAAGATGATTCGACTAAGATAATTATTTTCTCCATCGAGTCAATTCTGGAATGAGTGACACGAATGAAAAATGATTAATTCGACTGAAAATTACTTTGGTGTCAAAGATGCAATTTTTACGTCCCTATCTTTTATTTTAATTTGGCCAACGAAGATAACTGTAACTATTTTTGTCCATATCCGTAAGATTGATATATTATTAATGTTAGACGTTTTTAAATTATTTTTTTTTTGTGAAAGAAATTAAATCTGTTAATTCATCTTATATATATATTTAAAAATTTCGTTCATATCTTGCAAAGTCTTAACTGCGATTAAGGTTAAAATAATGAGCGAGAATTCAAAGTTGTGGAGACTGACATTTTGCATAAAATTTATTTTGTTATTTATGTTTTCTCAAAAATAAAAGTTTTTAATAATATGTATAATCATCTTTATAATATTTTTAAATTTTAAATTTCTTAACAATAATGAATTTCAACTTTTTTCAACTTTTAATTGAATTTTTTGTTTTTTTTTTTTCGATTAAAAAATTATATTTTTACAAACCTACTGAACTTTTTTGAATTGTATTAATAACATAAACATTACTGGTGAACGCACGCCCAAAGAGAATGGTGCGATCACTGACTAAATTTTTCATGAGTTGAATTTTGAGTAAATTTGTTAAATTATTTAAATTATTAAATCATTTGTCAATTCATTTTAATATAGATGTGCTCATAATTATTTGTGGTTTTTTTTTGCTTAAATAGAATATTTTATTTAAAGAATTTAGAAGTCCCTTTAAAATGATTTAAATGATTTATCTAAAATTTTTTATTTCTTTTTTTTGTATGGACTGTCTTCTTTTTGATTTTATTTTTTATTAAATTATATTAACAATCATCATATAAACAATGCATTATTCTAGTTTTAAATTCCTCCTACGATTTTTTCTCAAGAGAAATAATCTTTGCAAGAATAACAAGTGAATTACGACAATATTATAACGTGTCATAAACTGATTTTAAAGTTTTTCGATCCTTTCACCTAGAATCTCTAATTTCCATCGATCGCTTGGCTGCGAAACCATAAAACTTTTCTCTTTCTATTTTGTATGAAACCCTTCCAAGATTGACTGAAAATTAATACTACATTAAATACGTTATAGATTATTCATTTCTCACGAATTTAATTTGTAACTATCAATCAAATAGTATTTTCCACAAATTAAAAGTTTCAAACAATAATAACAATCCTAATAAAGAGAAATTCTTCGACCTTTCGAAATAAATCAAGATTGGATGAAAATTATAAATATACAGGAACTTGAATTTGCATTAACAAATGAAATTAATTTAATTCCGGCCTAAATTAAGATCAGTATTGGTCCATCACAATGTAAAAAAGTATAATATTTAATAATCTATATTACAGGGAATCTTAAATTATATTATTTTCCCGCTTTCAATCGTAAACTCCCAAAATCCATTATACACAAAAACACTATTTTTGATACAAGTGAAATTAATCATAATTTATTTTAAAAAATATTTTCAAAATATTTCTTAAAACAAGAAAGGGTAAAAAAAAAAAAATTATAAAAAAGGGTAAGTAATTTACATTTACAGGTTGGGAATATTATCTCGATGAAATAAAGTGTTGATTATACTGTACAAGCATTCATTAAGTAATCGTTAAAACATTCAACATGGAATAACCTCTCTCCATTATGAATTCCTTATCATTTCTCACAGAATTGTCATTAAATAATTGTCCTTCTTTATCGATAGTAATTAAGAACGAAAAGAAAAGAAAAGAAAAAAAATAAAGTAATAATAATAATAATAAAATGAAAATAAATAAAAATAAAAATTATTTAGATCAAAAAAAAGAAAAAAGTCCATTCAATGATAAATTTCATCCCACAAATAAATAATACGCATAATTAAATTGTTAATCCAAAAAAATTAAAATTCAAATTCCATTTGTTTTTCATTCGGAAGAATCTTGGGACCTTTTAATAAATTAAGATTAATACGTATTTAAAAAAAAAAATAAAGAAAAAACGTCAAAATAATATTTTTTAGGAAAAGATACTTTACATACTTATTGCATCGTTTATTAATTGTTTATCAGGACTTTTGCATTTTGGAGTAGATTCTTCAATTACAGTATTACTACCAACACTTTCAACGGAAGGTGATTGAGATGGTTCAGATTTAACATGTTCGGAATCTGGTGGATCACAAGCTACTTCGTCCATATCGGGAATATTTGAATCTTGAAGATCAAAAAGCTGACTGGTATATTTAGCTTCAGGATGTTCTTTGACTGAAGCAGATGGATGAGGGTGAGTTCTAACCCGCCATTGTTCAGCAACGGCGAATTCAGTATTAACTTTATAAGGAAGTTTTGGTGTTTCTACGATTTTTTTCGCCCAATCAAATAAAGTCCTATGTAATGATTCTGCACTTGGTCTTTTGGAAGGATCCGGATCCCAACATTGTTCCATTAATGCAGTATAACACGGCGGAGTTCCATCTATGGGCTTAGGACGTGATCCCATACATATATCAAATGCTAATTCGGAATCATGCGGTCTGTCACTAAAAGGCTTTATACCAGAAGCTATTTCCCACATAACAAAAGCGAAACTATAAATGTCTGAAGCTTTACTAAATTCTCGTCTTTTGATAACTTCGGGAGCGAGGTAAGGTAAGACTCCATAAAATTTTCCATCACCAACGATTGGATGACATAATCCGAGATCCCCCATAGCAGTGTATATGTCATTTGTGATCATTATATTTCCACAATGAAAATCTCGATGTATTAAATTTGCTCCATGAATAGTTTTCAGTGCTTTAGCAATATCACATGTCAATGCTAATTTAAGTTTCCAACTCGTATTTTCTATATTTTCCGATAAATATTTTCTTAAATTACCATGCTCCGCAAACTCTTGAACAATTATGTAATTCTTTGTACTGGGGTCTTGTGAAATTCCATAACATTGTAACATACAGTTATCCCAAGCAATTCGTTTATAATAAGCTGCAAACTAAAAAAAAAAAAAAAAAGAAGTTACACTTTAAATAAGAAATAGAATAAATAAAAAATATATATATTGTTTTTTTTTTTTTTAAAAGAAAAAAAAAAAATATCTTACTCGTTTAAATTATATTACATACCTCATTAAGAAAATCTTGAGTTATATGTTCAGAATCACGTAAAAATTTCAACATTACTTTCTTTCGAGAATCTCGTTTCCATTTTGTTTGAATTTTCTCATCTCGCAAACTTCTTGGACCATCCAACCAAACAGCGGTAGAAAGAGTTCCATAACCTCCTACATCAAAACTTTTAATATGACGAAATCTATCAAACGGTATCCACTCAAGATAATTAAACGGACCAGCCGTGGTTAATTGAGTTTCTTGAATAAGGCTATCAAGAGATTTATTTCCGCTTGTCCATTTTAGGAAGGAGGATTTAAATCTCCGATTTTCACATACTTGACACCAAAAACTATCAGCATCACCGCAAGTACAAAGATGTTTTGGTTTAATAGAAGCCATGGAAGCTTTACGTTGTAGTTCGTTATTAGCAGGTTGTGATCTTTGTGGGTTACTGTATGATTGTGAACCACCACCACTATAAGAATAAGATTTTGGCCTTATGAGTGATTTTCTTTCAGCTGGTTTTGGTGATACAGTATTAGCACGAAGAGATTTCTTTCCTGATGCGTTTGGATCATTAGCATCCTTTTTATATTCAGGTTGTTGTAATTGACGAGATAAAATACGTATAGCATGTTCATGTTGATCTAATTTTATTTTTTCTTCTAATGATTTAATAGCTTGTTCAATTGATTCATGATTTCCTAATGATTGCGTCGGTGACGTAATGATGCTAACAGAATTTGGATCTGATTCTTCTAGATTAGTTTGATCGGAATGAACGGGTGATGCTACAGACCCAATAGATTCAGTTGCTGTTGTTGTGGTTGTGGTGGTGGTGGTGGTATCTCTATCATCAAATTGAAATTCTGATTTCTCTGAATCTTTTTTTGGTGAAGCTCTTAATGTTAATGATTTACTTCTTGGATTATGTGTGTAAGTACGCTTAGGTTTAGGTGAAGGAGGACTTGAAGACATTGGAGTATTAATTGCACTTTTAGATTTTAAAGATTTATTCGCTGTCACTTGACCCTGCTATTTATTTAAAATAATTAGAAGAGAGAATAAACAAAATTTTAATATCAGAATAATAAACAAGAAAATATTTTTTTGAAAAAAAAAAAAACAAAACAAAAGTAATATAAAATACCAAAGTTTGCCTTCGTTTCGGAGTGCTTATTGTTCCATTAATTGTCATGACTGAAAATATTTATTCGATAATTTTTTATCAAATGATTTCTTTCGTCTGAACTTTTTTTTTTTGTTTTTAACTTATTTCGTTAGCTTATTTTATTCCAAATATATATATATATACATATAGGTATATATTTTATTATTATTATTATTTTATTCTAAAAAAAAAAAAAAAAAAAAAAAAATTATAAATAATAGTAGTTTGAAAAAAAAATAATCTTTTTTTTGGTACAAAAAAAAAAATTTTTTTTTTAAAAAAAGAAAAAATGAGATTTCGGATTGTCTAGCATATATATAGGCAAATAAAAAAGTTAAAGAATTCTCAACCCCTCCCCTTAGTAGAAAATCACTAAACAAAAAAGATAATTCATCAGTTTTTTTATGTTGGACAAAATAAAAATAATCCCGGAGTAAAAAAAAAAAAAAATAAAATAAAAATGAAAATGAAAATGAAAATGAAAAACTAGAAAATTATTGTGACAGCCAATAATAAGTTTCACATATGTATTTATCAAAGAAAAATGCAGTGTAAAGGTTTTTTTTTAACTATAATAATAAAAAAAAATTTTTTTTACGTATTACAAGCCAATCAAGATTAAACTTTCAGGGGGATATATAACAATCTTTTTTCTTGTTTAAACACATGCATAAAATTCAATCACCTAGGGCATAAATGAAACTTCACATTCCGCACGGCCACAATGCCTGATCACAAACTTGTAAGAGATCACCCGTTCAAATTTATGTCACTTTAATAGTCATTTACTTTAAAAGAAAAAAAACACAATGAACCCTAAAAAGATGATCAATAACTTCGGTTTTTATACAAACATTAAAAGTATGACGTTGCACGAGCTTAACAAAGGATTTACACAATGAAATATATTATACTCGGTTATCATACAAAGTCAATTGTATAATGTATGAAAACGTGAATATTTCGTTTTAGTGAAGTGCCTTTCCCCGCCAATTTTAAAAAAGTGTGGCGCAGTATTTACGGATGTTTACATCATATGAAACAGTTTATGATGTATTAAATAATAAACAGGCGTCTGCATTTTTGCGGCTTATCTAATCATATCACTCGTTTTGGTTTAAGTCTCTATGAACACGTCATCTGTCCTGACATAGTTATATCGTCAACTTATCTGATTATCTTTTACTATGAATGATTTTTTGTCTTATTCAAAAAGGAATTATGGATGATTTAAGAGGTTTTTTTTTTTTTCTTCGAAAAAAATATAAAATAAAATATAAAAAAAAAAAATGAAAAAAATAAAATTTTCTTTCTTATTCTTTTCCCGTTTTAAAAAATTCATTTGAATGATCTAAAATGAAAATGAATTAATTTATCAATGCATAAGAATTATGCAGTTCAATATGAGATAAACCTTCTAAATATGATTTTCTCACGCCACTATATAAAAGATCTACTTATTGGAAAAAAAGGTTTGTTCGCCACGCAGATGCATCTTAATTTTAAAGAATCTTATAAAAAAAAAAAACTTTATTTTAAATCTCATTATAATATGACACCATATATTAAAGTTTTTAAGGTTTTTTTTATCGTAAAATAAACTTGACGAATGATAATCATTAAAAGCAAGATAAAAAAAAAAAAGATAAAATTAATAAAATTAAAAAGGGATCAAAGTGGAAAAGTTCATTAGGGATGAATGATTATTACGATGATTGGGCTGATCACATTATATATATACATATTATTCACGTGATAATTTTATCGAAATACGGTAATGACTCCTAATTAATACTTCAAATAATGCATTATCCTGCAAACTCATCCAATAGATTTTATTGCATACTGCTTGCTATATTGGTCACATATAAACCGATTGGATAGTTTGCGTTTATATTTTTTTAAAAAAATGCGTAATTTTCTTTAAAAAAAATTTCTCTCGAAATACTGTTTTTCCCATTCGAAAATTAATTGATCTGAAATCATTACTTATGGAAAAAGATACTATGTTATTGTAAAAAAAAAAAAAAAAAAAAAAAGGAAAGATATACTGTATTATTGTAAAAAAAATAAAAATTCAAAATCATAGCTCAAATAGAAGTAGCCCCTATTTATCCGTGAAGCAAAGATGATTATCATCAATGAGGAGGATCTTAATAAAAATAATTATGAGGAATCAACGGTTACACCAAACCTTGTGAGTCGTCGTCTTATTGAAATTTCTGTTTCCTTTGTTAAAGAAGTATTGCTTTTATGACTCTCACTGATCTCTTTGAAAATTCATGAATTAATGCGTTTCGATGTAATCAATGCTAATTTAACCAAAGTAGCATTAAATAACTCGTAATATTTTTACCCATTTAGAATCGACTATGAGACACAAGTATTACGAGAATTTTACTTGCCAACGATTCGATGTGATAAAAACATTATCGAATGATCGTGATAATCTAGGGACGCCCGTGTTTCTAAAATTAAATTTAAATGGTCACTACATATGGGGATCAACCCGATTACTGAAAACGCCAACAAATATAACATGTAACCTATGTAACCATAAACATCAGCCAGTTAAATCCTAACATATGTCAACCGTTTGATATTCCTATTCTGACGCTCATGAGCGTTGGCGTCTATTCTTTGTACTTACCGAAGAAACAAAGGATTTACGAATTGTTTTCTGGCAAAGACGATTTGATAAAAGATTCTTATTTTTTTTTCTTTTTTTTTAAAAAAAAAATTCGACCTTAATCAATAATCCGTTCGGCAATTATTTAACAGTCAACACAAATAAATAAATCAAGTTCTCCTGTGAATATCATCATACCACGCCATTACTTATCAGGCTACCGTCATGCACACAAATTTCAAGTGTTAAATTAATTTATGTTTCACAAATAAAAAACGTAGCGAACTACTACAATTTTTTTAATTAATCGTACGTTAATATTCGTATTATTCTATTTAATACAAAGCAATTCTATAATTTCTATTATTATAAAAAAAAGTCTAGCTATAATGTTGATATGGTAATTAATCGGTCGTCTGTTGGTAGTAATGCGCCATATGAAAGTATTATTGGGTGAATGTTCGGGAAATTAGTGATAAGATATTTTCGTTCGTAAATAAAGTAAGATATGCCATGTCCAATTCCTCCAATATTTACAGCTAGAAACAACAACAAAAAAAAAAAAACTTATTTAGTTACTTACAGCGTCTCAAGTGGTACAACTACGATGTATATACTTACCAATTATCAAGAGAATGTTCAATGATAAATCATTAAACCCAAATGATTTAATAATGTTATATAATAAGATTAAAGACTAAAAAAGAAAAAAAAAATCAGGAGCTTAATCAGTCAAATTATAAATGTGTTATTTTTTAATAATAACGCCATGAATCATCGTTAGAATTTACTCACCCATTGAAAAAGAAAAGGAATAATACAAAATAGGTAAGACCTAATAACGGTAGGACTCATATAATCACAGGTTTCTAATCTTATATTTAAAAATTCTCGTGAGATAACTTTATGTAAGATTTTTCTTAATTCAACAAAATAAGAAATTGTGTTTATGACAACAATGAATATTAAAATAGCATTTAAATGATATTCGAATCCTGCATCAGGTCCAGGAGATGTTTGACTAGTGATTTAATAAAAAAGTTAGATAAATATGTGGCGCAGAAATAAAAATGTGAAAGAAGGAATATTAATAAAAAAATGATACAAACTTTAATTCCAATTGTTCATAACGATTTATTCCAAAGATTGAAGCAATCCAAGATAAAAAGAACAATCCTTGCCACATATAAATATCATATTTCCCAGTTTCAATCTCAATTCTTTTATTTATTTTCGACAAAGTCGAAAATTCTAAGAATCCGATTAATAATAAATTTACGGTTAAAAATGTTGGATAAAATGTTTCGAAAATTTTGTAAAATATTCCATCTTGAGAAACTTGAGAAACTTGAAAAAAGGAAGAATTCTTTATAAAAACATAAATGATTT
This sequence comes from Rhizophagus clarus, assembly GCA_015698045.1. Taxonomy (NCBI): domain Eukaryota; kingdom Fungi; phylum Glomeromycota; class Glomeromycetes; order Glomerales; family Glomeraceae; genus Rhizophagus; species Rhizophagus clarus. The sequence continues at coordinate 29,829 of BLAL01000063.1, read as the reverse complement.
GCAATATAGAGTACATTAAATCTAAAATTAAAAGAGAGATTAGACATTATAGAATTACCAATAACATAAGTTCATATGCAGGTAACTTACATGTAATGGCAAAATATGATGGATATTTGATTTCATTTAATCGACGTGCAAAATATAATCGACTTAGGACATATGAACAACTTATAATGTTAATATAAGCAAATATCAAAGAGATTGACGATTCTATGCCTATAGCAGGGAACCTGTTGCTGTTATCAATAATTATTACAGCTCGAGATTGCATCTTTTAAATGATAATTTATAATGAAGGAATTATTGACGCTTTAAACTACAAACGACCAGGTCTATGAAATGAGTGAAATTATTTCAGGATTGAAATTCAAATTTTTTAAATTTTGAGAGTAATAAATTACCTCAATATAAGTATTATTGTGTTTATATGCAAAAAAAGCTTGAATAAAAAAGGATAACAAATAGGTCAATCTTCTATCTATGTATTCCATATAGAAGATACAATATTTGAATATAATTTCATGTTCATCCACTTGTAATAATGAAAAAAAAAAGTTTCTACCAAAAAAAGAATTACCGTAATAATAAATAACGTAATTAGTAATCAAAACGATAATTAAGCACAAAGAAAATGCTCTATTTTCCCCGGCCTTTTCAAATTAATTACACGTGACACGACATATAACTTAAAGAGTCTATTAAGGACGGGCATTCGGATTTGTCCTGCATAAGGTTTCATATCAGATCACGTGAAATAATTAAATAATTCTATGCGTAATGACGTAACAAGTAGTTTAAACATTTTTAGAAATGCAATATTTTATACATTTTCTTGGCGATGATTTTGACTTTACATGTTGTATCGCTTTTTAATATATACATTTATACTTTCGTAATATTGCACCATATATAGTACTAGACTTATATTGAGCCACAGCATTCCGAATTAATTTTGCTTTTTTTTAATATGATAAGGCCGTGTCAATTAAAAGGGATAAAATTAAAGTGTTAAGGTAGAATTTATTCAAACGCAGAATTAATTGATCCGATCTAATTTAAAGAATGTTCTAAAAAACCTTTTTATTCACTTAGAATAACAAAGACACGAAATCAAATACGTTGAAATATTCGGTTTCACTCCGTTTCTGGACCGATATTATTGAGCGAAACCTATCAGAATGTGACGCATTTTTGTAATTCATGATTTAAGATTCGTACTTGCTTGGAGGAAATAATGTGTTCTTGTCATGATAATTTCCATCTTTTGTCCGTTGAACACGTATTATCAAAAAGTCTTTCCTGCTATTATCATACTGTATTTCTTAAAAAAATTTTCCTCTTAGTAAATTATCTTCCAACGTTAATCTCATTCGCTATTTGGCCCGATGAAACGAACATCCGGAAATTAAAGAATCGGAACGTCCGGGATTATCCGGCATACGTTTCTTATATATTAATAACCTTTAAAATAAATTAACTATAATAAGTAATAACATCATAATTAATATCACTAAGTTATAAATCTAATTTTCATTATTGTATAACGCGGGCCACGATACTCCCCTATGTATAGTATTCCCTCCTTTTTTGAAAAAAAAAAAAAAAATTTCTTTTGATTTTTTACCCAGAAAACATGTACTACAAGTCTTCAATTATCGTACGGTCTCGTATGGAGCGTCAACCACGACTCGCCTTATACGGTAAACTTCTCATCTTATACTCTTTAAGTATATTAGTTCGTGTCACGTAATTTGCGACTAACTGCGCGTTTGTGTCACGATGATCTAACTTCATAATTCTCGTAAACATTTATGTTAAATAAACAAAGAAAAATTATTTTCATTGATACAATGACTTACATTAGTCTAATTTTGGCATCTTTTATAACGGCCGACCTATTCCACTCGATTATATCAATCCGCCGAAGAGCTTTTTTTTTTAACTTTATTCAATATTTTTTAAAAACCAATGTTGGATTGGAGTTTCTTAGCTTGTAGCTTATTATTTGGAATTCTAGGATGGTTTACTTATAAAACATATATTTGGCCGTTTTATATTTCTCCTTTAAGAAAAATTCCCGGCCCATCATCCGAAAGTCTCATTTTTGGACATTTTGGTCCACTATTCGCAGAAGAGGTTAATATTGAATTTTTAAAACGTAACTTTAATAGAAATAATCATCATATTTTTTTGTTCAATAGTCTGGTGAGCCACAAATCCGATGGGTGAAAAAATACGGAAATATATTAAAATACCATGGAGTATTAAATAGACCCTTTATTCTAGTAACGGATACTAAAATTATACAAGATATTGTTGTAAATCAAGCCTATGATTTCCCTAAACCTCCTTTATTGGCTCTTAAGAAAATCCTTGGCAAAGGAATTGGATTTTCTGAAGGAGAAACTCATAAGAGACAAAGAAAAATGATGACCCCAGCTTTCACCCATAGTAACATTAAAGTAAAATATTTATCATAATTATACTGATTATGATTAAAATAAATAAATTAATAAAACGTTTTATGTTTTATTGTATAATTTAGGAGATGGTACCAACTTTTATTCGTGTAGCTTCGACTTTAACAGATTTAATTGAAGATAAAGTAGATAGAGGAGAATCAAAAATTGTTATTTCACCTTATCTGTCGAAAGCAACTTTAGATATTATTGGCATAGTTGGTAAATAAAAACATTGTAAATTCATTTTACGCGTTTATAATCTAAGAACCTTTTTTTCTTTAGGTTTTAATTATGAATTTAACTCGTTAACATCTCAGAATGAATTGGCTGAAGCTTATGATGTTATTTGGAATTTCAATACAACTCCTTTAGCTATCACCATTACTATATTATCATCCGTTATTCCATTTATTAGAAAAATACCAATATCTACTAATATAAGACATGATAATGCTATTAAAGTTGTTGAACGCATATCAATGAAATTGTATAAGGAAAGATGTCAAGATGTCAAAGAGAATAAGTTGGTTGGAAAAGATTTACTTTCTCTATTAATTATGATCAATCAAGATTTACCAATTGAAGAAAAAATGACTGATGAAGAATTAAAATTTCAGGTAAAACAGTACAATAAAATGTTGCCGTATAAATACTTTTTCTGTAATAAAAATAAAAGGTTATTAACTTTTTTTATGGATATTTTTTAGATTATGACATTTTTAGCAGCGGGTCATGAGACTACAAGTTCTGCAGTTAGTTGGGCTTTACACTTACTTGCACAACATCCCGATGAACAAGATTTATTACGTGAAGAATTAGTAAAAGCTTTTCCTGATAAATCAAATTTTAATCCTACATTTGATGAAATAAATTCTTTGGAATATTTAAATTGTATAGTTAAAGAAACTTTAAGATTGATTCCACCAGGTACGTTTACCAGAGAATTTTTTTCAAAAATTATTAATAATTTTATTAATATAATTAATTTTCGTTTTATTTCAGCTACAAATATTTTCAGAATCAATACAAAAGATACAAAGTTTGGTGATTATTTCATTCCAAAGGTATATTTATATCATTTAAATTGTTGTTTGCCGAGACAAGTCAATAATAAAAAAATTTTTTTTTATTAACAGAATACAACAGTCGTAGTTCCGATTGTGGTACTTAATAGATTACCTTCAATTTGGGGTCCAACAGCCGATAATTTCGATCCAAAAAGATGGTTAAATCCTTCCTTAATTAAGAATGTAACAAATTTTAATTATTTACCTTTCAATACTGGTCCAAGATCTTGTATAGGCAATAAATTGGCCACGACTGAATTTAAAATATTGTTAAGTATATTAATTAGGAATTTCGTTTTCCAGCCAGTTGAAGGATTGCATATAAAGAGAAGAAATGATATAGTGATTAAACCTCATCCTTATCTTGAATTAGTTATTTCTAAAGTTGAAGCTTAATAGTGATTAATGTTCATTATTTATTTATTTATTATTTATCATTATTTTTTTTAAAATTTGTTATTAAAGAATGTCAGAAATAAAGTTCTTACAATTTAATACATATAACGTTTTTCGGTAAAAATTTTGAAACTTGGGTACTTTAAAAAAAAGTGTATCTAAATTTTTTTTTTTTTTTACAATAAAATTTTTCACGTGATTTCACATCTAACTTCGACGTCAGGTTAAATGCATTTTATTATAATAGTCGGGTTAAATAAACGGCTCGATAGTTAGCACGTTAGCCTGTTTATAGTTTTAGTTAGCGTAGAGTAACTTATTATTCTCGAAATTACTGTATATTTCATACGTATCTTGCCGTTATTAAATAAAAAAAAAAATCGGGCCATAGAATAAATAATACTAGAAATTATATTTTGTGATATAGCAATCATCACAATAGTCTTCAATAACTTGATTATTAGGTTCGTCTTCAAAAATTTTTTCCATGATTAAAAGAAAATCGTTAAATCGTATATCTCAGGATACCTAGTTTCTATAAACTATAATTGTAAAACTAGATATTAACTTTAATAAGTATACAAAAAAATGTACAGAAAAATATATCTTTCGACTATATATATGTTATTTTACAAAATATATTGCAAGATAATAATTTATGACTCATGTTATTAGTGTCACTAATATAACTATTTAAGCGTTAAAAAATTTTAGTTTAATATAATGAGTATTCCAGGACCACGAAATATATACGTAGGGATAGGATCAACAATTGCGTAGCCATCATAGAAATATTTATGATGATTATAACGAAATCATAAAAGAATTTCTGACGAAATTGAAAAAGTGAAAATTAAACAACAAAAAAAAGATTGAGACTTTGGATAATTTAAAAAATAATCTTGCTGAATCAGAAGAGATTAATATTAAATTTACAAATCAAGGATCGAAGCATTTAATTTTGGATTTGAATAAATAGTTACAACTTGTGAGACGATCACCTGGAACGATATTGGGAAATTCTTGCCGAAGAATAGGGTAAGATTTACAAAATTCTTTCTATCGAAGCATTCTTTACTCAAAAATGAAACAGGACCATGGTATACTGTAATGTAAGAAGTACAAAACAATTACTAACATTTCGATTCTCTATTTTTTTTAGACGAGTTCAGTTTTTTTGATGTAAGAATTTGGTGAGTATGTTTTTTTTAAGATTTCTTTCACCTTTTAAAAAATAATTACTAATTTAATTTTTCTTTTTTTTTTAGACAGTTTGTTTCTCAGCTCTCTGAACGTGAAATTTGACAAGAATGATCTTTGACAAACCTCCAATCTTTGAATGTGCGGATTTGATGGTGTGTTTTTTTAATGTAAGAATTTGGCAAGTATGTTTTTTTTTAAGATTTCTTTCGCCTTTTAAAAAATAATTACTAATTTATTTTTTCTTTTTTTTTAGACAGTTTGTTCTTCAGTTCTCTGAACGCAAAATTCGGCAAGAATGATTTTTGACAAAACTCCAAGTCTTTGGATATATGGATTCGATGGTGTATTTTGTTTGTCTTTAATTATTCATTTTATTGAAACTGTATCTAACAGATTCGATATTTTCTTTTTTTTTTAGATGTTCTTTCAGATTACTGTGACATGGGATTTTGGCAAGTAATAACATTTTTTTAAATGAATTTTTGGCTCTTTGGATGCATGGGATGGAATTTCAGTGAGTTAAGGATTTTTTTAAATTATTTTTTTACAAAATGTTTTACATTAACATTTTGATTTTTCTTTTTTTAGACAGGTTCATCGAATATTTATGATGAGGATTATTGATTGAATTTATTCTGTTTAACAGTGTTTATTCCTTTTTTTAGACAAGTTTGGACACATGAAATCTGCCAGTATATCTTTTTTTTAGATGGACCTGGACACGTGGAATTTGGTGAGCAATCAATTATTTTTTTTTTTAATTTTTATTTTTTTTCTTTCAGCGAAACGTTTAATAATGTTTTGTTATTTATCTTTTTTTTAAGAGAACAATTATTCTTTAAGATCTTTAGATATGCAGATTTATAGTGTGTTTTTTATTAGTTATAATTTTTTATTTTTACGAATTGTTAATTAATGAATTCATTTTTTATTTTTTTTTTAGGTTGCCCTTTGACTTTTATATGATGTGAATTTAGGATTTTTTAGGATACTTGATTGTGTAGATGATGGTTGTGAATATAATGGCAGATAGATTAATGTGAATAATAACAAGTGATAATATATAGATAGATAAATGTTAGATAGAATTTTATATAATATTATAATATGTAGCTATAAATAAAATGTTAATAAAACTACTATTATTTGACCTTGAAAAACCTCTAGTTCGTCCTATTTATCAATTATATTCAGGTTACATACAGTAGTCGAATATAGTTTTTTTTAGGGTCAAATAAATATGTAATAATATCCTAATATAGGTAAAATGATGGTCAAATTTTCTTTCCAAATTTGAGATGATTGGCACTCTAAATGCACCAAAAAAATCAGTCTCAATTTGACATAGGTTAGAACGTTATTTGACCTATATTGACCTGATCAAATTTAGGCTGAATTGTCCTTTTTTGACTAGTGGTAACTTGCCAATCTAATCAGATAATTTGAATATCTGATCTAGAAAAAAAAATTTTCTTTTTCTATAATGTTGCCAGATAAAAAGTATGATCAGACTTTTAAAGAAAGGTTGGAAAGATGTTTTTCGTTAGTTTTTTAATTAAAGTTATTAACTTTTTTTTTCTTTTTTGTAGTATTGCCAAACAAAAAGCATGACCAGACTTTTAAAATTAAAGTAAGGAAGGGTTGGAAAGATGTTTCATTATTTTTTTTATTTAATTAATTTTTTTTTTCTTTTTTATAGCACTAGTCGAAAAAGGACAATTCAGCCTAAATTTGACCAGGTCGAATATAGGTCGAATGACGATCTAACCTATGTCAAATTGAGGCCGATTTTTTTGGCGCATTTAGGGTGCCAATCGTCTCAAATTCGGAAAGAAAATTCAACCATCATTTTACCTATATTAGAACATTATTACATATTTATTCGACCCTAAAAAAAACTATATTCGATTACTGTATATAATCCGAATATAATTGATAAATAGGTCGAACTAGAGGTTTTTCAAGGTCGAATAATAAAGCATCATTTTGTATTTTATAAGCAAATAAAAACCATTTATTTTATATATATTGACGTATATAGTATATAGTAATATAAGATAATTATATAAACCAACCCGCATATGATCAACCGTACAAAAAAAATAAAAAAAAAATATAAAATATCCAGTAATAATTATATAACCAAAAAAATAAATATAAAATATACTAATAATATTCATCTGCATCAAATATTTCATGGAGTTCTTCGTCTTCCGTAGCCCTTCCTTTTCCTTTTCAGTTTTTTTCAGCTTTTTGTTGCTAATATGATACAACATATGATATAAACAAAATTAATTAACGATATTTGTGACATAAAAATATTAAAATAATTCAACTTACTGTTGTCAAACTTTTGCCGATCTCATCCAAATCTTCAGGTCTAGTTGAATTCATTTCCGCTGAATTTAACAAGAAATCTGAATATGGCTCTGTTAAATTCGGTTCTATTGGCACACGATCCTCGTAAGATTGAATCAAATCATCAACCATGTCGTCATATTCGCTAACGCTAATTGTTTCATTTGTTTCATCTGTCTCGTACATTTTCATTTTATCGAGCGCCCATTCAGGCGCATTCTCGAGAGGTTTACTAGACATGAAGTAAATATCATCATTATAAATTCGCTCTCGTTGCTTTTTTGCGCATTGAATATATTCTGCTTCAGGGTCTAATACGTCTCATAATAGCTATTTTAACTATTAAAACAAAAATAAACAAATATTGAATAAATATTAAAATAGGTTAGGAGCAGTAATCACTTTAATACCTCGTCTGAACGCCATGACCGATCGTATACATGCAAGAACTGCTTATTATCAGGCAATTTCTGTCTTGAATCATCTTCAGAATCTGATTGCTCAATGGAATGACAATTATTCTGTACAAGCATTGGTAATAATTCGTCTTTATCGAATTCCTTTATGTTGGCGTCATTTCTTTCGTATAATTTTATTGCCGCCTTTACTCGTCTATTTTTTTTCTGTTGAATATATAAAGATTAATTTCAAATGACTAAAAAGAAGTGCATTAAAATAAAATACTGCTCACTTCGGACAATCACGCATTTACGTGCATCCTACGGTCGACTTTGTCTAATTGGCCTGATAGTCATTTCCGTTGTCTATCTCTTTTATGCTTGTGAATCGATCGTAACCAATTCGATAATTGGGTTACAGATGGATTATAATGTCCACTCATCAACCTCTTTAATTCAGGTATCAATTTTTCGTATATCTTTGCTGTCTGTTCACTAAAAGTCTTGCCGTAATCCAACCGATATTCTTCAGGTATTTGACCTTTCAAGAGGTTCTTCATTTCGTCCTAAACAATGAGAGGAAATAATAAAAGCTGTATATATACATTAACACAATTCGGCTGCAAATAGTCTTGTAAAATTCTTACTCTTGCAGCTGAAGCGGCAACTTCATCAGGCGATTTCTCTCTCAATTTTAATCTTTTATTGGGGCATTTTGGTGAATATTGCTGCGGAGAATTGATAGTCTTTCGAGGTGTGTGAAGTTGCTTGAGCCGTTGAAGTTCTTCTTGGAGAGTTTTATTCTCTTCACATAATTGGTTCGATTCATCACCAAAAATTTCATTAAACTGCCGTAGTAAGGAATTCTCCTCCTTGACCCTACGAACACGGTCTTGCAAATTATCTATTTTTCGTTTCATTTCTGATACTTTGACCTTTTCCTGATTCAATTCGTTCTGTAGTCGAAGGGTTTCATTTTTTAAATTTCCTAACTCTAAATTACCTATTTGAAATTATAAGGATATATATCGAATTGTAATGAACAGATGTAATATAATAAATATTAAAATATAACAAAAAATTCAGTTTACCCGCTTCTTCATTACTCGGTCGAACATTTCTTGGTGCTCCTTCTTCGTGATGTGAACGGTAACTTTTTAGTACATTAATATTAGGATATCTTTTAATAATATCAGAAGTTCGTTGAGATTGAGTTTGAGTTTGACTTAATGAGGCTAAAATATCTTGCAAAACAATGAGTCTAAAGGGAGCTGTAGTATTAGTATTTAGTGATGTTGGTGTTGAAGCAATATTTCGTGGTGTGGCAATATTTCGTGATGTAGACGAGGCGGTGGTATTAGTTGGTGTTGACGCTCGTGGTGTGGCAATATTTCGTGGTGTAGTATTAGTTGGTGTTGACACTCGTGGTGTGGCAATATTTCGTGATGTAGTATTAGTTGGTGTTGACGCTCGTGGTGTGGCAATATTTTGTGGTGTAGTATTAGCTGGTGTTGACGCCCGTGATGTGGCAATATTTCGTGGTGTAGTATTAGTTGGTGTTGACGCTCATGATGTGGCAATATTTCGTGATGTAGATGAAACGGTGGTATTAGTTGGTGTTGGTGTTGAAGCAATATTTCGTGGAGGAGTTGATGTTGTATGTAGCGATGGTGTAGACGAACCAGCAATATCTGGTGAAGGAGCATTTGGTTTTGATGATTTCTTACGAGCCATTATTGTTTTAAAATTATTTTTATTTTTTATTATTATTTTTTAAAAAAGAAAAAAGGGCGATTTTTTTGTATGGAACGAGGAAATTAGACCACTATTTATATCTATTTCTTTACTATCAAATTAGACTTTTAACAATTAACGATCACAAACATTTATATAAAATTAGACTTTCAATAGGCGTGATCAAATTAGACTTAAACTTTCGCATCAAATTAGACTTTTAATTAATTAAACATATATTAAACATATCAAATTAGACTTTCAATTATTAGCTGTTAATGATCAGATTAGACTTAAACTTTCGCATCAAACTAGACTTTCAATTAATTAAACAGTTAAATCGCATTGAGTGCGTGGTATGGTATATATTTTATTTTTTAAATTTCGGTTTTCGTTTAATTTTCTATTCAACTTCTTACGTCTAATTTTTCATATTCGAATTTGTCTATTTTGTTAATTATACCATCAATATCATTTAAAACAGAATATAATCACAATATCACTAAAAATTCGACATCACTAAAAATTTGATATTAATAAAAAAACCAAAATATCACTAAAAATTCGACATCACTAAAAATTTGATATTAATAAAAAAACCACAATATCACTAAAAATTCGACATCACTAAAAATTCGACATCACTAAAAATTTGATATTAATAAAAAAACCACAATATCACTAAAAATTCGATATCACTAAAAATTTGATATTAATAAAAAATCACTATTAATTAAATATAACAAAGTATATTATAACTTTATTCAACGTAAAAATCATATTACAACTTTATCGTATCTGATTTTTATCAAAAAATGAAAAAAAGGGGAAGAAAACGCATTGCTGCTAATATTATAGACGAATATAATAATCCTAGTTCATCGACCTCTGAACAAACATCTACTGAATTTACGATCAGAAAATTAAGAGAGAAGGTTCTGTGCTTTTGCAGCCATTGTAATGGGAAAATGGTCGATCTGCGTACGAAGGAGGAACATGAGCAAACGAATGAGCAAACGACTTCTTTGGAACCATTAAATCGCGATAAGGCTCCAACGTCTCAAGAATTAATAGAACTGATTGATTCGACAATATCGTTAGCAGAACCACAAGATACGACAATGTCTATTGATACACATTCTGATAATGATACGTATGAGGAACAGAAATATATATTTCTTCCACGCAAAAAAAGGGCAAAACCAGGTACATTTCGTCGTATCACTGAAGTTGAGCTAGTCGCTGAAGATTCCTCTTATAATGTGCCAGCTGAATATGACACGGATGATATCTACACTAGTGAATCTTCGACACAAGAAGATTCTCCTAATGATGAAGATAACGATTTTTCAGATAATTTTGAGAATTACTCTCATCCTATGTTCGACATACCGGATATTTCAGACACACCAGATATTTCAGAATTACCAACAGATGAATTAATTAAAGGGATTTTGATATGGATTATGAAGTTCAGGTCGAGTCATAACATACCAAATACCGCAATTGAAAAATTAATACAATTTATTAAAATAATATTGAAAGTATGTAAAAATATCAATTACGAATCATTTCCAAATTCATTGTACATGCTAAGAAAAAAGTTAGGACTTTTCGATCAATTTACGCAGTTTGCAGCCTGCCAAAAATGCCACAAATTATACAAAAAAGAGGAGATAATATCAAAAGATAATAATACCGTTATGAAATGCAGCCATGTCGAATTTCCAAATTCGGCTACAAAGAGATTAAAACAATGTCGTACTCCTTTAGGGAAGAAAATTTCTTTAAATAATAGTATATCAATTGTTCCTGAATTAATTTATCTGGTCTCGAGTATACAACAGCAGCTTTCTAGTATGTTCAAGCGACCAGGATTTGAAGAATTACTGCGGCATTGGACACGTCGTTCAATAATTGACAATGTTCTATCAGATATTTATGACGGCCAAATATAGAAAAATCTTAAGGAATCGTCTGAACAAGGGTCAAATAACTTTTTCCGACCAGACAAGGCTGATGCTCATCTAGGATTAATGATGAATTTGGATTGGTTCCAGCCTTACGAAGGAACGATTTACAGTACAGGTGTAATATATGCAGTAATATGCAATCTACCTCGGGATGTTCGATTTAAGCCCGAAAATGTGCTTATACTCGGCATATTACCAGGGCCTGATGAGGTTAAATTGCATAAAGTTAATTATTATCTTTCGCCAATAATAACGGAATTAGAGTCACTTTGAGAAGGCGTGAATCTTAATCGCACTAATGAATGTCCAAATGGCAAAGATATTTGAGCTGCATTAATAATTGCTTCGTGCGATATTCCTGGAGCTCGAAAATTATGCGGGCATATCTCTGCCCTCGCATCATGTCATCGATGCGAAAAAAGGGCCAATAATCGCAATTTTGGTGGCATGGCAGATATGAGCGACTGGTTTATCATGAAAGATCCAGTAGAGCATCGTCAAAAGGCTTTAGAATGGCGACGATGCAAATCTAACGCAGAAAAAGAGAGATTCGTCAAAGTGAATGGCGTAAGGTAGTCTGAAATATTAAGACTCTCATATTTTGATCTGATTCAGTTTGTTGTTATAGATCCGATGTACTGCCTTTTTCTAGGAATCGCAAAATGGATAACAAAACAAATATGGATCGATGAAGATGTATTAACAGAAAAAGCTCTTCAATTAATTCAAAAGAAAATGAGCGAATTTAAGCTACCATCAGATTTGGGATGAATTTCTGGTAAAATCCATTGCAGTGAAGGTTTTTCTAACTTTACTGCTGACCAATGGCGCAACTTTTTCCTAATATACGCCACTGTTGTGTTATGGAATCATCTTCCGAATAAAGATCACAAAATTCTTATGTATTTCGTAAGAATTTGTACGATTTTGGTTAGACGAATTGTGGAGATTAATGATATGAAAGAAGCCCATGAACTTTTAGTAAAGATAATTAAATTGATCGAAGAGCATTATGGCGAAGGAAAAATAACGCCAAACCTCCACCTATCATTACATCTATGTGAGTGCTCTTACGATTATGGACCCCTGTATTCGTTCTGGTGCTTTAGCTTTGAACGAATGAATGGCGTATTAGGTAATTCAAATTTAAATTCATTTGCTGTGTCGATTTTTCGAATTATATTATTCCGTTAAGCAAAGATTAATAATAAAATATTTATTAGGATCGTTGCCTAATAGCCACCGCCAAATTGAACCTGAAATAATGCGTCAATTGATGACTGAAACACAAATAAACGATATTATCAGCTCAAGTTCAGAAGTAATCAGCATCGAATTACTCAATAAACGACCTTCTGTCGGTTCTCTTTCCGAATTTCCAACAAATGAAATGTATCAATTTTTGATGAATTCCAGAAATATATTGGAATCACCAATTACTGGTTGCGAGAAATTTTTGGGTATATTTTTAGCACCGCAATCTGAAGATATTCGTCTTGATGAACAAATCTACGATTTACTTATTGAATATTATAAGGATACATATGTAGATTCTATATTCAGAAAACCATTCACGGAAAATTTACCCAATTTGACGATCGTTATCAACAAAGCGAATCGATATGGAAGATGTCAAATCGGTGCAGAAATTTTTGGATCTGCTGCTGCAACACGACATATTAAGAGCTCATTTGTCTTAGCTAAATTTATTAATCGTGATGGGAATAGCGTCAATACTTACCCAGGTCAAATCCAATTTTTTTTTGAACATAGCGTTCATTTATCCTCCCATAATTTGACACACAAATTGGCTTACATCAAATGGTACAAACCGGCAAAATTGACATCCCGATTCCATTTCAGTATTGATGATGATGTTGAAACTTGTAACGTCAAATTATGGGAAGATAGTTTCTATTTGAGCAGTAGAGACAATATAATCCCAATACACAACATTTTAGGTCAGTTTATACCTGTAAAATACAAAAAATCAGATCGATCCAATGCCAAAGAATATTTAGCCGTTATTCCTATAAATAGAAAGTTCTATTTGCGTTGATTTAATATAACATTTATATTAGTCCGAATTGTTTAAACATTTTTTAACAAATATTGTATCATTGTTTTTTATTATACTTAATAATATTAATATAGTAAATATATTATAACCATTATTTAATATAGAAAAGTGAATACAATTCGGCCATTATTTGTGTGAGGCCGAACATAGTTTAATTTTTATTATACGTAATTTGACCATCATTCGGCTGGATCGAATCAGAGTCGAATATAGATTGAATTACATATCATTACTAATTTAGGTCAATTTTTTTAAAAATTGGCCGAATCTAGGCTGGATTTTTTGGAGGCCAAATATTCCTTTTTCGACTAGTGTAGTGTTACCAGATAAAAAGTATGATCAGACTTTTGGAGGGAAAGTTGGGGAAAGTGTTTATCATTATTTTTTTTTATTTAATTAATTTTTTTTTCTTTTTTGTAATGTTACCAGATACTAGTTGAAAAAGGAATATTTGGCCTTAATAAAATTTGGCCTATATTCGACCAAAATTAAAAATTATTTGACCTTAATTAGTAATGATCTATGATTAAACATATATTTGACATTGTTGAATCATAGTCAAATAGTGTATATTAATTGAGCATCACGTCATGTATCACGTAACTAATTAAAGCTTAAAAAAAGACTAAATTTAATAAAATTTCTAAAACTTCTTTTCTTTTTCCTTTACCATTTCCTTTCGTTTTTACCTTCTTTCATCCTTTCCCTATTTTTTATCTTTTCCCTTTCTTTCTTTTCTTCTCTTCATATTTTCCTTTATCTTTTTCCTTTCCTTCCCTTTCTTAATTTCTCTTTTCCCACTTCTCTCACACTTTCTTTAAAAAATTCTCAACAAAACAGCTCGTTTTAAGCAGATATTTTGGTCTCCTTTAGATGCAAAATTTTATGGTAAAATTTTTTTTCTTAAACTACTCTTAATTTAACGAATAGCTTCTAAAAGTTCAGTTACTTCTTTTTATTTAGTATTCTCTTGGATCTCTTCTTTGGATCTCGGTGAGTGAAATTGTTTTTTCTTTTAACTTTAAACAAACTTTATTAACAATTCATTTTTTTTTGCAGGCAACTAGTTCTTTGTGTTATCTGAATGTTAGGGGCCATTTCTTTTTGCAGCTCTTTGGATATGGTATTTTGGTAAGAGGTGTAAAGTTTAATTTTTTTATTTTATTTTGTGGTTTTTACGATATTTATTAATAACTTGTTTTACTCTTTTTAGATAGTTGATACTCGTGTGAAATTTGGTAATAATAAGACAGTTTTAACAACTTAGCTTTTAATGAGTTTTAATATTTTTTTTTTATTTTTAATTAAATTTATTTTTTTAATGAATCATGTATTAATATTTTGATTATTTTAATTATAGACGGTTAATTTTCAATATCTTTGATATAATTTCAGTAAGATGAAATATTCAGTTTATTTATTTAATGAAACAATTACTAACATTTTGATTCTCTATTTTTTTAGGCGAGTTCAGTTTTTTTGATATAAGAATTTGGTGAGTATTTTTTTTTAAGATTTCTTTCGCCTTTTGAAAATAATTACTAATTTATTTTTTTTTTTTTAGACAGTTTGTTTTTTGGCTCTCTAGATGCAAAATTTGATAAGAATGATCTTTCACGAACCTCTAATCTTTGGATGTGTGAATTTGATGATGTGTTTTTTTAATTTAAGAATTTGGCAAGTATGTTTTTTTTAAGATTTCTTTCACCTTTTAAAAAATAATTACTAATTTATTTTTTCTTTTTTTTTAGATAGTTTGCCCTATAAAAAATCTAAACCCTTAAAATGTATTAGTTTTATGGTTAAAATATCCTTATATAACAAATAATATTGTTAAAATGTACTGAAATTTTATAAACGGTTTATTTAAAATAGTATTTTGTAATAACAAATAAGGTTAAATTATACGAAAAATATACTTAATTTTTTAATTGTAATATCAACGGATATTTAAAATATTCTGATTGGATATGAAAAATATTCTTAAATTAATTTACCAATAATTTAAGTATGAAAAATCTACCCTTAAAATATACTAGTTTTGTGGTAAATAATATTCTTTAATACTAAAAATTGAAAATCGCGTCATCAAAACTCAAAATAGGCTAAGCCACAAATTGATTGATTTATTTATTTATTTATTTATGACAGTAAGCGAACTAAATGATAGCAATTATAACAAGTTTATTTAGAATGTGCAAACAATAAAAAAGATTTAATTGCATATTATTTGGATATCCTTTATCATATAATTCATTCTAATTGTAATGCAAACTACTAGACTGCAAAATATACAAAAAAAAATTTTTTTTCTCTGTTTACTACTTATTCATTATCAATCATCTCGTCAAAATTAACCCCTGAAATATCAAAATATTCCTTAATAATTTCAATTTTAATCCTCTTGTTTTCCCTGTTTCTTTCTTGAGTTTTTAATTCTTCGTCATAACTAATCAGCTCACCTGTACGGACTAGGTTAATCCAGATTTCAAAGTTAATTGCTGACTTTACACCACTTTTAAAAAAGCACGCAGTTAATTCTTCAAAACAATCTAGAAGTTGCCAATCAAAATTGGCTACTTCTAGTAACCTGTAAATACGTGGTGCTCGCTGAAGCATCAATTCCATATTCGGTAAAGAAATCAAAGGGTAAAAATGAGAAATTAATATCTTTGCTTGAGATTTTGTCGTCTCTGATTGTTTTCTGTTTAAGTTTATCTCACAAAAAGCCTGTAGTTGTATATATGACCTGAAAAACTCGACATGGAACCTTAGTTCCCTGCGTCTTGCCATTTCTTTATTTCCCTGCTCATTTGCTTCTCCCATCACGCATAAAAATATATCCTCCGATAAATCTTTTGCAATCTTCTTGAATTCATCGGATAATTCAGTAAGTGATGAAGTCTTTTCTTGCACGCGAATTGGTGAAATTTTAAAAGATCTGCGATTTTTTTGATTTTCAGCAGGAATTTTTTTTTGATTTTCATCAGGAATTTTTTTTTGATTGTCATCAGGAATCAAATTAATACGTTGAGTACCACGAAAGAATTGGAAATCTTTTGTTGAATTTATCTTTTCCAAATGACTAATAAGGGCTTCCCTATACTTTTCTTTTTTGCTGAAGATTGACCTATCACGTATAGGTGGATTATTTGGTAATTTTCCAATATAATCTAGCAGCTTATGCAAATCTTCCGCCAATCTTATACTTGCCATATCCAATTTTTTGGATTTCTTTAATTCGATAAATTTTGCCCCGAAGTTGAGATCCGAGGTTTGATTATAATCATAGTGAGGGAAATTGGCATTAATTGTTATATCATCGGAGTTAACGTGATTTGGCTTTATCATTAATGTTCCTGTAGAATCTACAAATTGGATATTATTATTAACCAAGTTCATTGTTACACTTTTGACTCTGGTTTTTTTCAATTTGCTCAATGAATATAATAGCAAATCTATTGCGGGACCCCCGATCTTATTAATGGCCAATAATATTTTTTCGTCTAAAAAAAAAATACATATTATTTCAAATTCAAGTTTCAGAGTTTACTTTCTGTGAATTATACAATACCCGGTTTAGCCCTTTTACGCATCGAGGTATCTAATATAATTTAAAATACCAAAAAGTAAGTATTACTTTTGTTAATCAACAAGGTAAGAAAAAAAATGCGAAAATTTACCGAATTTCACTCTTTTTTTATCATTTTTTTGGGTTGAGTCTTATATATTACAATAAATAGAAAAAAAAAACATAAATTTAAATGTTACTGTTTGCTCTAAATTACTAAAGATTATAAGATATAAATTGAAACTTACAAAAATCTTCGTTAGCATCATCAGTATTGGTATCTAATACTTTTACTTGATCATCTATAAAATATAAATAAGAAAACAAGAATTTACTTTTTGTAAATAACAAAAAGAAAAAGATGAAGAAGCCTACCATTACTTTCCCCAACATGGTTTTTGTTTGAATTTTCTTCGATGTCTCGCGATGCTTATTGTACAAGTATGAAAATTGTATTAATTAATAACTTTATGATGATATTTAATAAACTTTAATATTACTATGTTCGCACATATATTAATAAAATCATATTAATTTTAAAACTAACCTTGATCATGGCCCTGTTTTTCATTCCTATCATCATTATCGGAAAATTCATTATTTATATTCAGTTTTTTATTAGTGCCATTATTACTAAAAGTTTCAGAAACCCCGCCACTGGGAGAACCACTCGGAGGAATTATTGGGACCGATGGTTCCGGTTTATCTTTAAATATATCCAATTATGAAATATTGATTCAAATTGAAGTAGATATTAATTGATTTATTAGAATTAGATATAAAATAAATAATTAATTAACTTTGCAAACCTGGTTGTTCTCCAGAATCAAAATTAAAAGGTAAAATTGGACTTGGCAGGTGAATCTTTGGTATTCTTATTAAACTTAAGGAGTCCATATTTAAAATTGCGATAAAAGTGGTAGAAAAAATTCAGTAATTTTTTAAAAAAGAGGAGAATTAGAGAAAGAAGAAAAACTAAAAAATGAATTTTTAATTTTTTTCTGATAAATTTATTAATCGTAATATGTAATATGTAATTCGATTTCATGGCTTTTTTTGCTGCGACATATTAATCGTAATATGTAATTCGATATTGAATTACATCTTTACATCTTTTAGTGAAAAAAAACAATGATTTTTTTTTTACTATTAGTAATTTGACAATTAATGTAACAGTTAGGATTGTTTGACAAACTCCTGAATTTGTGCAAAAAAAAATGTATTTGCCGAAGAAGGTGTCACAAACATATTATGGATGTTGATCGATCCTCATTTTAAGTAAATTTTGATGGGATAGGTTCCTTCATGATCTTCAAAAATCATAACGAAATGAAAGGAATAGGTCGATAAAATATTCATTATATGTCTGTCTGTATCATTTTCGTTTACATTTATTTATATCTTTCTTTTTTCATTTTGTCTTTTTAAGGCATTTTTTACTAAATTTACTTTTTTTATTACTTTTGGTTTTAATTTGTCTCTGCCTTTAATCCTTTATTCCATCTTGATCTTTGATTAAAAAAGATAGTTAATTAAAACTCCAGAAATTGCTGGATGTTATTTGAAAATAATTTGCGTATACACTTTTTAAAATCATGGTGTGATGAATGAATTTATTCTTTTAATAAAATATAACTTTACGCTATAAATATACTAGGTTTTTACAGGAGAAAATCACAAAGTAGTGTTATAATTAAGATGAACTTTTATTTATTATTTATTATGAAAAGATACCAACAAAAGCAAGATCAAAAATAAAATTAAAAGAAAAAATTTTTAATATAAAACAACTTTTCTCTTGTTTTGTGCGTAGCTTAGTCGAATTTCATATTACTTCCCTATATGTGAATTTTATTGAATAAATAAAAATCTATCAAAAATTAAATAATAAAAAATTTACCTTGTCCTTTTGTTCCTTTTCATACTTAAAGTAGTCATCCAAACTTTTAAATGACGGCTGTTGTGTTTGTGATTGTTGTGGAAACTGTGATGATCGTGATTGTTGTGATGGAGATGACTGTGACGTATTTATATATGTTTTCAATTTATTTAAATATTGTTTTTTCTCCATATCTTTTATTTGTTCGGTATAGAAATTAATCCACTTCAACAAATTTTGCTTTTCACGTTCAGATTTCATAAATTCATCAATTACTTTTTCTCCAGCGTCTTCAATAAATTTTTTGAGTCTTTGTACTTCAATTTGTAAGTCGCCTATTTCCTCCTCCTTTGTTTCTATTTGTTTTATATAAGATATTTTCTTTAGTTTTGTCGTTGTCGTAGGCGAGTGATTCCATTTCTTCGGGATGCTTTTGAAGGTTTACCCATATCAGAAAGACAGAAACGAAATATAAGATGATTCAGCTAAGAAAAACTTTTTTTTATATGATAAAAAAAAATGTGAAAGATTTCCATAAACGTTAATTATAAATCCCACAATTCAACATTTCAATATAAATAAACATATGATTATTTCTTCTTTTTCTCCAGTATTTATACTCCCTCTTACGAAGGAGATATCTATAGGTAGACTTTTTCCCATGTTTTCGGATAGGGTAATAAATTCACCATGTAGACCTCGTTCATAAGTTGTATCATTTTTATATTATAGCGGGTGGTGTGATAAGAGAGTGTAGCGAAAATTATTAAACTGATGACGCATGATTCACGGGATCAGTCAGAAATCTAATCAATTTGTGGCTTAGTACATTCTATCTTTTCCAAGTTTAAAGCTTTTTGAATTTTTACACGATCTTCCAAAGAGAAATTCCCGATCGAATCAATCACTCTAGACTATCTAATTGGTTAACACAAACATTAGATTTTGACTTCACTTTAACCCAGATGGACCTCCAGCAACTACCTTCACGACTATCATAGGAGCATTAATAGATTTGTTTTTTATAATATTTTTGATTATCCTTTTTCAAATTTATTTACTTCATTATGTCGATTTATTTATTAGATAGTAGTTCGTTATTTCTTTTTATTTCTTTTTCTTTAGGTTTTTCTTTTTTCTGTTTAGGGATTAAAGATCTAAAAAGTAGGCGAGTACATTTGTATCTTAGTGTAGTCACTTTATTCGCAATACCTGTAATTTTATTGCTCTTTGTATTGTCATTGCTCTTTGTATTGTCACTATTCTTGCGCTAGATTTGACAATACTTTATCCTTCATTTTTAAAACTAGTTTACCAAGCACATCAATATTTACCAACTTATAACAACGATAATAAACAATTTGTAACACATATATATGAAAAAAATATATTAGGAATATAAATAATATTATTACAAAAATTTATTTTCTCCTTGACCTTCTTCAATCCTTTCCTACCTTTCTGCTTTTAAACGAGTAATTCTAATAAAATAAATGTCAAAAATTATATTAATTTAAGGAACCTTATTAGCAAAAAAGTTGATTACTTACTTCCTCTCTGTCTTCTTTAATTCATTATATACCCGCAGCAATTCTCTCTAGTTATCCTTTTAATCCCGATCCATACCATCCACTTGCTCTTGAAGTTCCTGCACCTTTTTTTCCAATTCCTTTATGCAATCTGTTGAGTGAAAAAAATTTGGGACCAAGCGGGTCTCTCCATCTTAGCGCAGACTTACCTAAAGAGAGTATCAAAAGCTAGCCATAGTTTTAGACATTACGAAAACTTAAAATAATTTCTTTGTCGTAAAGAAAAAATAACTTTTGCGTAATTGGATTGTATAAATATAGAAAAATCTGCGTGAGAAAATACATGTAAAAAGAAGGATTTTAGCAAATACACGATCTGTTTGTTAAATTATATTAAACTAAGAGTAAAATTTACTTTTTGTCAGTACCGTATTTTATATAGATAAACCAACAGAATTTAGCATTATAGTATTTTAGTAAAATTTGTCTAATTACAAATTATACAAATATTTAATAAACTTCAAAAATTCAAAGATCGTAGTAATACGTAAAATTTGATTGATAGTAGCAGATCTTCAGTGTAACAGTTAGGATTGTCCTGAGAATTTTTTCTCGTGTAAAAATGATTTTTTTCTCACAAAACTTGTCTCGCATGTTCTTACGTAAAATTCTTGCTTTCTAGTAGTGACAAAACGTTTGGAATCTTGTAAAAATGTAATTAAATCAGAAGTGATGAATAGAATAGTTGGGAGAACCGAATTATAATGACATATAATTTATTGACAAAATTTATTTACAAAATTTATTTACAAAATTTATTTACAAAATTTATTTACAAAATTTATTTACAAAATTTATTTACAAAATTTATTTACAAAATTCATTTTCTATACATTTGTTTTTCTAATTTATTTTCTATTTCTATTATTTGGTTTAATTTTTGTTGATATAATTCAACGGCAAATGTTTTTTGCCGTTTTAATTGTGTAATTTCTAAATAAATGTTAGTAATTGATATTATTTATACAATTATAATTTATAATTACCTTTACCTTTATCTTTATTTTCAATTGTTTCATTTAAAGAGTTGACCTAAACCAATTTTTTAATTAGAAACCAGATAACAACCGAATACAATTATATACTTCATCCTTTATTAAACCCTCTAAAAAAGATAAACAAAAAAATAAAAGATATAAGAAGAAAAAAAATAAAAAAAGCTATCTAAAAGATCTGAAAAACTACGGGCGAACCTAGTAACCACTCTAGGCGGTTCTAAAGTGTTCACTCACCTTATCTCTTTTTCTTTTATTATTTGAAAAGGATTTATTTTTTCGTTCTTGTAATTTATTTTGACTTCTTTTGTGAACCATTTTCAACTGTAAGTTATCATAATTGAAGGGAAAAGTATTTATAAGATTTAAAGTGATTTTTTAGAACAAAGATTAAATGTGTAAAATTTCTTATCAAAGTAATTTATAGTGTGTAGATTATTTTATATGATATTACTTTATTTAGTGATTGAACATCCAATC
The DNA here is from genome assembly GCA_015698045.1 of Rhizophagus clarus. Classification (NCBI taxonomy): domain Eukaryota; kingdom Fungi; phylum Glomeromycota; class Glomeromycetes; order Glomerales; family Glomeraceae; genus Rhizophagus; species Rhizophagus clarus. The sequence continues at coordinate 7,641 of BLAL01000063.1, read as the reverse complement.
CAAGCATAAATGAGGCGTGGACAAATTTACGCATTGCACAATTCAATTTATTTATACGGAAGTAATTTTTTATTACTGTAATTCGAATGAAATGAAAATCATTAAAATAATTAAGTAACACGAACAATAGTTTTCATTCAACCTTAAGATGAATTAATCAATAGTTTATATCTCTAATACATAACTTTATTGAACTAATTAAGTCAAAACTATGTATAATTCGTTTTATACTACAAGAACGAAGAAATTGACATCTCCGAGATTAAGTTTATTTATTTGATTTTGCTTTTCTTCCTCTTTTTTTAGGAACATTATTCTGATTCTCTTTGTCATTTTCACGTTGTTTCCGGACCCTTTTTGGAGGATTAATTGGAACTTGTTCTTCATCAGTACGTGGTTCTGGAGGCTCAACTGGAGGAGGAGGCTCAACTGGAGAAGGAGGCTCAACTGGAGAAGGAGGCTCAACTGGAGAAGGAGGATCTTGTTGTGCTTGAGGGGGTGGTGGAGAACGGTCCTGTAATGCTGGAGAATTTCGTGGTGGAACTCTTAAATTATTTTCTAATTCATTTTTCTTTTTTTTTAGATAATAACCTATTATAAAATAAAATGAAATAATTAATCTCTACTATAAACCCACTAGTTATAAATAAAGTTATTATAACTTACGCTTATTTTGAATTGTGCTAACAAGCATTTCCTTTACAGCCCAGTCACCTGCGGTTACAGGGAAGTCAGGAGCCCTTTTTTTAAACTATAATATAATAATTTTTAGTATACTTTTAAAAAAAAAAAAAGAAATGATGAGAATTAAAATTTAATATTTACAGAACGAACAATTTGTGCAGTTATCACATGCTTTTGACTCCTATAATTAACGTTAAAATCTACGTTCTTTTCATAAAGACATTCTCGCATTATCTCCTATTACAAAAATTAACTATTAAAAAAACAATTTTTATTCTTCTTATTAAAAATTAATAAATAGTTACCAAATAAGCAAGCCAGCGTTGTTTTTCGTATTTCAAGCCTATTGTGTCTTGTAAGTTATATTTACTCGTAGGTTTATATATGAGCCTGAGCTATAATATTAAAATACCAAAGTAACAAAGTAAGAATTTTCGATTATAGATTATTAAAAATATTTTTATATTTTTGCTCTTATACCTCGGTATTGATTTCAGAAGGTATTTGTTCCATTTTTTTTAAAAATTAAAAAAAGTGCGTAAAGAAATGATGAGATAGCGTGTATTTATACTTTATACTTAAACGTGACGCAACTGACGCGTTGTTTGTCAATCAATTTATTTTTTATTTTTTATTGATCGCGAAATACCATTTATAGTATTCGACTCATTTTCTGCCCTGATGGTCTGATAAAGTGCCTCTCCAAAAACTTCTTTAACGGGAGATTTATGGTATGTAAGTGAGATAGTAGCTGTTCTTGGCGTAACTCATTAACAAATGGAACTGAACCCATGCTTGATACTGGTCTCCTTCGGTGACCTCGGGCTTTGATGCCACAGGTCTAATAACCGATATAACTTTATTCTTGGGTTCTGACTGAAGGAAAGCCTTGCGAACAATTGGTGAGAGGGCGTTTATACCTTTAAATATTTTGTTAGATAACTTTTGCATTTCACTGTGGGATGACCCAAGTGTTGGTGTCATAAGAAAAAAATTATTATGAAAATTACAATTATGAAATTATTAATGACTACATTCTTGTCAGTATTAACACGGTTAAATCAATTTCATTGATAACAATACATAAAATAAAATGATTCAATTTATCGGTCATCAATACGACCGTTGCTCATAACACAATCTCTTTGACAATTAGTATGGCTTTGTATGAACCGTTGCTCATAACACAATCTCTTTGACAATTAGTATGGCTTTGTATGAACCGTTGCTCATAACACAATCTCTTTGACAATTAGTATGGCTTTGTATGAACCGTTGCTCATAATACAATCAGTATGGCTTTGAATAATTATTATGGCTTTATATGAACCGTTGCTCATAATACAATCAGTATGGCTTTGAATAATTATTATGGAACCGTCGAATATCATTGTCATTATTATATTATCTCTAGAAAGATGATTTACGATACACAATCTCTATATCTGTATGTTGTGAAGAGTTACTTGTAACACGACCTCTCGTAAATTGTAATACAATCATGTAATACAATATGTGATTGTTTTATAAAAATAGCTCTTGTTACTTATAAATTCTATCACATTTTAATATGCCATTTTTTTGTTCTTGTCGTATTTGTAAAATAAATTCTAAAGATGGTAACGGAAAGTGGTTGTCTACTAAAAAACTTTTAAAAAACATCAAAAAAGAGAAAAAGCAAATATTGAAAAAATCAATGGATATGAAGCAGAAGGCGGATCAGAAACAAAAAGCGATAGTGAATCAATTTCAAGTTGTAACGCAGCTGAAAAAAGAAAGTTCGAAGACGATGAATCAGATAAATCAGATACAAGTTCAGAAAGCAATGTTTCAAATAACGATCATGTTCCTTTAATTTTAAAAGACATACCTAAAAGGTAATTATTTAATTGTTTATAACAAAAAGTAAATTTTACTTTATTAAAACATTATTGTTATAATAATACTTTAATAATCATCAAAGTCATGTTAATTGCAGATCAGAAGATTATGACGATTACGATAGCGATGAGCCATTTCTTGACAACGAAGATTATTATAATGGTAATCCAATTCCTAATAACGAAGATTACGATAAGAATAGTGATAGGCAAAGTCTTGATAATAAAGATTGTGATGAAGATGATGATAAAGGAGACATAGAAACTGAAAGTGATTGTTCAAAAACAAGTGCATATATTTCTGAAGAGAATGATGAATTAACAGATGATGATAAAGAATTTGAGGAATCTGAAATGACAAACATAAACGATGGTACAGTTAATTCTATGTTATTGATTTTAGTTTTGATAAATAATAATATTTATTTATTTTAGATGAATTGATTCAAGGTTTACGTCTTTTACATACAAAAGTACTCCATTCAATATCTGACATCGCATTCAACAAAATACTTGATAATGTTAATTCTAATTTAACAATCTATAAGTTGAAAAAAAAAAATCAATAGCATAATTCCTTTTGAACCTCATAGATACGATACTTGCAAAAACAGTTGTATTGCATTTACATCATCATATGAAAATTTAGCCAGTTGCCCTATTTGTGCTGAAACAGATTTGATGATAATGGCAAACCTGTAAATACAACATTTTTTTTTTCGGTAAAACAACGCCTAATAATTCAATACAAGAATAAAGAAAGAGCCGAAGAATTACAATATAGAAGTACTTATTTCCAAAACAAAGGAGAGGAAGAAATATATGCTGATATCTTTGACGGATTGTGAGTATAATTTAATTACTATAAAGTAAATTTTTTTTTTTTAAAAAAAAAGGCCATTAAAAATATGTTTCTTTCAATAGGTTATATAAGGATTTACTACAAAGGGATTTTTTTAAAGATGATCGGGGATATCGCACTATCTGGGACATGTGATGGATATCAGATCTTTGAACAACGGACTGATGATTGCTGGGTAATCTTATTAATAAATAATAACCTTCATCCTTCTATTCGTGTAAAAAAAGAAAATCTACTGGTGACAATGATAATACCAGGTCCCCGTTCGCCAAAGCATTTTAATTCCTTTTTATGTCCCTCTTATAAAAGAATTACAAGAACTTGAAGGTAAAGCTAATTTTAATATCTAATAAAATGTATTTTTTCTATAATTGAAATTTTATTTTGTTAAATATTATAGAAGGAATTCAGTGTATAGACGGACGAACAAATGAACCTTTTATTTTACGCGCACATTTATTAACATGGACGGGTGATGTTCCAGCGTTAAGCAAAAGCTTAAACCTCTCTGGACACAATTCGTATAAAGCTTGTCGTTTTTGTATGATAAAAGGGACTTGTCACACATCAAATAAACACATATACTATCCATCATCTGCTTTTTGTAATATAAGAAATCATGATGATACGATCAATATGGGAAAATTAATTGCAGAAGAAATGAATAAAGATCGAAAAGATGAAATGATCAGAGAAACAGGTATGATTTTCTTGAGAAAAAAGTACACTTACAAATCTGTATTAATTACTTTACTATATAGGAATTAAGGGGTCCAGTGAATTGTTGAAATTAAAAACATTATTATTTCCGTGGTCTTTCCCAACAGACATAATGCATTTATTCTTCGAGAATGTGCATCATCAATGTATGCACATTGGAGTGGAAAATTTTTTAATAACAATCTATTATTGTCTAATGATTATGAGTTATCAAAATCACAGTGGGAAAGTATTGGCATACAAATGGAAAAGTAAAAAAGATATGCCTATTGAAATGGTCGCCCTCCACGTACATATTTAAATATCATAATGGTTACAAAGCGGTAGAATGGAGAAATTGGATAATTTTATTTTCATTACCATTACTAAAGGCATATCTGGATAAAAGGTATTTAATAAAAAGTAAAAGTTGAATTAATACATTTTAAATTTTTAACTAAACAAAAAATTTACTTTTCGTTACATAATAGACATCTTCAAGGATGGGCATACTTTGTGAAGGCTGTAAAGCTTTGTTTAGAACCTGAAATATCTGAAGAACAAATTGATGATGTACAACTTTTGCTTAAAAAATTTTCAGATTATTATGAAAGGTAATGATTTCTGTTTTATAATTTATAATTATGTAATAATTATAATAATGATTAATTATTTTAGAGAGTATTATCAGAACAATGGCCAACGTTTAGCAGCATGTAAGATAAGTTTTCATTACCTGTTACATGTAGCAGATTCTATTAAATATTGTGGCCCTAGTTGGACCCCATTGGCAGTTTCCTATGGAGAGAGTGTGTGGTATATTACAACCACTCATTAAATCAAAGATCAAGCCATATAGCAACCTTGCAAATATGCTTACTTTATTACAGCAATTTTATATGTTACCATTTTTTTCTATCTCAAAAGCTATTTTCAAGAAAAACCGCTAAAACAATGGAGTAAGGAACGGGTCTTTAGTACTGAAGGGTATGAAGAAGAATTTTATTCCCCTTCTACACAATATTCTTTGCCAAGCCAAGAACACAAACATCTGATTAAATTTTACGAAGGGACAAACAATAATGATTTAGAAATGGTAATATAAAGCTTTTATTTAATATTTTAAATTCATACAATAACAAAATAATTTTTTTTTTTTAGGAGGTTAATAATTATGGTGTAAGATATGGAAGATTAAGAACTTCGGATGGACAATATATTAGTAGTAGTTGTATAAAAAGAAATAATACAATTGCAAGAAATAATACTATGCTCAGGGTAAATTTTTAACTTTGATTACTATCATTGCTATTATTTTGATTTAATTTTGATTTTATATTTTATTTATAAATATTTTAGATAAGACGCACAATAGATAAACTTGCCCACAGACCCAACGCGCCTCCTCAACTCGCTATTGTAGATATATATGGAATCATAAATTATTATCTTGTTCATGGAATTCAACCATTCAGGTTTACATGTTAGCCCTATGTACAATTAACATTCAAAATTGTAGAAGATGAATATGGATGTAAACATTTTACTCAATTCAATCAAAAGAATTTATCGATGTAAGATGTTTAGATCAATTGTATAGGTTTTGCTAAAATAGATAATAGATATTATATAATTGATAAAGAGAAATGCATTTGATGACTCTAATTGGGAAATATTGGACATTGATTTTTTGCAGCAGTTCGCATTTATAATAAAACTTTATTATGGTCTGAATAATTAAGAATATTTGTTGTATATTGCTTAATTTCTAAAAATAGCTAAACACGAATAGATTAATCCATTAACTTTATTTGTATCTAAAAATAGCTAAACACGGGATAAGCGATGATGAAATAGCTATTATAAGCTATAGATTTTTTACTTTGGTTTTTTTTTATTTTAATTTCTCCTTCCTAATAAATAATGGTAACAAGGTCTATGTTATCTATGTTATTATGTTATTCATAACTGACTGACGAAAAAAATATTTTACCAGAAGCAAAGGATAATGATACAAAAACCTGAATTTCTGGAATGGGAAAGTCTTAATTAACCCTACTAGAGGAGAAGTTGACATTTATCACAGAGAAGACAGTATGATACAATAGAATGTTTCTACTACAATATCAATTATAGGCGGAAAAACTAGCCAAAAGCCTGGGAACGAAGAAAATTTATCATTCATTTAATTGACGAGCCGATTGTGAAAGTTTAATTAATTACGTCAGGATAGGTTGGCGTTATTTATTTCTTTAAGGATATGTTGAGGCTGATAATTAATTATTGTATTACAACATAAAATAATAATATTTCTCAAATCCAATAGTTAGTTATTGATTGAATTAAATATTAACTGATTTCTTTGTATTTTTTCTCATTTTAATGTACGCCATGATCGAGGTGTTAACTGTAGACGTGCTGTTAAAGTATTTTTTACTTAAAAAATTATGTTTATTAAACAGGTATTGCCATTACAAACTTTATTATTATTGGATTTAAATCAAATATACTAAATTACTAATATACCTTTTTCCCCTCTTTAACATGTACACAGGTAGTCTTGATAAATTGGATCTTCGATAAACCAGAAGCTTTGATATATCAGAGTCGAGTCTGGAACGGATTATTATAGTACTGTTCTTGATATGTCAGATTTCTCGATATATCAGATTTTTCTGTTGGAATGGACGAGTCCAATTTTATTAAGACCACCTGTGTACATTAAATTAAATGGGTCTCGAGTTATTGTGTAATAGGTATGAAAAATAAGTTTTTTCAACTGTATCTTTTCTTTATTTATTTTATTTCTGATTTATTTTCGTTTTATATTATATAGTTTCAGAAATATGAAATTAATCATTTTACTATACATAGAAATTATTTGTATTCATTAGTTATTAGCGTAGCCTTTAAAATGTACACGAATTATTATTGAAATAAAATCAAACCATATCAATATTGTATTTATATACTAAAAATATTGTTAAATCAATATTTTATCAAATGTAAAAATGTAATTGAAATAACCTTTAATGTAAGTAAAAATGTATGCTATTTCTAATTAAAAGATACATAAAATATTATTATATTTGAACTAAAATGACCTTAAAACTACTGAAAATATATGTTATTTCTAATTGAAATATTATTGAAATATATGCAAATTACAATTTTATAATATACTGAAAATGGGCTTTAAATATTCTTAAATAATGATGAATATATATTAATACAAAATAAAATTTATCCTGAAATTAAGTAGAAATTAATGACATAATTTTACACTTAAAATATACTTAAAGAGGCAAAATTTAAGGATATTTTATGAACTTTTTACATATTAAATGCAGTATTTTCAAATATAATTTTAGCATTATTTATGGATATAAATATCTTACATAAAATATTCTAAATTATATTTAATTTATACTTATAACATACATAATTTTATAGTTAAATATTCTTAAAATTCAGATTATTTTCAGTATATTTTCAGTATGTAATTTTCTTACTGGG